>JAWNNQ010000418.1:0-600000 GCA_035044765.1 Leucophenga montana
GTTTAACTGGACATTGAGAAAGTGACTCTTAATGTGTAATGCTGTCGCTAGTCAAGTGTCGCAACTAGAAGTTTTTTTTTTGGGAGTAAAAACAAAGTTTTACACTACACCAATTAAATATTCGGGTCAGTATTCAGCAGTTCGATCTAAAAAACATATTTGTGGTAATGTGAATGACAATGAAAAATATAAAAGTTAGTGTGAATGGCAAAAAAATATCAATGGCATTCACCAGCAAGCTACGACGAGCACATCTAACAAGAAAATTAAATAATTCATACAATTATAATTATTCAGTTGCCTTCAGATTGTTTATGGAACTTTTGATAATATTCTAACATCGATAAAATTGCCATTTGGGAACGGTGGGCACAATAGACACTTTTTTTTTGGCAAAAATTACTAAAATAAAGAAAAAGCGAGATTTTGGGGTCTAGGACCAATAAACATAGTCAGTGAATCGAAAGACTTGTCTTTTTATTTTGCTCGTTTGCCTTATCTTTTCATTCGGTTTGGTCGTTTCTTGTATCGAACCAAGTCATTTCTGTCTGCAATACTTTCAAAGAGCAACTTATAAATACTAGCAGAAATTTTTGTAAGTATTTGCCACACGAATGCTACAGAACACGTTTAATTTTTCCCTAATCAATAATAGCTTTTTTTTTTTTTTTTATAAATACAAATAAAGTATTTCAAACGAGCGTAAACTTTCTATCTATATAATTTGTGTTATATATATATTTTTTTTTAAACCATTATCTGTATTCTGTGAATTTGGCTGAATTGCAACGGGAAGCGATTCCAAATGCACTTGACATTTAAGAATTGCTTACTTGTATATTTGTATTAAAGAAACAACAACGAAAAATGCTGAAAAATTTGCTCCCAACTGCATTGATATGCTGAAGTTTTTGGCAAGAAGCACGCCGCCGTTGCGAATACGAATACGAATGCCACTGCCGCATGCCTCTACCGCGCAACAGTTTACGCTTCAACACGTCTTGCTGTGCGTAATTTCAGCTTAAGTTTTATGCTAACAAAAAACACACACAGACACACACACTTTAGCTGTCATACACACAGCAACAACATACGATATAACGTACATACATGTAGACAGCAGGAGGCAGTCAGACAGAAAGACAGACAGACAGACCGACAGGCTGGCTGCATGCCAGTTGCATTCACTGGAGGCGCTTGAAATCTGAGCGCAGCTGATTTCATTAACTAAAGTTCAACACACATACACACAGATACAGATACACGCAGATACAATAGCTAAGAAAGAAACGGCAGACAGACAGACACGATGTGTATAGATGAGTGTACATGCTGGCGGTTGTGAAGTCCTTCTACCCTTTCTTCACTTAAATGCAACTGCAACTTTGACAAGGAATGTACGCGTGTTGCATTCACATATAGCAAACAGTGTACCTCTGCATGCATGGGTGTGTGCGTGTATCTGTGTATAGGTAGGAAATTAATTTGTTGAAAACAAGTTGTCGAAAAGTTTTGCTTGCTTGCTTGCAGCGAGTTTGTGTTGCGAGCGAGCGAGAGAGTGAGAGCAAGCCTTTAAATACATTGCCATTCAAAGCGAGTCCTCGTCATCATCATCGTGATCCTCATCCTCGCTTGCAGTCATGCGCATCATTATCTGCTGCTTTAAATTTGTTGTAGCATACTTTACGGCGTGTGTTACTCATACGAAACGTTTGCATATGCTGCCGAGTTTTGTATTTGGCTTTATTAGATTAATTAATAAGCATATATTATGAGTTTGGAGAGAACGCTCTTCATGTATAAAAGAAGTTATGACATACAAACTTTACCAACTTCATTAAATTTTAGTGCTAAATTATGCTAGAGCGCAAAATTTTTGCTGTTGTTGCTGTTGAATTTGTTTAACAAACTGCATTTAAATAATTTTATGCTTAGCGCGTTGCTGATTAATATGTCGCTGCACTTAAATCAGTGCTTTGGACTTTAATGGCAGCAAGGACGATAAGGACGATGGAACTAACTAACTATCGTAGTATGACAAAGATTTATACGAGCGCTCACGGTTTTATGCCATGTCGTTTTATATAGTTTTTTTTTTTTTTTTTTTTAATGCTTATATTTATATTTATAAGCTCTTAACACGCCAACATGCTAATTGTTGGTTTTTGATTAGTATATTTATTAGAGAAAGAGTCGCTTGACTCATATATGTATTTGCTTCATATATGGTACTAAAAGTGCTAAGTATAAAGCTGACACTTTCGATATTCGCCTTCATAAAACAGCGGCGCGCACATTATTCGTATTAGATTTTGCTGACAATCTGGCTTTTATATTGTAGTTATTTTTTTTTTTTTTTTTTTTTGAAGACCTCATACTAAACGAGTATGTACAACAATTTTGTGGCAATTTATTAAGCTGCATAGCATTTCATCAAGCTGCCATTATGATTTTGCATTGTTGTGCATACCATGTCCGAACGGACAGACAGACGGACGGATGGCTTCAATTATAGCAGCAAATTAAATACTTTTAAATGTAAAAATTTTTGCTGACATTGTTGTGAGATGCATAACTATGGTTGTCTATCTATCTATCTGCTGCCTGTATTCAAATAGTTTTATCTCTGACTTGCTTTTATGTGTTGATAGAGCATGGAGTCGAGTCTGTCTTTGGTCTTTTTATATGCAACTAAGCTACAGACAATTGTCACCTTTTGTCAACATCAAATTTTCCGCCAGTTGATGTGCATAAATGCAAAATGCTTTTTCATGCCATATTTTTTCAATATACCCGACGATGCGCCAGAGCGAGTTAGTGTGAAATGAAAAGAGATAGCATAAGTTACAGTTGCCGACTTTTGATGAGTTGCACAATTTTTTTCTGTGTTGACTCAAATATGCCAGTAAAAGTCGTCGTCTCTTGTTGTTGTCTTTGTCTTTGTCATCGTCGTCGTCTTCATCCTTTTCAAAAAAAAAAACAATTTTTTTTTTGTTGCCTGACGGAATTGCTGCTGCATACTTTTCTATCTTTATGCTGCTTCCTTAACACTGATTGTGCTGTAAATGTGCCTCAAATGCGCGACGCCAATTTTTCATGCTTATAAATGCAGCAGCAGCAGCATCAGCAGCAGCGGTTGAAGTCGAAGCAACGCCGCTGACAGTCAAGTTCATGCTACTGTCAAAGCAGATTTTATTTCTATACCCTTTAGCTCTAAGAAAAATGGTATATTTGGTACGTTATAGCTACAAATAGGTGCAGCATATATTATGAACTAAAATATAAACGATACAAACATTTAACACTCATGGCTCGGCTTTTCACAAAATACTCTTATAAATAAAATAAAAATTAACTACATAAATAAAATTAACTGCATATAGATCTAGATCAGCATGGTAACTAGAGTCTGTCTGTTAGCACGTCAAGATCTCGAGAACTAGTCAGACGAAGTACATATAAGAAAAACGTGCCAGCCGCGCCTCTATAAGTATTAGTTCCATACAAATCTTCTTCCAATTTCGAGATTATTAATGAAAATCTTTTCGATCGAATAACTTTAGAACAATGTTGCCAAAAAGTTTCAAATGGAAGTGCATAGACGATACAATATAGAAGATACAATATTTGTTCAACAGAGAGTAACGAAAAACAAGGAAATTGTTTTGCTGGTTTATTAGAAGAACTTCGTGTATGTGTGTGTGTGTGCTGTTCATGGACAAAAATAGAAACAACAACAAAACCACTTAGCTTACGATATTATTGTTGTTTTGAAGACAAATAACAAAGACCGATGAAATTATTTGTGTAGATTCTACTATTAATGCAAGGAGCTCTGTGTGTGTACGTCAATGCTCAGCATGTGCGTGAAGAGTATGCGACCTGATCTAATACCCTTACTTTCAAATATATTACCATTCTATTGTAAACATTCTTCAACTGGTTATAGCGTATCTTACAGTCGAGCACAAGCGACTGCAGCAATTGTTTTTTTTTTTTACAAGCTTTTATTTTTGCTCCTTCAGCATTTTTAACAGCAGCAGCAGCAGCGAGCATTCCTCATACGGCAATGTCCTCGCACAAAGCAATGAAATGTTGATTTTGTCGCACACTCCTTAAACTGCTGCTGTTGAATGCTTTCTTCTGCACAATTTCCATACGGGGGCATCATGCTGCTGCATCTCTGGCATGAAGCAGCAGTATTTCAAGTAGAGCATTTTTTTGCGACAGTCTGTCATAATTTCATTTATTTAAGCATGCGCTTGCAGTCAGTGTGACAGCTATTCATTCATACAGTCAGTCAGTCAGTCAGTAAGCCAACTCTCCATCACTCAATTGAAGAAATAACTTCTGTTCAGAATATTTTTTCTTTTGTGCATATTTGACGCTTTATTGTGTCAACATGACAAATGGCCAAGTGTCATGCGGTTGCTTTATGAACAATTTGTATACTCTATGACAAATAGGTATTATAGTTTTTTGGCAAAGTTAGTAACATTGTCAAGTGTACTTCACATAAATAAATTTCTGTTTGGCCACATAAAATACATAGGTCTGACGAGATTGGTGCTTGTCGCCTATGCAAACTATTTCTTTGCAGATATGAAGCTAAAATTTTAATTTTTGCAAAATTTAGTTTTTCGCTAACAAAATTAAAGCTTGAACAATTTTTAATTTAAGCGCTAACGACCAGTAGGTAAATAAATCGTTAGTCTTAATTACAATTTTATTTGTTGCCACGATGCACACTTTTTCGCTAGCTGAGGAATTAGCAATTTTCTATAGCATTTTGAGCACGATCTGAACAATAGGGAAGCGTCGAAGTTGCAATTGTGGTAATGTTAATGTTAAGAAGGTTATATGAGTGTTACTTAAAACTTTTATTTGATTGCGATTTAGCAATGAAAACTCTTTGGTTGTTTAATAATTTACGATGGTTCTAACATAGATGACACACGATGTAATGAAGACTTTGTCAAAGCCCATTGCGAATATCTTGTGCGCCTCTTCGTCAGTGACCGTAGGTAGAATCACCACTTTGATACCAGGATTGGCTGGAGTAGCAATCACCTTCAATCTATAGTTTAATTGCAATAAGTCAATGACACGCAAAATTGCATCAATATTTCTGTCAATGGACTTGGGATAAAACTAGGCAAGACGTACTTTGTGATTAAGATTGACGAATACTCTTAGCCACCTCCGAATCTCTCTGGTCTTCATCCAACATGTTAAGGCTAACAGCCAGATGACGGATGTCGGATCGGTATTCATTTTGTATAGAAATTCGTCGAAAATGTCCAAGCAGTAGGATTTAATGTCGACGTGCAACTTGATAGCATGCACCAACTGTGCCAGGCACTTGGTGTTACGCTTGGCGAATTCAGGTAGATGAACAGCAATGCGACCCAGTTCAGTAGTGCAGACGAGCCTAAAGTCTGCAGGGTGCGAGAAGAGCATTGTTTTGCATTTATTTTGTAATAGTTTGCAGCACTTGTTGTAAATGTAGGGCATTTAATAATCGATTCTACTTGTTTGTTCGTTTTCTTTCATATATTCCATATTTTTTCACGGGCTTCTTTGGTCGTTGCATCCTTGCTATTTGACATTTCTCTGCGTCCACTTAATTACTTTGCATTGATGACTTCTGTCGTTCGTCCATTTCACATTTCCATTTATACAATTTACGATATGTGTATCCTTTTTTTTCTGTTCCTTTTCATGCTGCGCTGCTCAATAAATATGCCTAGGCAAATGTGTATGCATGAGCAAACGATTTATGTGTTTCTTTGCCGTTCTGTGTAGTCCTTTTTACTGACGACTCTTCATTTGTTACCTTATTTATGTAATTTTGCGCCTTGAGTGTCTGCTCCTACAATTTTATTCCCTTCTATGTTCGGTTTATCTTTATCTGCATCATTTGTTGTATATTTTATGCTACAAGTTGACAAATTTATCTAAGCTGCTTGCTTGTTTTTGTTCTACATCTCTGTTCCGTTCAATATGAATAGATCACAGTTCATCATCTGCTGCCTGCCAGCCAGCTCCTTGTACATATATTTACTACTCATTGCTATGCATATCCTTTTATGCTCTATCAATCCACTGGCTCCTGCTCCAGTTAATGGTCAAGTGTGTAAAATTGCATAGAAAATTGTTGAGCGCACATCAATTCAATCGCTATTTGGTCGGTCCGTTCGTCCTAGTCGTCCTTGGCCCGCATGTTAGTTAAATCGCTACTAGTGTCGACGTCGTCGTCGTTGGCATCCTTCATCGTATTCTGCTTCTGTTTGTTACTGCTTTGCACAAGGATAAACATCTTTGGAATGTTGTTACATATTGATGTGATTTACCACTTATATCTTTGGGGCCAACATTTTACTGTGCAAATTGTTTGGCATTCAGTTTGCATTAGGCATCATGATACTGACGTCTATCTATTCGTAACTAACTACTACGACTTGCAGTTAGTTTACTCGATGTATTGTATATGTCTTGCTTGCTTCCTTGCTTGCTTGGTGGTTAAGTAAGTAGTAGTTTTGTTGAATTATATAGGCTGACCAACATCATTCATCATTCTGTGTTTTCATTGGTTTTGACATGCAACTCAATTGGACACAAATTATTAACGCCACATTCATATTTCGAAGGCTCTTCATATTGCATAATTTCAATTCAATATCTGCCTTCTATGGTTGCCTTGTCTGACGAATTTGTGAAGTTGACAGTTTTGCTAAAAACTTTAGTTTACCACAACCAAGACGTCCATCTGTCTACAACACATTGTTGCCTGCCTGCCTGCCTGTTCAAAGCTTATTGCAGCATGATTTTATTATAATTTCTATTTGCATAAGCAATAATAATTTGCTTTTCCCCTACGTGTCCCAATGTATGCTTTAGTTTTCATACAGTTTGACAGCTGTTCTCGACTCATCTCGGTTTACTTGATGGCGGCGCCGCTGGCGACAGCTTTTCGTCTTCAACTTG
The DNA here is from genome assembly GCA_035044765.1 of Leucophenga montana. NCBI lineage: Eukaryota > Metazoa > Arthropoda > Insecta > Diptera > Drosophilidae > Leucophenga > Leucophenga montana. The sequence goes on from JAWNNQ010000418.1 coordinate 6,988, forward strand.
TTTTGCTAAAGTCCTGCTGCTACTACTCGGTTTTCATTAGCTTGTCAGCAGACGTACTATGCGTAATTTGTTGCACGTTCGCATCATTGTCGCATTGTCTTTTGTCACCTAAGCCTGCGGCAAGGACATGCCATACACACTGGACTTGTGTCGCTTGTACACTGAGTGCCCAAAGGTATGCTTTGACATGCATACGAACTCGTTTTAAACTGCTTAACTATGATTTTCTATGCGAAAGTTTTAGCCACTATAATGCTTTGTCTGTAAGTTGACTCCCTGCTTGAATCACTGCCAGCTTTTGTATTTTGATTTTGGTTGCCAAGTCAGCACTTGCTTCTATTTACTATATTATTTGCTTTTGAAAATCACTCATTCCATCATACATTTAACTGCTGCTGCTTTCAGCTGATTTGATTCAGGACTCGGCCATTATCAGCAACAGTAATGGCTGCTTCATTGAAGCTGATGAGGTAGGTTGGTTAGTATTTGAACTTTGATCCGGATTTTCTGCTCGATATTGCTTTGTTGTTTGCTGACGTTTGTTAGTCAAGCTAAAACCAAAGCTATTTGATGCTGCTACTTCACTTAAATTGAGTTCGAGGCTGGGTTGGGTTGGGATGGAAGCAGCGTACATTGGTCGACTCTATTACAAGTTAATTTGTTTTAATTGCCATAATATTCCAAGCGCTCTGTTGTCACAACATTCACCTCCTTCTGCTTGCCCTACTCGTTGTTCTAGCTAGCTATCTAACGTCCTTTGTATATCTATCTATTTATTTTGTTTGCTGTTGATTATTTACCTTTGAATTTTGTTGCATAGGCAGGATTTTGCTCTGTGTTTGCCTGACAGCCGTTAAGCATCAGCGTAAATGGTAGTTTAATTAATATGCCTTAATTGGCTGGTCAAAAATTTGCTTGCATTGTGGAAATTTTTACTCAAATTATTGAATATGTTTCATAAATCGCTTAAACCGCTATAAAATGCGATATTTAAAATAGCACACAATTACAAAGCAGAGCAGAGCAGCATCGTTTGAAAAAAGGATGCTCGTAAATAGCGCCCATAGCTATAAAAATCGTTTTCAAAATCCTCGTTTATATCTTTCATAACTAGCATGTATCGTAGAGTTTGTTTATACATATTTTCCATTGATAGCTACGCCATTTTCTCGTTTAACAAAGCAAAAATTTTGTCGATTTCCTGCTATGCCGTGTAGACATATCCTGCCGCGTTCTGTATGAGAAATCGCAGCACGTATCTATGAGAGTCTAAAGCAAAAATGAAAAAAAAAAAAAAAACAAAAAAATACTTTTGCTACTTGCTGCTCTGCTATTTTATATCTTTTCGTTCGTTTTTTCGCTGTTATCAGCAAAATTTTATTAACTTAAGCCGCCTGCAAACGTAAAAAGCCCAACAAACATTGATACACTCCACACTGGCAGGCATTGTGCCAAAAAGTATGCAACAGTTATATGTAGCATATTTTCACTCTACAGGCAGACCAGGCAGCTGAGTCAGGCTAGCTAGCTTCAATACAAACACAGCACGGCGTAGACAGACAAAATTAACAATGGCGACATATACACACACACAGACACACACACACACACATACATATATGTAGAGTTTTATAAGGACCTATCAGAAAAGCAACTGGTGCCTGAGAAAAATTGCCGCTTAGACTGGCATTAGAAACGCGCAGGAAATACTTTTGATTGTCGAAAATAAAATACTTAGATATAATATGTACGATATAGGTATGTGTTTATTTATTTGGTAGACTCTCATGTGTTGCCTGACTGCCTGCATCGGCTTGGTAATATTTCTATACGAGGGCAGTTTAAGCAGCGCATATATTTTTCTTATCTGATTTTTATTGTAAAATTTCATTTTGTCTTTAAATGCCTGCACAAATGCAAAAGTTTTCCTTAAAATTGTTCCAAGCCAAGCGTATTGAATTTCTAATTTAAATTGGTTAAATCTTTTGAATACTTTTCTTTATATAGACTCAGAAATTTCGCCTAGTATCTTTGTTGCAAATAAAACGCAATTGATCTAGTCTTCTTTTTCCGGTTACCATAGCTCTAATACCACTCACATCAAATTTTAAATCGTTCTGTAAAACAAGAACTTTGGTGGTTTATATTGGGGCTACGCCAAATAGTGGGCGGTATACGCCCATTTATATATGTATGTAAAGCAGCCGTTCATAAGAAACCACCACATCGAATTTCAAACTGATATTGATTTAAATAATTTCATACAAAAGTACAAAAGTGGACGGTGGGCTTGTAAGGGAGCTTCCCCAAAAAGTGGGGTCGGGAATGTCGTACTCCACGTGTTTTGTTCACCAATATGGTATCTAAGAAAATTGAAGTGTTATCGGGTGGACCACAGGGTAGTCATCTCGGTCCAATACTTTTCGTTTTATTTATAATCCTTCCTGAACTTCCTGGTATTATACCACATTGTCACACATTATTGTACGCAGATGATGTAAAGCTATGTTTGTCATATTGTGGCTATACTGAAGACGTCTTATTGAAGGCTAACCTCAATGGGCTGCATAGCTATTGTCAACGTATTTGCTTAGTTTTAAACTGCGCCAAGTGTAAAGTAAGAACATTTTGTCGAAGAAATCCTTTCCTTTAGTAGTTATATAGATTATTCGAAACTCAGAACTGGAGCGAGTTTTTTACTTCATCGATTTAGGTTTCTTTTTGACCATAAGCTCTCTTTTAATGCCATCAGGCACATAAAGAATCTGTTCAGGAGCAGTTTCTACTTTTCGCCTTGCTTAACTTTGGTTCGAATAGAAATGTTAATTTACCTCCTTATGTTCATCGTTTAAACTTAAATAATCTTCATAGTTTAGAAAAACCTGGATCATGTTGGCTTGGCAGCCTTGTTTATACAAAAGCTTATATCAGATAAAATTTAATCTAAATTCTTACTACAGCAATTTTTGCGTTCCTCTCAGATGCACTATAAATTACTCATTATTTCTACGTTCTATGTCCTATTTATAACAAGTTTTATTATTTTAATAGTATCTCTCCAGGTATCTCCTTGATTATCCGTAACCCATTGTCGTATAAGAAAATGCATTTCATACCCTAGTGCAAATAATTAGACGATTAATGAAAAAGCGTACATCTAGCGTCAATTGGTTGATGCTAAATTGATATAATTTCGGAAGCATTGACAGCCGTTTCATTCTACTGTGTACACGATTGACATAAAACGATTAACTTTGGTCGACCCTGACAATATTATTATTGATTTCAGTTTTTCAAAAATGGCTAACCGCTAACCATTGACACAGCCCGTTTACACGATTGGCAACATAAATTGCGACAATCTAGTTGAGCAAATTGTTTGTTGTTTATTAAGCTTATCTATATATGTCAGCTGTTTATGATATGCCTAGACAAAGCACAGCTGTTCACAGCAGTATACACGTAGTCATTTGTGTATAAACGGGATTGTATAAGAATATATGAAGTATTAGAAGTATTTTGCAGGCTAAGCCAAAAGTTTTCTCTAGAAATAAAAAATATTGACGAATGAGTGCTAGAGTTGTCAACCACTGCTTAACGCTATTGAGCCATTGGATTTTCATGTTCAAATAAAGCAGTTTACACTATTGACTTGAAATGGTCATATTTGGTTGATAAAAACCTAAACAATCAAATTGAAGTCGAAATGTTGATTGACGTCGACTTATGTTCGAAAAGCGGAAAATGTTGTTGAGGCTTTTAGTAACAAACAAAGATCAGCTGTTTTGTTTCGATGTATATTTTTTGTCCTTCTTTGTCTTATTCGTATGATTATTTCTTAGAATGAAGTGTTTTTTTTTTGTTTTTCTGCAAAGTCCACTCCAGTAAAAGAGCAGGCTCTAATATGATTGGACACCTTTTTAAACGCGGAGATGTGCAGTTTTTCCCTGTCCTGAATCGAATTTACAAATTTAATACATAATTTTTTTTTTTTTTTTATAAATTTGACTGCTTCTTTGAACTGCCCTCGTATGTGTTTGTATGTGTGATTTGTGGCAGTGCTTACAGCGTTACTTCTGTCTGACATTGATTTTGAGAAATTGCTTTATGGCGTTTTAATAGCACACAAAATAAGGCTCATTGATTTTTTTTTTCATTTATATCAAAAAAAAAAAAAGAAGAAACAAGCAACTGTGGGGTGTCTAAACACATTATCAGGGCATTATCAAAATCATAAACGAGCATAGAACTTTCTAGCGCCTGTTGCTGTGCTTCAACTTTTATCAAACTCACATAAACAGTTCTTAGTAATTTTTTTCGTACGCGTCTTTTTTCGTTTTAAGATACTTTGTTGTTTTTGTTTTAAAACGAATGTTTTTCTAGGCACCGTGCTCAAAAGTAGGCCAAGTTAAAACAATATTTGTATACATCTGAACTGAAGTGAAAAAAGAAATCAGAAACAACATTTTTGGCAAAACTTTTTTCTTTTGCTTTACACTTGGGAGTGCAGTCAAGTAAAACTTTAGAGCGCTGTCATGCGTTAGAAGTTAATGTTAAAGTATTTTTATACACAAACAGTATAATTTTCTTTGAACGCCGCTTTTGAACACGTTGAGAAAGTGAAATGCTTATGCTTATATAGCTAGCTAGCAGCTACTTATTTATAAATAAAAATCAAACAAACTCAAAAAATAGCAAAATTTTATTATCAGTATCTGCATCGCATATTTATATATACATATGTATATATATATATAGCAGTATAGCTAACCTCATCAACATCATTATCAACGGCAACAGTGTACTCCTGGTTGTTGTTGTAGTTGTTGTTGTTTGGCGCGTTATTATCATTCGCAGAGTATTCTTAGCATCCTTACGACCGTTTGCCTATATAATGCTGTTATATGATACATTTACAGACTTTGAGCAAGCTATCTATCAGCTGCCTCTCTACTTGAATGTTCATCATGCGCGCCTTCGTTGGCTGACTGGATGGCAGCCTTCGCAGCGCAAGATAAATGTCTATTTAAATTGTCCTCGTACGCCGCATTGTGTATCCTTGGCGCGCTCTTGTCTAGTTCAAAGCCGCATAAAAGCTGCTGCCTGCCGCCGCTCTTTACATAAATGATGCTCTCTGTGTCTGCCGTTCTAGTTAAATCTTTATTGTTATCATAATTTGCATTTTATTCGCGCGCATTTTTTTTTTTTGTTTTTTTTTTTTTGCTGTTTTTGCTTACTTTTCAATGCTTTTCTGCTACGAGTATTTATTGATAAAAGGACAAAAAAAAAAAAAAAAACAGCAACAACAAAAAAATAGGAGATTCTTTTCCTACGCATTTTATCATAATTATTTTCGTGCATTTTTTCTGCCATAATTTTCTTGTTTGTGAAAGCCAAGTAAAGAAACTGAGATGTTGGCGTCTTTCATCCTGCAAAAAATCAATGAATTGATAATTGAGCTGGCGGAGCAGCGAATATGAATGCTATTATAAATAAAAATTACTCTCAGTGTGCTATTGTACTAGTAATTAGATTGAAAGCGATACGAAAGTTATGCATAGTCAGAATTGTTGGCAAATTAAATGTCAACAATTTATTTTTGTTTTTTTTCGTAGCGCTAAGTTTTAATTTCAGCATAAACAGCAGAAAATCTTTGAATTAATTTTGGTTTTTTTTTTACAGATTTATTTGATTTTTAGCATTATTTAGTGTTTGTTGTAATATCCTTTGATCGATATTGTGCTGCAAATTTGTTGTATATGAAATAAGTTCTTTATATTTTTTATATATTTCTACTAGTCATTGATTGAATTTTATTAAATTTTATGTTTTCTCTTATTTTCTTGCAGGTAAGAATCAATGAACAACTTATTTATAAATTAAATCATTTGGTAAGCGAAATAGTTCCGGTATAATTTTTTTTAATAAATTGTGTGGACAAAAGCGTAGTCTATAAACAAGTAAATTCAGTGACAAAGTCATCAAATGTCCTGGTCTAATTGAATTTTTTATAAACTTGTTAGATGTCTTCGTTATTGCCGGTACTATTGTATACCACTTGGATCTCACTCCTAAACATATTTATTATACATTGATGGAAAAAATTATATGCACACTAATATACACAGTAGTGTGATCTAAAAATAGCCGAACTTTTTAGTTATAAAATAAAACAAGCTTGTTATTATGTTTGAAAGCTAATATTTATTCAAAATATGTTCCCTTCAACTCAACACAACGTTTGGAACGCTCAACCAATTTATTCATAGACTTTTTAAACTCGCTTTTTGCGTTGTTCTTTAGCATCTGTGTCACGACTCCATGTATGTATGGAATGTCATCGTAAGAAGCTCATTTCTCCTTTGCAGTTTTCATTATTGGGAAGAGAAAATAATCGCACGGTGATAGATCAGGCGAATACGGAGAGATGTCGATGAGACAAATCTGGAGTGATTTTTTATCATCATTTAAATCTTCACTTAATATTTTGTAGATTGTACAGTAAGATGAATTTAATTCTTCTGCCAACATTCTCACAGTGAAATTATTTGCATTGATAGCGCTTATTTCACATACTTTTTCCACTAGCTCACCACGATTATATGCTTCGCGTCCCCAAGGTCTTGGATCATCATTTAAATCATCACTATCGTTTTTAAATCACGTGTAAACAACGTGTAAACTTGAGTACGACTCACACAATCATCATCATAAACTTTTTTTAACAATTCGTAAGACCCAGCCGAGTTGCTCCACTATGTTTTTACGACGTAACTACAAAAATTGCTGTTATTAAAACGTGTGTCGTTCTGTAACCTGTCTAACGATTAGCACTTAACTTAGCTGCTTTCGAATGAAGAAATATGTACCTTTCTAACACTGCCACCATTTAACAGATGGCGCTACATATTCTATTATTTAAATTAAAAGTTCTCCTCTTTTTAGATCATACCTTGTACACATCTTAACCTAAGTTTTTAGCGACCTTATTTATGAATATAGTATGAGTTTATCTGGCTGGCTTTACAGGTAAATTATTGAACAATTTATTTAACTATGCTTGAGTCTTATAAAATCATTCATATCCGACTTGGAATTGTTCTACACTATCAAAATGTTAACTTCACACCTTCGAGTTATAAGCAAGTCGTCAAATAATGCCATACAACGAATATTTCCAATGAAAACAATGTAGTCACCATAGAAAATTATTATTTCAACCAGTGTATAAAAGTATCTGCTTCACTGAAGCAATTGCTAAATCGAAAAATATGCTTTGCCCAGATGGTTGTCTACTTTTGAATAGTAAATAAATTTTATTGAGAATACTTCTTTACTGTTGCGACATTTTGTTAAAATCCTGGCAGCGAACTGCAAGAAATGTCAGTGAAATGTGCCCTTTATGAGTCCGTATGAGAGCACACATGCTGCTGCAGGATCAGGTGTAGGTGTTTACATGTGTGTGAGTCTGTGAGTCTGTGTGTGTGTGTGTGTATATGTTTGTGCAGACAAACATTGTTGCTACTTTTCCTACTTAGTTTTCTTCTATGTTGCTGCTTTAATGCCATAAAATATTTAAGTTTACATTTGCCAGAACGGTCATTGCAAACTTCTTGGCGCACTGCTACCGCTTGAGATTTTGCTCCTTAGAAGAGTCGAGTCACTGCAACGTCTTGGTGTTGTCCTGCGCTAGACACTGTTTGTTCATGGCAAATGAATTTAACTCTTTCGCATTTCATATTATTTTTATTTTCCATTTACTTTATTTATTTATTTATTTTTTTTTCAATTTCTCTAACAGGATTTTAGTTAGTTTCATTTGAGATTTTTCTCTAGTTTGCTTACTGCTAAGATGCTCTGTGAAGCTGTTACTGAGTAGTTGCAGTCGTCGAGGAGTCTTTGTACCTAATGTGTGTGTGTGTGTGTATGGGTGATCAATACAGTTAGTTATACCTATATAGATTGGTTTTGTAGTCCTTCTGCAAGTATGTCTCTGTATGTCTAGAAGGTAGTTCTCTATTTATTCAGCACTTCACGGTTGCCAACAAAGTGCAGCAATGGAACTAAACATTTTACTGATATTTTTTTTAAAATTTAATACAATTAAATTTAAAAAATTATAGTGATCAACTTTAATTAATACAAATGAATTCTTAAATTGGTGAAGCAATTTAATTTCCATTTAATTTGTCAATCCACATGGCAGACGGAAAACTAAACCAATTTCCATTGAATTTCAAGCGCTGTGAATGAATGAAAAACTATTACTGTCAAAGGATACGCACACTCATCACACCACCTTTTGCTTTATCTATCTCATTAGTGTGCTTTGTGGCGTATTTTGTGTTTTTGTGTTAAACGTATGTATATACTTTGAACTCATCGACAACAGTATGTGTACGTACAGAACTCATCGAAGTATGTGTACGTTGAACTAAGTGCTTAATGATGTTCAAGAGCATCCTGTGCATCCTTTTTATGCTAGCTTTTGTTATTGCTCTACTCTAAGCAGCAGCAGCACAACACAACATGATTTCACTATCAAAAGGACATTGAGCAAGTTGTCTGTTTATGTATAAGAAGCTATTCATGTCTTTTGTACCTTTGACAAATGAGCATTTAGGCAAAAGTTAACAAGCTACCACTACGCACACACACACACACGCACACTCACAAAGACACTAGAAATGCCTCATTTGATTTGAAGCTGTTCAAATGTGTAATAGAGATGCGAAAAGCAGAAATGGGTTGCCAGGCATGTGAAGAAAAAAAAAATGAAAATAAACCGAATTGAATAAGAGCAGAACATGCAAAGAGCAACAGCAAAAATCAGTGACCCTTTACAAATTAATGTGCCAGGTAAAAGGGGTAATTTAAACAATTTTTCTCGAGTTTGTTCGTTTTGGCAGAGGTTAACTTTTAGGTTCACAAGCGGCAAAAAAAAAATAGTAGTACAGGGATAAAAAAAACCATGACAAGTGAAAGACACTGCCAACTTGTTGCTCTCGAAAGTCCTAAGCATTCTATTTCCTTTTTTTCTCGTTTTGCTTCTCAATTCTGACATGAATTCTGTTAAAATCTCAAGTCAAGTGTAAATAAAATTTGTGCAAATAGCAAAGGAAGCATTTTCTTAGAAAAACCTGCCGCAAAAACACGAAAAGTTAAGCAAGTAAAGTAAGTAGCACAAACTGAATAGAATGAGTGAATGGTAAACTGTATGAAAAGGAACTTACTGCTAAAGTTAAAGTATATATTTTGTAGAAGAAGTCTCTCAATAGACTCAGTAGAATAACATGAGCTTGTACTTGTATTTCTAGCAGCCTTTGGCATGAAACTTATTAACGATAATTGGAACCTCTCTTTTTTATATTTTCGTGTAGCGTGCCTGTTCATTTACTTTGTATTTTCTTAACATTTCTTTGTTGTTTTATGCGCGCTACCTAGAAAAGAAGGATTGAAAAAAAAAACAAAAAAAAAAATAAATAAATAAAAGGAAACTGAACAAGTAACCAAGTCTTATGTGATGCCCTTCACATATAATTTAAGTGGAGATTGTATCAGTTTTTTTAGAAATTATGTATACAAGAAATCAGCAAGAAATGTGGAAGTAAGGTAGAGAAGCAGGGTCAGGAACTGAACGGGTGTGAACTACTGAGAACTATTCTTGTTATACACACAGTTAATTATATATAATGATAAGATAGTGCATGGTGTCGAGGAAGGAGACTACCTTAATTTAATTCATCCATAGGGCTCAACTGCGTCTGACTGACGGACAGTTCAAAAGTTGGGTCGTGTTGTGTGAGCTTTTCATAGTACTGCATATTTGATTAACTGTGTCGACACCTCCCTTTGTGGCATTACAAAATTCGATCATATATCACTTTTACTATCAATCGTACCTTCTTCATTACAAGAAGATAGTATAAAAAATAACTTTGAAGGTTTCGGCTTATATGAAAGAAGTGCCAGTTCGTTCACATAACAAAACATAGATGATCCGTATTTACTACCGTAAGTGTTTTCAGCTCTGATGAAATTTCCACCAATTTTTGCTTGTAGGGTTCTCCCAGCAGTGACTTACCCAACTATATTGAAATAAACCAGTTATCCATGGTGATATTTCTGTTTGTACCATGCACTGACTTGGTAAATTCTTTTAAAAAATACTGTATTGTATTGTGTGAGCCTTTTCCTAAATATGGCAAAGTATCAAGCATATAATTTGTACCACTGTCGCACAACATAACTATTTTCATACCATACTTTGCATGTTTATTGGGCACATACATTTTAAATCTGTATTTACCTCTCTATACGCCAATAATTTCTCGCCAATAGTCTAATTTAATCCATTTTTAATTTTCCCAATGGGTGCAAATTTGTCGGCAGTTAAAGCTAGATGTGCTGTTTTATCATCAAACCTATATTTCGACATTGTAGTTATGTACTTTGGGCCAGCGTATGAAGCTTGGCTTTTACCTCGTCACTTAGTTTTCACCTCGTCAAAAGATTTTCTTATTTGATTAAACTTCTCTCTTTCTCTACATCCCAACACTCAACGAATAATATAATAATAGAAGGCCATTGCATGCCAGCAGACTGTTACCAATTGATACGAAACGGTGTATGGTTTTGTTTGCAGTTCATAAAATGCTGTCGGTGCTCATACATACTAGCAATGATAGATATATTAAGACGCAAGCACTTTTTTGTCATACCAATATCTCCGCGTATGTATACAATAGGAAGAAGCTGGTATTTCAATGGAACGGTATTGTTGCTAGACTGGAATTAAATAATATATGCCAATTAAAATCACATAAAGAACATCCAGTTAACCCCATAAATAACGTTCATAGAAATTGAAGAAAAAGAAGCACTGACGACAATACCGAACTGTGTGCGTTCGTGTTTACTTCAATTCGTGCATATTAATTTCTATGCACTTTATACTATATTTTGCAGGCTGTGTTCAAACTGCTTATTTCTATAGGTTGATATTTGGCGCGCATTTCACTGCTTTATGTAATGAATTAAAAATTCGGTTGGCGTAAATATTCAAATTTCGACCGGATATTAGTTTATATTAATATACTAGTACATAGCTTGTGTAGGGTATGAAGCCTTCGGTTTAATTCAATTAACATTGCCGCTTCTTTAACTTTTTTTCTGTTGCTGCTTCTTTACCATTGTCGGCTGCTTTTGTGCTCAGAACATTTTTAAATCTCAATTTTGTTAATTAATTTTCGCATGTGAACCGCCGCCGATGCCGCCAACGAAGCAGCAGCATAAGATGTAGGACGCTTAAGTTGGGCATGCCAGCTCGCGCGTAAAGTAGCCAAACCAGAACTCGACCTACTTGAAGTCTTTATTTCATTTCGTCTACTGGTTTCGTTTTAATAAATTTTTTTTTTTTTGTACACGCTCAGTTTAAATATATTGTCAATCACGTGTTGCTCTAGCGTAAACGATTTCTTTGAAATGAAGAAGCAGTGGTGGATGGAGTACACGACTAATCAGACATCTTAGAGTGTCATGAAGGTTGGGGTCAAAACAACTAAGTACGAAAGCAACGCAACTCAATGAAATGAAATGAAATGTGCGTGTTTTGTAGTATGCTTTTTAACGCTCTTTGACTTTTAAGGCTTTTCAATTATTTCCTGCCGCTATAGGCGGCTAAGGCGTCAGCTTTGCTTCGTTTTGCTGATGGTAGGGTGTCGGTGCACCCTAGCATAGCATGATACTGGTCTGGCTTGTCGCCCGACGCCATTTGCTGTCACTGACACTGATTCTCGGTGTTGTCTAAATGGAGAGAAGCTCTTTTACTTACGCCAACTTAACGTGCAGGCATAAGGATAATTTGTCTTGCGGGCAAATGTTCTATTACAAAATTTCGTTTTTTACATGTTGTATGTGTGTGTGTCTGTGAGTGTGCGTGTGTGTGTGTGAAGAGTCTTTTTTATCTGTCTCGCAGTGAGTGTTTTTGAAAAGCGAAAAATAATATCCTCGAGTTACAATGCTAGGTAGATTGTCGCTTTCTTCAACATCGTTGCTGTTGAAATGTTATTAACAAAATCAGCTTATGGCGCTGAAAGCGTTATAAACGCGTGCGCATTTGTTGCCAAAGCAAGAAAAAAGAAAAATCGTCCTTAACAGTGTCATTCTCGTCGTCATCGTCGTCGAAAGTCATCACAGCAAGCAGCAGAGCATATGTGTGATTTATTTTCGGTCATTTATTAAATCTATTCCAGGAATTTTTGTAATTTTTAAAAATTATATTTTTTCTACACCTTCTTCCTGTCCTGTGCTGCACCACTGCTTGTTCAACTCGCTATGACTGTCATACATTTCATTTAGACAATGAACCCTTATCAACATGTTCATCAAGTCAAGTGAGTCAGTGTGCTCCTTGCTGCTAATGTACTCACCCCAAAGCGTTGGTCGGTTAGGTTTGGGTCAGTCAGCGGCAAACACTCCAAAGGCAAATTGCTGAAGAGCGGTAAGGACATTAGAAACGAAAAAATACAATATTTTGTTATAATCAAGATAATTGCTGCAGTGCATTAAATTTCGCTTGCCATACTCTGAAATGCTCGACGCGTATAATTATGAGTAATTGCTATTAATATAATAAAACAAAAAAAAAAGCCAGCAGTAAAAGTTTCTATTCAAAAAAAAAAAAAAAAGGAATTCGCAGAAAAACCCAGAGAGCGAAGCAGGGCACAAAATCATATGTCAAGCGTCATAGTTGCTGCGAAGCGCCCAAAAGCACGCAATGATCAAATAAAAGAAACACAACAAAATGGCGTAGCGAAAAAGAGAAAAAATAAATAAACAGTTCTGATAAAAATCTAAAAAACCAACAAGAACAAAACAATTACAGCTCCTCTTGGCAGACAAAAAAACAAAATTGATATTAATTTTTTCCACGTCAAAAGAATTCTTTGAACTGGCGGAACATTTTTTGGACGGGGGCGTCGTCCGGAGACCAATGAGCGATATTATTATAAAACATAATTATTTTCTTGCTCAGCGCTTCAAATTTGTTATGCTCTAATAGCGCAACTCATAGACAAAATGCTTCTTGTACTTATTAATTTCATGTTTGTTAGTGCAAAAAAATTTTCCGCACAAATTAATTAGGCGCGCTTTGTTATTGTAATTTGCTTTGCATAGACAACAACAACAACAAAAAAGATAATAATAATAATAAGAAGAGCGGTAGCTAGAATTTTAGACAAATTAAAATCCTATTTGATGTTGCCTAGCAGAGCAAACGAACGAACGAACGAACGAACAAGTGTTTGTATGAGGAGGGAACGTTTGTGCGCGGAGTATAACTTCAAAAATAGTTGGTAGCATTGTTGTCTAGTGTACCTAATAAAAATGCGCTCTTTTAACGCTCTTCCTCGGTTTACCACTGTTCCATTTTATGCAGTGGTCAAACGCTGCTAAATAGTCAAATAAACAAACTGGCGTACGGATAGATAGGAGCGACGATTGCACAGAGTACGAGTAGAACAAAGTTTAACTTTTAGCATCAAATATTGTACACTGTGTATATACTAATGTACACAGCAAACAAATTTTCACTTTATATTACAATACTACAAGATGTGATGCAGAAGTTTTCAAAAATGTTAAAAGTTAAATATAATACAGCTACACACACTGCAAGAGCACAATCATGTCACCATCATAACGAAGATTTTTATAAATTTGAAAAATATTTGATTCAAACTTTTATTATACAAAATCTTCCAAGTCTCTTAATAAGAGAACTTCCAACATACTCAAGTTGATGCTAAATTTATTGGGTATGTTTCTAAAATTGTTTGAACTTCAAATTTAACAGCATTTCAGGCCGATGATGTTTCTGCATAAGAAAAAGCTGCTATTCGTACATTTTCTTTTATAAAGATGTGTCACAAGATGTTTGGAGAATGGTGACTCTTATGGGAAAATGTACTGGAAACACTCTTTACATTCTCAACATTCACCGAAAATTATCTAATTGTATTTAACCATTTTCGTAGTTGTATAACTTAACTTTTTTGTAGTTTGTAGCTGTAAATGTCTTCATTCACTATGAACAAGTAACAAGTAAAATGAAACGCCAATGAAATTTTTAAGCTAAATTAAAAGCCTCAGCTCTCCTAACTAAATATGTATTCCTATTAAAGTTAAAAAATATCTCAATCGTGCCTTGTAGATTTATAATAAAGTCAAATTTAAATTTGGTAGGCGTTCAGTGTCCGTCTGTCTGTGTGTTTGTATTCGTTTGTGCCGCCTTAATTTAAATATGTTTACGCGCTTTTATCATCATGGCTTCAAATAATGTACATTGTTGTGGCTTTTGGCTGGTTCGCTGGCGGGCGGGGGTGGCCTTTGACTACTTGACTTGTTCCAGTTAGTCTGTTCTTCGTCCGTCCATTCAAGTAGACCAAACAATTTACGCTTGAGTGTGTAAATAATGCTTTTTAAACTAAATCGCAGCTAATTAAGTTTAAAAGACCAAACCGAACGACGAGCAAAGTGCGCCCATGCATTTCAATAATTTTCAATGCACGCTTAAAAGTATGCAACAACTTATTTGCACGAACAGTGAAACGAAAAAGTTTCAATCTGTTGCAAGAGCATAAAAAAAGATAGTGTAGAAATTGTTTGACTAAAAAAATCAAAAAACAAAAAAAAAAGCAATTGTTGACTTTATTTTCACTTGACATTTTATTCTCGTTGTGCATTAAAACTATTTCAATGAAGAGAGGCGGCAATGCGAGACATACTTCTGAACAAGAAGAAGAAGAAGTGGCAAAGGACATCAAGAATGCAACGACGCAGAGCGAAGCATGAAAAGGAGTCATAGTCAGCTTTTCAAGTGTTTATTTCAATTATTGTTTCTGTGTAGGGGTGTGTGTGTGTGTGCAAGTATGTGTAAGTTTATAAGCACGCACGCAAAGGCAATTTAATTTTCCCACATTTTCCGCAACTACAATAACAACAAACAGAGCCGCAGCCAACAATAATACAAAAACAAAACAATACAAAAACAAAAACTAGTTGCGAAAGTTTACTTTCGGTGAAATAAGTAGTAAAAATACTAAAAAAGAAAAATTACAAAACCTGAAAAAAAAAAAAATGAAATCAAAAACTTTTGCGCCAGTTACTCAAAGCAGTTACGAGGGTTGTTCAATACGTTTTGCTACATGTTTATTCTAATGTTGATTTTTGCAATTTCGTACATTATCTTCAGTGGAACCAAAGCATAAATGCTCTTGCCTAGACAGATTGACTCGCCTTATCGAGCTGATCACGAATTTATATTAAGTCAATAAAGTTCCTGAGATTGTAAATCTTGAATTTATGTACTATATGCAGCATTCTAGTTCTTGCAATGCATCTATCGTGCAACTCTCGTAGTTTATTTTTACACTATTTCCTTTTATTTTTTCTTTAATTTTTCCACTTCCTGCGTATTTTTTCAAGCATGGCTTTGATTAAAGTGAAAAAGCGCTGAATGAAAATAAACGCAACTAAGTGAATGAATAAAGGAGCGCATGAATGAATGAAGAAGAAAGCGGAAAGCGTATGAAATGAACACATTGTCGCGTCAGAATAATTTAATTTTCGTCTTTTGTTTGTTGTACTTAGTTTTTGTTGTTGCTGTTGTTGTTGTTAGTGCTGACAGTTCATTGTTTGGTTTTGTGCAAGGTTTATACGCGAGTACGACCAAAAAAGATGAAAAAAACAAAAAAAAAATGCTGAAAACTTTAACTAATGTCATCTGTTTTCTTGCGTTTTGCCAGTCACTTGAATGCGCTCGCGACTTCAGTTTGAATTAATCCGGACATTTCTTTCATCCTTTTCATTTTTTACTTCATTCAGCTTTTCTTTATGCTTCTTCGTCTGCATTTCTTCGTCTTCTTGTCATTGTTTGCTGAGCAAAGAAAATAAAAAATGAGCGAATTGAAGCAACATTGTCGCAGTCGATGCTGCTGCGTATACGTTATTATTTTTTTTTTTGGATATTTCTCTTCGTATGTGATGTTTTTTTTTCGTGGTTGCACTTTAAAAATTAAACACACTCTCCGTGCTTCAACCAGTAACAACAACAAACTACGTACGAATACATTTAAAGCAGGTCAGACAACGTTCTTTTTGTTGCTGGTGTTGTAGTCGCGCCGAAGTCTCGCATGCGATGACGACAACTTACTTGGCTTCTCGCATGTGTGCAAGTTTATGTACAAAGACTGATTGAATACTTTCCGCAAATTTACAAATCTTTCAATCTGTCTAAAAACAGATTATTTTGTATGATAACGTATTCATTTTATTAGTTAACTCAATACATCTTCAGGAAAGTTAAATACTGAATCGAAATTTTGGACTCAATTTTTGGTAAATGGACAAAATATACCTTTTGATATCTATTTTTATGCACTGCTTTCCAAGCAGCTTTATTATTTCGCCAACTATAAGGTATCTTCTCACCTGTCGTTAGAGTTAGCAAGAATAGACAAGAGCAAAAGGGCGATAAAAACGTTTCAACCTTACAAATCGGCGGGCATGGATGGCGTAATTCCAGCTCACCTCCAGCAGCCATGATTGCATGCAATGTTTGTAAGCTACCGGCTTAATCATATTCCATCCAAATGGAGAGAAATTAATTTAGTCTTTGTATCCAAATTTGTGTCCAAGGCCTCACACGCCAAGATGTTCATATTAGAAAAGTATAGACCCCGTGCTTCTTCTAAATACCAACATGCATATTGCTAGAGCAAGTCAACGGAAACAGCAAAATCGATAGAAATAAAACAATACACCCTTGCATCATTTCTTGATATAGCGAGTGCAATAGCATATGATTATAAGGTGTTACGTTCCGCAAACCCTATGAACCGCATTGACTTCACTTTCAGAGGAGACTTCGAGACGACGTAAGCCCAACAAAGACTGAGCTAGTACCTTTTTTTGAGTAAATTCAAGATCCGAGTCCTTACTCCCCTGAAATTCAAAAATATTAAGTCTCTCAGTACAAAGTGTCGTGAGTGCGATTCTGGTTAGAAAACTGCATTGAAACGAAGGTCACACCGGGGATACCTGAGTATTTGCGCTACTCGGGAGTATTTTCTTATATATATAGATATCTCTCAAAGAGATCAAATATGTATAGAGGTTTCTGATAGAGAAATTGGTCCACGTAAGCGCTGCACAATTAGTAGGAGGAAAGATCCTAGCTTTAATGCCTGCCCAACCCCCACTATATCGAATTATTTAAGAAAATTCGTAAAAGAAACATTTGTAGCGCAATAAAATTAAACTATTCCCAAAAATGCAACCAATTTGTATACCCAATAATTTAGTGAGCTGTACTTTAAAGAAGTTTTGCATCTTTTGAATAAGTCCCTGTGTGTGTGTGTGTGTGTGTTTCACAATTTTTTTTTTATGCTTTATTTTACTTGTGTCGCGTGTCGCCGCCATATTGTTTGACTCGTATTTTTTATTTCATTTATATGTATATTTTCCATGTATTTATTTTTCCACCTTTCACGCACACACTTCTCCAGGCACCGGCATTCTTTTTGGCCATGTTCTGCACACGCTTGTCACAGGTAATTGCGGTTTTTATTACACAAATTAATAGCTTTATACAGCGCAAAACGAATGCTGCATACTCCTGCCGTTTGGCTTGTTGCCTGGCATTGCGTTATAGTGTATATGTGTATGGAAGCAGGATACGCGCTTTAAAGTGGCATACAATACACATTGGAATGCAATTTGATAGCACAGCTCACAAAGTATGCAACGCATAGCATGATGCAAGAAAAAAGGTTGCTTACTACTACACGTCTGAGATAAAATGGCGTCTTCAATGACGTCTATGGGCGGGCAGGAGTCCTACTGTTTTACAGCGTACAATTATGTGTCAAGTGTACAAAATGCAATACGCGTACGCTGCGTTGCTTTACGTAAGCATAAGTTCACGACAATCATATTGTAACATAAGCAAAAAGGCAAACTATTGTATCAGACGGACGGACATACAGACAGATAGACAGTGCAAACATATGTATTGCAATAGCTATGATTATAGCGCAATAATTGCTACGAGAATACAAGCAAACGCTATTAATAGTAGCAGCAGCAGCAGCAGTTCTTGTTCATGTTGTAATTGCTGGCGCTACGCCAAACTGGGTCGACGCCGCCGCAACGCCAAGGCGCTTATGAGAAAACAATAAATGAGGGAACACTTGGTAAACTAAAAGCTAAAACATGCATGAGCACAAGTGCGACAAGGGTCTTTGTCTCTGTCGGTCGGTCGGTTGGTCGGTCGGTCGGTTTGTCTGGCGTTGCTTATAAACAATAGTTCATTTAAGTATATTTTACACTATATATACAATATATACAATATATACAATATGTGTAGATATGTGTGTATGTATAAGTAAAAACAACGAAAAACACTAACATAAAAGGCGGTTAACCCGCATAATGTGCTTACTTGTGAGGTTGTTGTGTGATGGTTTCAGCTTATACATGTTTGTACACAGACGTGCAGACATGCTATGCACACAGTCATGAACCATAGATATAGCGCATTTGTTCCAAAAATAGAAATTGCTACGAATTATAAATTTGATTTATTTTATATGGCACTAGACCGACGTATGTGGCTACGCCCCCTATTCTATTATATGGGGGCGTGATACAGCCTAATTTCTTAGTGAATTTTATTGTTTCTATTTTTCTTTTGTATCTTGGTGTTACGTCGCCCATTTTCAAGTGTTATTTTTCCTAATGCTCTTTCCTTTGTTAACGTGCCACGAATTTCATGATAATTTTAGTTCGATACTTACGATTTACATACATATATACCAAATCTCATCTATCTGCTTCAATTAGTTGCTGAGGTAGGACGTTTTTTTGTTTTTCTTTTAAATGGGAGAGACGTGCCACTACAATTTTTAATTGGATCATGTTTCTTCTGATACTTTTTGCATATGTACCAAATCTTATTAAATCAATCTGCGATTGTTCATCCACATATAATATAAATTATATATGTATTAAAGAGCAAATCGTGTAGAGAACATTACATGTTTATTTGAAGACATTCAAGAAGTTCCAATTGTAAAGAAAATCAATTGAAAATGCGCATGATCTCACTAATGGGTAAATGAGTTTAACTATAGTTCAATTTATTTCAACCACTTCCATTCAATTTAATTGTGAGCACTTTGCTATCTGTATTTACACGGCTAAGACTATGTGCGCTCTGTCTCCCTTCTTTTTTCTTATTTAAATCGCACGAAATATTTATGTAAGACAAAGAAAAAAAAGGGAAGCCGGCGTTGTTGTAGGACATCAAAAATGATAATGCAAATCTTTTGGGAAATCAAAAATGGCGGTCCCTAAAAAAAAAGAAACAGAATCAGAAAATATTTGAAACCTTTCGCCTATTTTTCGCATATCCGAAACTGTCATTGACTTTTGTTTTCAATTTGTTTTTGCTCGTTCTCGAATTGTATTACGCAAGTTTTGCTGCAGCAACTGTGCTGGTGGTGGTGGACGGGCGAGCAAAGGGTTTATACCCAAGTGACGCTGACAAAAATTGAAATGATTTTTTTTTCTCACTCAAGCTTTCAAGGCTATTTGGGAAACAGAAAAACTTATTTCACCTGCTCGGCAAAATTTTCAACTGTTCTTGTCATCGTCAGCGATTTTGTCTCATTACAGATGAAGAAAATCGCTTACGAAATTGTTTTGCATACACATTTAAATGCGCTTAAAACCATAAAGACTTGAACGATGGATGATGTTGACGACGATGACGATGACGTTGAATCCATTAAGCGCTTTGCTGCTCGCTTTCGATGTTTGCTACCGCTGCTTCCGCTGCTTGTGCTACTTCTGCAACACTTGAAACAAAAACCGGCAGCAATTTTGTATAGAAGAGAATTTTTGCTCATATTTGCTTATTATAATTTTTTTTTGTTTTTATTCGAGTTGCCACAGCTTCCAACTGTGCTAGGCGGCGATCTGCTGTGTGTTGAGACTTGTGCGCTTTTTCTAAGAAACTTTTTAAAGATTTATGAAGCGTCAAATATTTATTATCCTTGCTAAACATTTGAATATAAGGCAACGAAACACGCAAACAGTGCACAGCACGAAGAGGCAACGACTCTGAAGTTCACCTTCAACCCGAGCGTTAAACGCGAACGCTCATCCTTGTGCAGCAGCAGCAACAGCCGGCGCGCTAATCCTTTAGCAGGAGCAAATACGAACACTTTTTCAAATTGAACGACGATGCGAACGTATCAAAAGCAGGCCGAAAGTGGAGAGAGAGAGAGAGAGAGAGTATAAATGCGAAACACATAAAAAGTAGGCAAGAATATAAAATGAATGAGTACAAAACGAGCAAAAAAAAGAAGCAAATATGTATGTAAAAGAAAAAAAAAAATCAAAAATAAAAATAAAAATAAAAAGTAAAAAGTAAAGAGTAAAGAGTTTGCAAGTTCTGATTTAAATGTTTCAGATCAGTTGAGGGTGTCCGTATGGCTGCGCCAAAATATTCGATACGTAATATCGATACTTTTATGCATTATGTGAGTACTTTTGGCATCGATGCTCTTCCCCGATACATATCGTAACATATCGATACTATATTTCAATATTCAAACGTACTCATCTGCACAAAATACCGTCAGTAATTTCTAAAGTTTGGCGATAGTTTAAAGAGAAAAGAGACGGACTCGTACTCTAGGGCTATATCAAACAACTATCTCTGGCTTTCATAGTATCGAAATTCTAGGCGTTGAGAAAAAACAGATGTCTCGCTTTATGGAGGTCAAACTTATATTGTATATTCGCCTCTGACGGCATATAGCAAAGATATGTCGACGGAAACGTCTCTACACAAGCTAGTATTAAAAATAGAGGATTTACATAATAGAAAAGTATACACGCTGGTGGCCTTTGGCAACGTCAATCTGGAAGCTATCACGAAAGTTTTATGAGATCTGGGAACGGACGGTTTGTGAACGCCGAGCTGACGAAAAAGTCAGCTTGCCAATATACCAGAAGAGGAGTGTTAATCGACAAGATGCTTAGGCCAAGGGTAGTATACGGTTTTCATGTAATAGCTTGTGTCGATGACGTTGCCATGACAATTAGTGGCATGTTTCCGCAGGCACTCTGCGATCGAATAGAAACGTCACTCAAAGACCACTTTAGTTTCGCAAACTACTTGGGACTATGAAAAAATGGCTAATGTTGAAGCTGTGACAACGAATCTGTGAAAGCTTCCAGCATTTACTATGTCACTGCCCCGGACTATCCAGCACTAGATTCATAGATCTGGGGCTTATTTCGATATCGACATATCAGACACATTAAAAATTGAGGTCGGGATAATAATGAAATTTGTAAAATTTTCCAAATAGTTTATGAAAGAACGATCTTTACCTCGATTTTGAAAAGAGATTGATGTGCTATCATATCGTGCCGAAGTCGGCCTAGATGTTGTTTGAGATTTGCGCGCACTCGCAACTATAGTCTGACCTAAGCTCTCCTTTAAACTCCAAGTTCAACAAAACGTTTCTAATGTATCCTTGCACATATCACATGTGATGCAATATCGGAGCTTAACTTTATTTGAATGTTAATCTGTATTTTACACATTAATTGAATCAGGCCTTGTACATATATCCAGGTTAACAGTTGCGCTAGAAAAGAAAATTTTTATAGGTAAACGAGAAGGCTCAGCAGTGTTGCAGTGTGCTGTTGTTGTTGGCTGGCAGTTTGCAGCTTTAATGAAAAAAAAAAAAAAAAGAAAAGAAAAGAAAAATCAATGCCTCCTTGCAGCGTCTCGACCAAATTATCGTCTGCCACGCGTCGTCCTATACGCAATATTATTTTAAATTCTACTCGTAAAATATTTACAGCCGTTTACTCACTGAAGAAACCCTTTATTTTCCTTTATTTTTTTTAGCAGTCTCTTTTACACACTTACTGGCAGACAACCGAGGTCGACGACGGCGGAAACGTCTATAAAAAATGGCGTTTAGAAATATGAAAAATCTGCATATGTTTGTCTGTTTGGACAAAATGGCGTTGTGCATATGTTGTTGTTGTTGTTGTTGTTTTACTTGCAGACATACACAAAGCATTTACAGCAAACTAAAAATATACTTCAGTCAAAGTAGAGGAAGCTGAAGACTTCGTCGTCGTCATCATTCAGTCAGTCGAGTGTTGAAATATTGTATTTGTTGAAGTCTTTCAATTCACTTGAAGAAAAACTGCAAAGGACAACATGAAAAATGAAAAACATATGTAGCATAAGTGGTTAACATACTTTTAGGCGCACACTTTTGCATTTAATTTTTCTTTTATTTAACCTAACCTTTTGCAGCGTGCGTAGAAAGTTTTCTATGCTACCTGTCAGCCAGCCTACCTATATATATATATACATATATATTCACTCATTCGTTGTGCGCCCAGTCATTCAGTCAGACACTCATTCATTCAGCCCTTCAGTCAGTCAACTTGTTGTGTGACTAATGATGATGATGTGCTGCTTGCTGGCTGCGCTTGTCTCTTAGGCGATCTGTCTGCCTGCCAGCCTGCATGTGTATGGCGAACTAATGAGGCGCATAAATTTTAGTAGCATACATACAGGCGTAGCGCAATAACTTATATGCTATTCAAACAAATTTGTATTTTGTATCTAGGCGCAGAGAGTCAGTCTGCCACTTTCGCAAAGAAAGAAATCAGGCTTAAAAGTAGGTAAAAACAAGCACGACAAACAATCTGAAAATTTTATGAGCTGCTGTGCTACTTCGTCTCTTGAGTGTGCTATATACGAATGAAACGAGTTGTCAGCGCGCGCCCTGCAGCATGCTACACATTATATAATATATAAATACACACATATGTTTTTTTTTGTCTTTTTTTTCGAGATTATCACACTCCTTGCTATTTCGGCTGCTATTTCTGTCAGGCAGTTAGACAATTTAATTAACGCATTTGAGCTGCTGAATGTTTGTCATTCATCTTGCAGTAGGTACAACGTTGCCTACTTTGTGGCGCTCATGCTGTAATTTAAAGCGTGCTTTTTCTAGTTAACATTCTATATATGAAAACCAACAGCAGACATAGTTTCACAGTCATAACTTTTGCGTGCCTATTTGCTTTTTGTTTTGTAATTTTTGGTTTGTTTACTATATAACTCGCGAGTAGAAATAAAAAAAAAAAATATAACGAACGCCAAAAAGCATGCTTCATATAAGCCTGAACTCGTTCGTTCGCGCATTCTAGCTTCAAATTTAATTAAACATGCACACGTGAGCGAGCGCAAATAAATAAAAACTTTGGGCTTTTTTTTACTTGGATTTTTGGTTTGCATTGCTTTTTAACTAGATTTCAGAGCTATTTTGTTTTTTTTTTTTTTCGTCAATAAGGGCTTTTTTTCGTTGAATATGCTGCGGCGCTGTGGCGTGTTTATAGGTTTTAAATTTCTGACCAGTGTGTATAACGACCGACCTACATACGAGTAGGTATGTAGGTATGGGAACACGCTTCACAAATGATATAAAATGGGTACAATCGTTTGGTTGAAACATTTTTTAAAGCAATTCATGTAAATCACGTAAAACATAAATGTATGCAAATACGCACAATTAAGAAATCGCACGAAATTTTAATTTTATCGTATTTTTATACAAATTAATGCAAATGTTAAAACAAATAATAAAAACATTGCAGTATTTAGTCGAGTCTTTCAGCAAACTTCTTCCAACTCTGATTTGCTACAAGGACCTTAATTATACAGCAATCGTTTTCGATGGGAATTAGATCCGAGCTGATTTCAGTAACAAAATCTACATTTTATCCTTTGACCTGCAAAAACTTGAAAAATCAATAGATTTTTTTTTTTTTTTTTTAAGAAGTTAATGCTCAATCTTAGAATCCAACAGAAAAATTACACCAGGGAAGAGGCTTCCGAAGTGGCGCTCATGGTAGGTGAAGACGCTTTAGTCTCATGTGTAAGCTGTTGTCCAGCAGATTGGCTGCATTTTGGTCGTCGGAAGATTCTAGTAGTCGCCTACAGCACCTCTACGTACCACTCAAACATTTGCTGGATGTTCTCCGTGCTCCAGAGCTGTATGCCATAGATTTTTATTGTCTTGTATAGTAAGAGCTTATTCCTCTAACTCAGCTGCGATTTTAAGTTTGGCAGCCAGTTCATCTTGATGAGTTTGAGATCTAATTGCTTACACTTTCGCTTTATGTGTGGTTGATAAGTAAGCCTTCTGTCGTTTGTCAGGCCAAGGTATTTTGCACTGGTAGTCATGGGAATGACATCGTCGTTGTATTCTGCATTCTGGTTCTGTGTTCAGTCTAATATTTCATCTAATGAACTACATCTCAAGTAGGTGATAGGACGGTGTAATTAGAGTACGTGGATAGCAACTCACTTAACGGAGGTCAGCAGTAAAATGGCATAACATGCTGCCTTGTGGTACAGCAGCTCGGCGAAATTTTATGTCAGACTCTTTACTCTCGCATCTGATGTAAAAAATCATGTTGTTAAGGTAGATCTTTAATACTTCCTAGAGCAGGATTTGAGCGTATGATATATATTTCTGACGGTCATGTGTAGGGTATAAATGATTCGTTTTTGCTAAAATGATGCTTCTTTTTCTGTAAAACGAAAAAAAAAATAAGTTTGCTCTCACTCGATAGTATTTTTGTTTTTTTTTTGTTTATTTTTCTTTGCCCAACGCTGCGTATGCGTAACGTGTTTGTTTTAACTTTTATTTAGTTTATTTATTTATTTAGCTGTTGCACGTCCGATATTGGACGGATTTCGAATTTAGTACGTTAGTCGGCTGGTTGTACGCTTCGATACGTTCTCTATTGATGTTTTCTATTAAGTTGGAATTTATTGCAAATTGAAATGTTTCACTTTATATTTTCATGTTTCCCCAAACGGAAATTGCATGCCTAAAATTCGTAAAAAAAAAAAAAATATATATATATATATATGAAATACAGTATATATCCAAGTGTTCCTTTATGTAGTTATAACAAATTAATTGAAATGGAAAGCAGAGCTTATTTAAAGTTTTATGTTCAGAGTGCGCTACATGCTTATTTTTGTATACTTGTATAATTTAAATTTTATGTTTAAAACAACACAAGCAAAGATAAACTAAAACCTAAACAAACGAAATAAACAAATCAGAACTTCATAAAAACTAATCGTGTCGTGTTATATAATTTTACGAAAATTTTTAATTACACGTGGAAAAAGTGCTGAGAGCTGCACTTGTTTGCAGTGCATAGATACATACAGATACAATATATAACACATACACCGTGTTGTGCTCAAGAGAGATTTGCATATTTTATGAGCGCTAAACTGACGAAACCAAAAACGAAAAATAAAAAACGAAATACATACGAGAGAAACGAATTCTAAACTACTCACATTCCTATTTGCATCAGCATCATGCAACGCAGTCGTCAAGCATCATCCACGTTAAGCTTCTACATTTGCTATACCCTGTACTGTTCTTACAAATGTATATGGTAAAAAAGTATGTGTAGTTTGTGCAAATGTGTAAAACAATCAAAAGAAGTCGTGCAGATCCTTGATCATGAGCATTATCGTCTGTCCCTCTGTCCGTATGAACACCGAAATTTTGTAGTCTACATAATATACACATATCATACATTAAAATTTCTACTTTCTGAAGTCCTGATCATAATGTATTTAACAGTCATGCCAATTATCAAAGGTTGAATTGATAGACTATGTCCGTCTGTCTCTCTGCCCGATTAAACAAAAAGTTGAATCGATAGAGCATGTCCGTCTGTCCGTATAAACACCGAAATATTTGAAGACTACAAAGGATACAATAACAGTCAAAAGAAGTTGTACAGATCTATATACAATAGGTATCCATGACACACATAACATAAAATGTTGCATTGCTAGAGCATGTCCGTCTGTCCGTATGAACTCCGGTATATTGAAAATTTCTACTCTTTTAAGTTCTGATCAGATAAAGTACTCTAAAAACTTTTTTAATACTTAAGCTAGAATAAAATATGCAATATATATAGCCCCATATATGCAGTTCATATAGAATGACATGTAGATCGGCTAAAGTGGTGTATTTCGTAGTCGAGCACACTCGACTCGACTAAAGCGCTATTTTTTTTTTTAATCTTTTTTATTTTTCCATATTTTTGTGTGTACTCTCTAACATCAAATGACAAATGTCATTTCTAATGCAATATGAAAGCGTTGTAGCACATTGTTTTACCCGGCATGTCCTTGTTCATAGTCCTAGCATAAATATATAAAATTTATAAATGAAATAAAATATGACAAAAACAAAAAAAAAAAAAAAAAAGAAACAATTTAACTTTTTTAGTGCTTTACGCTTGACAAAAGTCACAGTTGATATGAATGCACACAGATGCATACCAGCAGCACTATGTATCTGTGTAGATTTTTGTTAAAAATTGCATAATTCATGCGCACAAAATGCACGCTTCGCTACGCAGCAGGACAATCGAAATAACAGCAGCAGCAACAGTAACAAAAGTCCAAACTAAATAATCACATGCAGCAGCAGCATTACTAGTTACAATCAAGTAGAGCAGCTGTTGGAAGGAGCGAGAAGTGTGTGAGAACAGCAGAAATGTATCTTTTAGTTGTAGAACAAGAACAACATGGAAGTCAGTTCAGTCCATCCGTCCGTCCGTCCGACCGTCCATACTGGGTCACTGCATGCAGGAATGAGCAGTTTATGTCCATTTTATGTCGCACGCTCCTTTCCTTGTCATCATTTTTGCTATCCTTATGCTCGCTACTGCAATCCTGCGTGCCTGCATATTTCATTTAAAATTTACAAGTTAACAATATTAAATATTAACATTTGTATTTATGCATTTTTCGTTACAAATCAAAAATTTACATGCAAAACTTTGCTTATTTTTTGTTTTGTGTGTTTTCTATGATTTATCATCACTGAAAAACAATTTTACATAGCGCCTAAGCTCTCTGATGACTTAAAATTGTAATAGTAGTAGTTGCTTGTATTAAATTTCATATGCAAAGATTTTCCCTGTCAGTAAATATACCTACGTATATCCTTTAGTGTTTTGTTGTCCTGTTGTCTGTGCCCGTCCAGGCATTGTTTATTTGTTATTCGTTCTAATAATTCTATTTGTATTATTTGTTTTTATTATATTTATGCAAATTGCTGAGAAATATTTGCAAACAAAACAATAACAAATCGGCTTTCCTTAATTTATGCAAAATTATTTAATAATATTTTTGATGTTCTACAAGAAAATAACAAAATCATTTACTTCGGTTAAACTATGAAAGAATTGTTATTTTGTTTTTTTTTTTTTTTTTTTTTTGTAGATGCTCAGCATATATTCAAATATAATAACTTAAATATGTAAATATGATAAAAAGTAACATTTGATCCGAATTTGAAATACTCTACTTATTTTTGTTTACTTTATGGAGCTGTTAGTTTTATGGCGTCAGCTGCTACTCGCTTTTCAGTTAGAACTTAAGTGTCGTTTTGCTAATATAAACTTCAGAAATACGATTTCTTTCTGCCTACAGACCAGACTTCTGATTAGCCTTAAAATCTTAACACTGTATTTTTCTCAGTAAGCTTCTTGTTCTTGCTTCATCGACTTGGAACAAGTGAGCTTTTTGCAATCTGGTTTAGCGTTTTGAGGCCAGTTGAAGGTAATGAACATGGATTCACATATATAAATCTCTAGTAGCGCTGAAGATGTTACCAGGATTACGTGGCCAGTTTGGTGGTAGTTTTTGTCAGAGCATTCCGCGTTCACACTCGTTTGGCAAATGCCTCCTCAAATCATTTGTATTACTCTTTTCTCTTGATTCAGTTGAAATTTAAAGTTTTGGTGCAATTAGTTCGATACAAGAAACGACAAAACTGAATGAAAAGATAAGCAAAACATACACAGCTGTTTTTCGATTCACTTACTATTCAACAGTGCTTGGCTCGTTCGTCTCTTTCTTACTTAGTAGTAACACCATAGCGTATTACACTCTCGGTTTATTTATTTGCAGAATAGAGAAACAAATACTCGCTATATACATACACAAAAAATAGAGTACAAGAGAAGATAGAGAGAGAGAGAGAGAGAGAGACATGCGTAAGAGTATACTCAAGCTTTGATCTCTCATTATTTAGTCATAATAACTTGATCTCTGAACATGCATTTTATTTTTTGAGCTGTGCGTAGGCAGTTGCAAGGATGCGCCCATGCAAGTATTGACTCGTTGCGTATCGATACTTTGCTGCAGTTAGAGAATACTTTTGGATGGATGCTTATCAGCAACAACTCCATAAATATCAATGCGGTAATTCGATATCTAAAAGTAGAAATAATTCTATGCAAGAGAGAGAGAGAACATCTACGCAGACACGTACAGTCACCGATCAACTAAAGCATGTGGTAACCGTTAGGCCTGTCGCACACAGACATCGGATTTGAGTTGAGCTTACCTTCAAAGTGACATGATACGCTAAGCTATCAATGGTCCGCACACAGAGAGCGTATTGTAAACAAAGAGATGATGAAATGCTTACTTACAGGAACCTGTATGTAAGCATTTCATACTGCATGCGGAAATGTCAAGCTACTCAGTGTGCGGCCTATAATTGCTTTGTGTGTGTTTGAATACTCAACGCCTTTAAACTTTACTAAGCTAAGCTTAACTTCGGCCCTTAACATTTATCATTTCATTTAACGCATTTTTTTCTCACTCCCCTATTTTATTTGATTTATTTTCAATGAAGCACGTTTCTACTTGATATTCTACAAAATGAGAAATATTAAAATTTAAAAGTTTATTAAAACTTTCCCATTAAAACTAATCATATTTATAGCATCGATGCGTTATACCAAAATATACAAGTAAAATATCGATACTTTCAGAAATTTGATTGAGTACAAATATCGATACCTTTAGGTAGCCATCCTAACCCAAAAGGTTTGTGAATAGATCATATGGCTGAGATACGCTGGCTAAATCCCATGGCTTACAACGCCTGAATCGTTTTAAACGTCCTTCCAGCGCCTTATAATTTGCTATCAATACAAATTAACTTAAAGCTGTTAAAATTTGTTCGTCATGCATTCAGTTTGCAGCTTGATGTTAAATAAAAATAATTTTATCGCACACTTTCAAGTAGATTGGAAGGCATTCTGGCAAACTTTTTTTTTACAGTTTTGAGCTTCAATTTATACGAAAAAAAGAAATAATTTAAATATCAGATCTCATATCATTATTTATTTCATAAATTTCAACTGCATTATTTGGCAGATTTTAACAATTTAGGCAACTCATCGTCATCAACTACTGCGCATAATTGAAATTGTAAACTCAATATCAACGAAGTTGTGAATGAGTTTGTCGACAATGATGGTGATGACGACGACGATGGCGGTTAAGCTTTGATGAAGTGAAGACATAATCTTGCCACGCAAGAATATGCAGCAAAGAGCAAAAATTCAGTTTGCTGCTGCCTGCCCGTAACAAGTTAAGTCGCTGCGCATAAAACTTTAGCAGCGGCTTTTGACTACCACCAAAACTCGGCGAATTATTTGCAAATTTTTACCAATTTAGTTTTCACAGCAACTTTTGACAAATTTGTGCAAATTTTTGGTTGCTCTTGTTTTAGAAATTTGCTGTGGAAAATATTTGCAAACTAAATGCGTTGCCTTGCCGCCTGACTTACTAACTGGTGGCTGCAAATCGTAGACAAATATGTTGGTTGGTCTGGCCTAGGCTAGGCTACGAAGTCGTTGGTCGGCCGCAAAAACAAAACTTTTGCATTAACTTTGTGGCCTTGCCTGCTAGTAAAAGCAGAAAGTGCATGCAGTGCATGCAGTACAGGACGATGTCGACGACGACGGTATTCGCTGCTCAAATATGCAAATTAGAATAGAAGCAGCAGCCAGCAGTAGCAGGAAGCCAAGCAGACATGCAAAAGCTATATATTGGTTGGCTGGCTGGTTGGCTGGCTGGCAAACAAAAACCAAAGGCATTAGCCTAAAAATTGCATTGAAAAGTAGCTGGTAAAGTGCAACAACGCATAAAAGTGGCAAACAACTGAGAAGAAGTAGTTGTAGTAGCAGGAGCACGAGCACGAGCTTGGTATATCGAAACAGTGAGAAAGTATGTAGAAAAGTTTTCAAGTTGTAGCTACAATCTCAAGCTTGCTGAACTCAGCAACAGCATTTTAATACAAAAAGAAACCAAATAAACTAGAAACTAGGCAAACACAGA
Organism: Leucophenga montana; assembly: GCA_035044765.1. Lineage (NCBI taxonomy): Eukaryota > Metazoa > Arthropoda > Insecta > Diptera > Drosophilidae > Leucophenga > Leucophenga montana. The sequence goes on from JAWNNQ010000418.1 coordinate 37,352, forward strand.
CAGACAGACGTACGAAAAGACGAAATATTTGTGCAGACAGTGCAGCAGGACAGTTGGACAGTTGGACAAACATGCAACAGGGAGTGAAAAATAAATGGAGTGTGGCTGCTAACAAGCTGAATTACATTTGCACAGCTCTGCACTTGCTTGAATCTGTCATTAGTTTTACTTTTCGGCGTTGAGCTAACAATTTTTTTTTTTTTTTTTTTCTGTTTGGCGCGTTGATCTATTTGAACGCGGCGTGGCTATGCCAGACAGACTGGCTAAAAACATAGTAAATCAAGCCAAGCAGCGAGAACAACATCATCAGCCGCATCATCATCATGAAGCGCAACAGTAGCACCAGCGGCGGCAAGCTAAACCACATTTTGTGGATTTGTTGTTACTGTCGCCACGCTGCATTTGTTGTGTGCACAGATTTGCAACAAACCTACACGCATACATACTCGCATACACATCCAGTACTGATCCCGCCGCTACTGCTTCTGCGAAAAAAGCCACGTACAAACGACGTGGTTGAAAAGTGATTTCTGGTTTAATGTTTTTTAATGCTCATGTTGCCAACAACTGACCGACACAAACACCAAATTACTCATGTTGTCCTGTAGTCCTGTTGCTGCTGCTGTTGACGATGATATCTCTGCTGGCTTATTGTAACTCCTCCCGCTGCTGCCATGTTTGTCGTTAGCAGCGGTTGTTATGGTCGTGGCATCTACTCGTATGTTGGTCAGTTCTTGTTGTTGCTGCTTATGGTTGATGTTGTTGTTGTTGGCAGCAGCTCTATTGCTGTTGTCACATCGTCAAGTCAAAGCAAGCGATAGTAGCAGCAACAGCAGCACATAACATTGAGTTTAATGCAAGCGTTGCATGTTCAAATTGTAGCAGACAAAAACCCAAAGAGCTGGCATTACTTTGCCCAAAAGTATGCAACGAACATGCTGCACCTGCTTCCTGCAGCTTCATACGGTTGTATGTGTATGTGTGTGTGTGTGTGTGTTAGAGTGTGTATGCACTTGTTAATTTTCTGTAAAATTTTTAGGTTTCGTTGTCTAGTACTATGTGACTGAATAGCTGTGACACGACACTGTCGGCGACTCCATTAGCAATTGGTGACAATATAGTGTAGCATACAATTAGGCGCATGCCATAGTGATACGTACATATGGAAGCCAATAGTGGGGGCGTCTATATGTACAAGTCTGCGTCTATCTAATGCTACCAAATTTGACACAACATTTGTCAAACCACAAAATGGAAGCCGCATCGTTGCTTTCATTATGTATATGAAACACACACACACACACCCATAGAGACAAAGAGTGAAAATAACACCAAACAACATGCCACACATACCACTGTACCTTGACTATGTTCAAATAGGTTTTTCTGTCTATATTATGTTGTAGTTGTCAACTGCAAGTGTATCGTTTGTCTGTAGATGTATCTCTCAGTAGCTTAGTTAACCCTTTAATGGCTATACGACGTTGCTAAGCCAAATCTTGCATAGTTAATGTCTGTCATAAGTTAAACAGGCTTGACAGAGTACAGATAGAGAGAGCCCTCTCGCTTTAAATGATTAAATTGACTAGAAACCTAAAGACAAACCACAAAATGGCACAAAGCATTAGTTTGAATTCTGTACGCTTGAACGCTGCTGGATGGCTGGCTGGCACTAAACTAATTCCAAATGAAATATCAATAATTTATATAGTAGTAGCATTTTGCAAATTTTAACATGACACAATATTTGAAGCATATGAGATGAAATCACATTAATTCATTGTGATTTCGTCAAACTGCTTTCGATTCAGTTCGTTTCGATTTGGGGATTTTAATTCATATATGCGTTTTACGGCTTCATTCATATGCGTATGCATGATTTCATTTGCAGACGACATTGACGACGACGACGACATAGGCTACTACGGCGATGACAATGACCACCACAACTACAAATACATACAATTTAATTATGCAACTCTCTGGCGTACGCTGCATGAGCTCTGCTGCACTATACACGAATATGTAGGGGACAAACAAAACTATTTATGTCACAAATCAAAATAGTTTTGTCAACGGTTTAAACGCACTTAAAGATACTTTATTTAAAATTTTGAGAAGATCGTTAAGAATGTAAATGAGGAAAAATAGTTTTAGTGAGGTAAATGCGCAGAAATTGATTCGCAGCGTTCGATGGGGTATGGTCATACTGACATTATCTTAAACACATTGCTGGGTCAAGAAGGTTGTTTCGACTAATTAATACTGTTTCAGTGTCTGAAGACAACAATTTTCTATAAAGAACAAGTCTCGTGAAGTTCGAAGACGCCAAGGTGAAAAATTGACACAGACCTAAAACTTGATTGCTGATGAAATCACTCATTTCACATGATTGCAATTTTACACGAAAATAAGAATGCCGTGTTCGTTTTGCTAAATATTTCCTTACAAATAAGAAGAGATGAGAGTCCTAATACCTTCAATAAAATCATCCTAGACATCCTAGTGGAGTTTGGTGCTATACGCACAGCCCAAAAACCAAACTGTAGGATTTGAGCCAGAAATAATTCACACGTCGTCGTACAGAAGCTTGCTCGAGTAACTGTGTGGTGTGAATTTTGAGATGCTGGCATAATGGGTCCCATTATATGCAAATTTAACTTCTATGCACTTTGTATTCCTTTTAGCTTTGTGTACTGTGGTGAGGCCACAGCAAAGGTTGTTGGATCTTGGCTTGCTTGGCGAGAAACTCCACATGCTCGTTACCTCTTCATTGTGTAACGAAAGCACCATAAGTGTCTTATTATGCTATAAGTTATTAACATTTAACTAGCTTAAATGGAATGTTTATACTTGCAGTAGTTTCACTTTTTCGAAGACATTTTCTTACACATATACTATCTCAGCTTGAAAAGAACACCATATGTACTGCTTTTCCTGAGATCTGGGTTTCCTCTTTAATTGATCAGTAAATCGAACTTGTGCATCCTCCTCTAAAGCTTGTGCTATCGTGCTACACAAAATCCTGCTTACTAAAAGTATTGAAAACTGGCAAGGAATTTAGTTTTAGGGCTATTAAAAGTCTTATTATTTACAATCCAACTTACTGAACTTTGGTTTGCCCATTTCGTTGTATGCCTGTTTTTATCGATATGTTGGTGTAGCATAAAATTGAAATTGAAAATATAATTGTCACCGCGATACATTTGCTGCTGCTCATTTTGCTGGCTTTTGGCTGCTGGCAACGTTTTATTTCAATTCAAATCGTTTTAAGCATGTTACTGACAAATGCGTACAGCAATGAACAATTAGTTGCATTTGCGATAAATTTCTGCAGAGGACAGCATCGACGGCGTTAATTTTACGTTCGATTTGTAGAAATTTTAAATATTTCATTGCAGAGGAGCCATCCTTTTTATAAATTTTCATATTGTATGATGTGGCTTAAATGGCGGCTCTCTGAGGCTGCGGCAGTGGTTGGCTGACTGACTGACTGACTTGACTGACTGGCTGGCTGCATAGCGACACAGACACATTAATTAGTACGTTTAATCTCGACTCGGTACGACGTATGAGCAACTTTTGTCAATTATTTTTGCACAAATTGTACTTAAGTCATCGTTGCTATTATATATACATACATATATATCGGATAATGTATATATACTTTTCTCTTCTATTTGTTTTTCATAAATATTTCATGTGGTTTTATGGATATACATTGTATGCCTGTCTGTCTGTCTGTCTGTCTGTCTGGATGTGTGTGTGTTTGTATAATTAAATAGTCAAGCTGCTTCAGATGACACGCCCACATCGCCATATTATTGATTTCTATTATTAAACTGTTGATTAACTGTTCTGTGTATGGTGTTAGGAAGGGGTGTGGGGCATTAACAATTGTATGCTTTATTATTAAATATATGTACATACGTATATGAACAATAAAAGGTTTATTTATACAAAATACATATGTACATATTTTTATGGGGGTTACCTTCTATATTGTGTACAACAGTAATTTAACATTGAAAATGCCTTTATTGTTTTTCAAAATATTCCGTTTGAACAAATTTTCGAAGCGCTTTTGCCATGAGCAGTTTCAGCCTCTAATATCAGCTGTTTAAAGCCTTCAACAGGCTTCGAAAATCGTTGACCTCTTAAATTTACTTTTTGATGTGCGGCAACAAAAGGACATCGGTGCTGCAAGCCAATTTGATGTTTTCAGTGCTCAAAAACTTTCTTGTGTGAACCGATGTAGGAGATCTCGTATTGTCGTGGTGGAGAATGGTCCATATTCGACGGTTGGTTTTTCCCCATTCTCCGAAAACTTTTGACAAACAATAGGTTGTGTACCATTCAGACTGGACCGTCATACTTTGCTCTAATGGAACAGTTGCGACATAACAAGTATTTAAAAAAAAAACAGGCGACCAGTTACTTCAAATTGTTTGCTCCGCAAACAATTTTTATTGGATTTGACCCATCTTGAAACACTGAAACGGCCGATTGCTGTTTTGTTTCGGGTTCATGTGCATAGATCCATTGTTTGTCACCTGTGACGATGTCATAGACTTTTACACCAGCGCGTCTTTATTTATTCAACATTTCTTAACACAATTAGTTTTTTTTTTTTCGAAGATTGTCAAATTATGCGGTATCCAACTCAAACAAATCGTCTTGACGGTCAAATGTTCAAGTATGCCTCAATCTCACGCTATGTCAGTTTACACAATGTTTTCTGGGACAACAGCAGTTTTTCGACGACCTTCTCTAGATTCATCTCTAAGTGGATTCCGTTCACATTTGAATTCAGCTTCCAGTCATCAACAGTAGTTTTTCATGGCGCTACATCGCTGAAAGTCAATAATCTTCATAATCCCCAACGAAAGTTGTAATAAAACATAGTACGAAAATTAATACCATTTTTTTGCCGAGATATCATTTTAAGTCACTGTCTAAACAACACAAGAAGTGCTCGTACAACAAGAATATTTTGTTGTACGAGTTCGTTTATGCTAAAAAATATGAAACTTTCTAATAAAAATGTGAGTGGGCAGCGAACAAAACTTAGTATTCCCCATACGCACAATACACAAGGCAACCCTCGTATATGCGAATGTTTGTTACTAATAAAATATGCATTTGTATTTGTTTCTTCATACATATATATATATATATATATATATATATATATATATATATATATATATATATATATATATATATATATATATATATATATATATATATATATATATATATATTGTATGTATTGTCCGTCCGTACGCTCATTTGTATTGCTTCATTCGTTTCGTTTGCTTGTGCCATAATTAATAATTTAATTGCTTCTGTTTATCTCTTAATTAAAAAGGATTTATTTGACCAATTGCTGTAGTAATAGTAAAAACAATAACAACAACAACAATAACCGCACAATTACAATAAAGATTAGTAGTAATACGCATACGAGTATATCGGAATAGAAAATGTTATGCACTCTAACTCATTCGAACTATTTTAACTATGATGTCCTTTGATTTGTTGACGATGGACAACGATGCTCTTAATAATCAAGTTAATACTTTATTTTGCTTTACAATCGATCGATCAAAGTTAATAATTTGTATTGTACATAAGTATATAAAGCGTTTTCCATTAGGCGTGTCTAAAATTTAAATTAAAAATTAAATAAAAGACAAGTTTTTTGTGTGATATGAAGGATACCTTTATTGTGTATTAAAGTACATTCAATACATTATATTTGGAAAATTATATACTTGAAATGTAGTTCGCGGTTTCATATAAAGGACACGATCCGAGAGGTCCAATTTTGTATGACTCTGTTGCATAAGGCGGGCTGTTAATTAATTACCAATGATTTTAATGATATTGGTCTACTCGGCCCTTGCCTCTTCTGGGAATAAAGCGTTCGAAGTACTTTTCTTGTCACAACTCCAACAACTTGGAACTAAAAAAACGAAAAAAAAAAAAAAAGTTAGTTATCATTAACCGATACCGTCCGGCATTGACAGTCGCCATTCTCGTTTTGAAAGATGTTTGGCGCTTTGGCCGTCTGACCAAAATTCACAACAGAAAGCTTCGCCGGATGCAATGGGAGACAATTGATATTTCACGAAGTCATTCAACTAAAAATGTGCTACATCACTGAAGATGATATTTTTACAAAATTTTACCAAAATTTCCCTACGTTTCCATCTGCTCTAGAACGCAATTAGGGAGCGTACGATAAGCTTGGTGGTCTTGGGGCTTCAGTTCTTTTATCAATTGGATCTTACAGGGACTGCTACATTCGAATTCCTTTACTCGAATTTCGCGTTATTTCGTTGAATTGGTCGCTCGGTTTGAAGATACACGCGTTGTTGAATGATTTAGCACTAACCAAATTAAAACGGTGCCTATGTCAGAATGCTAACTTGGAATAATGAAAGCTTTGGCAACTGACACGACTGAGCAATCATAGCGCGTTCGTAGCTATTGAAAACCCTTTTATGTATATTTATATATATTTGCGAGAAGCGTATAATAAATTTTATCTTGCACTAATTACATTTGATTGCTTGAGGCTTAAATTGAGTACAGACTTTGAGCTTATTAAGCGAAATTAAAACAAAATATGTGCTTGTAACTAATTTAAATATTCATTAATTCATTTAAATTATTTGTTTTTCTTTGCAGGTGAGTCCCCACGAATATTACCAAATACAAATGCCGCTCAAATTAGTAAGTTAAAAGAGAAACGTTTTGTGTAAATATTTTATTAGGAAAAAAAATTTTTTTTGGCATATATATATATATATATATATATAAATCATATACTTCATGCCGATCCAACACTAGACTTGCTGTTCTCAATAGCAAATTAAAAGTCAAGACAAGCGCCTTGAAGTATGCTACTAATTTAATTTCAACGAAATATTTCTGACCTAGCCAGCCGGCTGCTTCCCTTGCTGTGTTTACGCCGATTTACGCAAAACTTAATTAGCAAATACTGTGCGACCACGAAATGAAGGACAACTAGGCTGCTTCAATGTTGTAACTGCCAGCGGCCATTTTATATCCCTCTCTTCTGTAGCAACTTTGTTGCGTCTGTCGGTATTCAAAAATTGCCTAGACTAATTTTCATAATTGTTATTGTAGAAATTCAGTAAGCATAAACAAAATGTTATGTACTTGCCTAATGAGTTGCCGTCGTCGTCGTCCCTGTCTGCTTTCAAAACTTTAAATTTAATTTTACATTTTGTGCGGTTTTTAGCTGTGGTGGCAACCTTTGACAGCAATCGTTCCACATCGAACCCCAACTTTATGCAAAACGCTTATCTGCTGCGAAGAAATCGCAATCATTTTATCAGTTTAATTTTCGCCTAGACACCAAATCATTTCAAATACAATATTTTACTTGTTAATATAAACACAAACAATAATCATAATAATAATAATAATTATACAGCATATTTTGTGTGTGCGTTTGTAGTACTACGCGAAAATGTGAAAATGATAGCTGCGAAATTCTCAAACTCGAAAGTAAAACTTTCTGCGTTTGACTTTTAAACTATGCCAGGCGAATGTCTACTGCGTATTTAATGAGCAGTTGTTAAAGAGCAGCGGTAGCAGTCACCCTTAAACTCTGGAGAGCACTTTGAACTTGCGTCCTGCTCTTGACTTCCTTCATCTTTGCTGTCCACAGCAGCACTAATTACACTCGCAGTGATTTTTATGCTAACCAAAATTGAAATGGAATTGGTTTCTTCATTGCTGAGAAACAATAACAAAACAGTAGGGAAAACAACTAAGCATCTTTGTGCTAAATGATTTTATTGCCAAAAACTAAAGCGATGTCAGTAACTGTGCGAAATAAACAACGATAGCACATTAAAGTTAAGCAAACTTTCGACTCGTAGAGGTTGTTTAGATAGAGTGTATGGGTCAGTTGCTGCTTACTTATTACAAAGATTCATGAACTTATGCAAAATACAATAGATAGGGATGCGCTGATACAAGAATTTATTATTTTTTATTTATTATATCGATACTTTTCTGCTATAAGTAATTACTTTTTCAATCGATGCTCATCCACAATTAATATAGAAAATATCGATGCTCTAATTCAATAACAATGTCTATATTATCTTTGTTCCTCCGTATTCTATGACACGTAATAAATTTATTCTAATAAAAGTGTCTTGAGCAATGTGACGTAACAAACTGAATCAGCCCTCCTCTCCCATTGTGACTTTTTGTTATAAATTACTGTACTTAAGAATGAATTCAATATATTTAATTGAATTTATTTGTATTATTTTTCAATTAAATGTCGTACTTCTTCTACTTTGTATTCTATAAAATAGTTATAAAAATAAACTGTGTAGGGTGTAAAATGAAGAAGAGTACATTTTTTTTCCATTAAAAGTACTTAGATTCCCGTTTATATACAGAGAACTAGAACCATTGAAAAAACATGTTAGTTGAGTATTAGTTCTAGTGGCCGGTTTCTATCATTGTGGCGAGATAGTTATATTATATAATTATACAATAATGGAAAATGATAAATTGCAATATTTATAATTTCATTAAATCATAACTTGCAACGCACTCAAACCAGCTTTTCTTTGTACTGCTTGCTACGAAGAAATTTAGTTGAATATTTCCAGAGCTTTGTTCAACGATAAAATTTGACTGTTAAACAAAATCAGCTGTTTCGTTTTGCTTGTGACTTCAATGAAAAAAAACTTTATAGCAACTACCAGTTCTGTTTGCTAGTCTTTTTGTAGTGTTCTGTATTTTAACGTGCTATTGCTTACACATAACATTGATGCTTTGTGCCCTTATGTGCAAGTAAAATATCGATGCTTACCAAAAATTTGTACAAATATCGATGCATGTAAGTATCAACACATCCCTAACAATAGCGCATTTTTTTGTGTTTTCTGTGCTACTTTTTACCACTGGCTTTATTAAGAGAAATAGAAACAAAAAAAAAAATGGCCTAACAAATACTTAAAAACAAAAACCTTTATTAGCACAAATTCAAAACAAAAAAATAAACAATAACAAAATTTCACTTTCGTAACTTTGCAAGCTTTTAGCTATTTCTTTATTCTTTGCGCTTAGTTCTTCAAGTTTTCTCATTGACGTGCGAAACTTTTCTCACGGCTGAAGGACATTCATTGCCGGCGTCTCTCAATTATTAATGCTTGGCCCAATACTAATTAATTAATTCATCTATGAATAAATAATTGAAGTTTTTTAAAATCGATACTTCGCCCATACACTTTAGTTTATTTTTTACATTAAGAATTTACAAAAATAAGCAAAAGTAGCCTGTGCAAGTAAACTATACAGGGGTGCCACAGGAATCCATTCCACAGACCTCATTTACTAGCGAAATGCAATTCGCCTGTAATTGAGCTAAATATGCCTCTAAAATATATTTTCTAAGTAAAAAGGCATATCGTTGCAGATAGGGTGTACAATTTCTGATTAATTTACATCTAAACAATTAATAATTTCATATGTTTTAATTAATTAATAAGCGTTTTACTAAACCAACTATGATTTCGTTAGTTGAATTTGCCAGTCACAGCCGACAGACAAGTGACAAGTGAAAGTGATTAAAATTCACCGCGATTCATTTGTTTACATTGTGTGTTGCCATTCACATGCCACCGTAAAAGCAGCACACACCTGGTAGAGTTTCCGGGTATACTTTTTAGTTTGGCGGGCAATACATTTAAATTGTTTTGCTTGGAAACTATAAAAATAACGTCACATAAATGCAATTAATTTGCATTTAACTAATTATCACTGTGAAATATTAATTTTTCTAATGAAAAATATCAATAATAAAGCGGAACTAACACTAGACTAATTCTTCCGTGATGTCTACCCTATGCTGCGAAGTTCGAAAAGGTTTGTGAAAATCCTAGAAAAGTCAAATCGCTCCAAATTCTGTGGCATGATGGAATTCTTTTAGCGAAATGGCAAATCACTAGTATCCATTTCGCTAGTGTTTTCTGTGGCACCCCGGATAAACTATTTTTCTACATTGCTTTTCAGTTACATTTTGACTTGATCTTACTCAGAATGCCAAAGTTCAAGTACTGGCTACTATTTGCGCTCAAGATGCATACGTATGTATACCTTGTGTACGACGTACAACGCTGTCACTCGAACAAAGAGCAATTCTAAAACAAAATACAACAATTCTTATATTTCTTATAAAATATTTCGTTCGTTCATTTTTCATTATTTCAACTGAAATTTGAAACAATTTCAACAGCAACAACAACAAAACAATTGACAAATATACTATAAGGCATAATAAAAACAATAACTTTATAACAATAAACTGAAAGAACAACAAAAATAATATTAAAACAACAGCAGAAGTCTAAAAATCTCCAAAAAGAAAAAAATTTAGAACAAAATGTATTCATCTAAGCGGAAACAAAAGAAAACAATGAACTAATTGTTACAACAATACGTTGCAAAAATTTTGAAGAAAAAGTTCCAGTTTAGAAATGGAGAGAGAGAGAGAGTTTGAGAGAAAGAGAGAGTATGAGAGAGAGAGAAGAGCAATTGTGAAGCATAAAAGGTCAGCTTTTAGACTACGTACAGCAATAGAAAAGGTGAATTGTAACTCAATCCTAGTGTTTAGACAACTTAAACTCGCACTCGTTCGTAACATAAAACGTGAGATTTGTTTCAGTTATTTAAGCAAATAGAAAATATAGTGCTGCAGCATTTTAGGCTCACTTGCTTACTGCATGGCACATATCGTACATACATATATACTATACATATGCATATATACCATAGAATTTAAGCTGCTTTTGGCACAGACTAACTGCAAAATATGCAGTTCTTCTGACTGCACAAAATGTTGTATTTCTTCTATGCTAGTCCTATTAAATGCGCTTCGAATTAGTTTTTGTATTTAACAGTTTGCAACTTTCATTGAAGAGCAGACAATTTGTATATACGGCTAACAAACAAATACAAAAAGTTTAAAATAATTGAAATATAACAGGAGCGCACAAGATCTTTTAACATATTGGAAAAATCTATCTGGGTAAATTGAAATAAATTGACGAAGTTAAATTAATTACATAATGTGTAATGTGTGCGAGGGCTGCATGATTATTTTTGGTAGACAATTATATGTTGCTCTTAAAATTCTCGAGCTTTGTATGCTAAAATAGCAGTGTTTTGTTTTTTTGTTTTTTTTTTTCTTACCATTTTTTATGTTGTTTAAACTACAATATATAGGCCGCTTGTTCCCGCTATTAAAACACAACTCTGCTTAAAACACCAACATAAAACTTGCCTTGAAATATGTTAACGGTAGGTTCACTTAATCTGCCGTTAGTCTGGTACTAGTTACATAAAGATTTGAACAAACTACCTAATAGTGGCAAGTGTTCGTTGACGTTAACATGTGAGTGGCAATATGATGTTCGCTTTATTTAAATATAATAATAATAATAAATATGATATAATATCTTTAATAAATCGGTCATTTCATGAAAAAAAAAAACGTAACTCGTTCGAGAATGTACAGCAGAATGTTGACTTTTATGCGAAAATGTGCCGACAACATTCTTTACATACTCAACATTCACCGAGAATGTGAAGAATGTTGGCCGGTGCAATAGCATAAGATCGAATATCACAATTATTTCATATATGTATATTTTGTATATTACAACCAATAACATACACAGAGCACTCTCTCGTTTTATATGCGAAAAATTCAAACAAAATACTTTAGTGGCCATTAATTGGTTTGCTTAAAATAATTTTAGCATGAAATTTAAAGCGTTTTCATTTTGCAATTTTGCTGCTGCTGTTGCTGCTGCTGCGCTCACATATGAAATAAAATGGAAATTAAATAGCATAAAATCCGCTTTAAAATCGCCAATTTTACTCATCGTCGTGTTGTCATAATGTGCTTTGTTTTTGTTGTTCTTGTTGTTGCCGTTTCAATTCGGTGATGGGCGTGTGTTGTGTGCGTGAGTTTTAAATCACTTCAGCCGCTCGAAATAGGGCTCTTTGAGGCGTCGGTAGGAAGAACTTTGAGGTAATGCCCGCTCGCGATTCCAGCTGAAGAGGGCAAACGAGTAACAGAGTCGAGTATAATTAAAAATGCTATTACAGCCAACTTCATATAAATTTTTAATTAGCAATTTTTGCTATTTTGCTACTTTGTGCATTTATCGTCGTCAGCGTCAGCTTCGTCGTCGCCGTCGTCGTCGTTGTTTCACGTTTTTCCCTGTGAACTTTTTAAATTAGCACTTTGTTAAACACCCTGTTGAAAGCCAACAACAACAACAACAACACCACCAGCAGCAGCAAAAACAAACAACAACAATGAAACAACAAACAGGCGGGGTCTAACAACCTAAAAATTGTTTTAAAAAAAGGATTTTTATTCAGCTACCTTTGCACGGTTCGCACATGCCTAAAAGCACACACCGCCTTTCAACACGAAGAGCATCTGCTCTTGAGCATTAAGCAGCTGTCATAAATTTTTTAGATAAAAAACAACTCTCAAAGCTGAACAGCAATAATGAAAAAAAATAAGCATGGAAAATAAAATAAAATAGCAACCTGTAAACGGCTAAGCTGGCGGCATAAAAGGCACGTCGCTATCATTGGAATGCTGAAACCGACGCATTTATACGCTTCACATGCGCTTCATGAAAGAAACTTGAAATTCTCTAAGCGAGTAGTTTCATCTATTAGCATTGTATTGCAAGGACTCCGGGTTCGAAACACGATTAGGGCGTAGTAGTTGAGTGTTGTTGAGTTGAGTGTATCGTATTGTATTGAGATATATTTTTAAGTACGCACAAAATAAATTATTTTCAGTTTTGTAAGAAGGAACAACGTTACGAAGTCTTCATTACAAATTCGTGGTCATTATCTGATAAACTAACAGACTCAGGCACAGAAAAATACTCAGACACGTACTACACCACAAAAATATTTGAGATTTACTTTATTGCTTTACAAGCTTAATGAGAAAACGATTATACCCCTTTTTTTGCCAAATGTATGAAATGGAAAGCATTAAACGTATGAAAAAAATGTGTAGCATACTCGTCGGCTATGTGGCTTTGTTTTGCCACAGTTTAGCGGTAGGCGTGCAAATTTTTTCTTTTCTAATTTTTATACTCTTCATACGTAGTAGGCATAGTAGTATTATAATTGTGTTATGGAGTTTACCACGCATTAAAAGAATCATTGCATATATTCTCTAAACGTCCCCAGGCAGGCCTTCATACACTTTTGTTTTTGTAATGCTCTTCAACATAGACTGAGAGTTGTCCACACACACACACACACACTCAGCTCTTTACATTAACCATACGAATTGCACAAACAATTTCATCGTTCTTCGTTATCTTTCTGTGTATAGTAAAGCGCCTATACCAAAATGGAATACAATAGCAGTTTTTCATGCTATGTGGTTTTGTTGTTTTTAACTATTGACAGCTCACACACACACTCAGTTCTTTGCATCTACCAGCGAAAATTACACTAGCATTATTCTTTATGGGTTTACCGAATAGGAAAGCCATACAAATTGCGTATGTTTGGTGTTTGGCATAGATCTTAGTTTAATACAAACGCTAATTCTCATTAGGTGAAATAGAAAATATAGCTCGTTTAAAATATATGATTCGAATATGAATCCTTAGACTATTTACAGGATATCTCGAAGTCGTAGACATTCGACTACGGCGTTCATTCACATATATTTTGTATTTGTGTAAAACCCTTTTAAAGAGTCGCCCTTACTGATATGTTTGTATGGGTATGTGTGTGCGACAATAAAACCGCACAGTTGATTAGCATATTCGTTCTTTAAGGGATGCAAGCCATTATTAGATTTTATGCCTGAACTGACGCGCACCCAGTCACTTAAAAAGCAAATATTGACAATTATGGCCTATAATTTGATGCGACAAAGCAAGTTATTTTTTTATTTTTGTTCAAATAGCTAACATTGTCTTATCGACTTAAGCAGACGTTAACAACGCATGAAGCAAGCATAAAGGGGTTGGATGTCAATTAAACACATCAGCGCTTTATGATTTCCTGTTGACACATATCAGACGACGGCATTTGGTAGTGTGTAGTAGTATCTATCTTAAATGTGTCGGAGTAGTAAATTCGTAGCTCCTTGGGTAAAAAACACGCGCGCTGTGCATTTTAATTAAAATTAACTTCATTTTATTACGCATGCGGCGTATCATCGTCAGCCGGTTTTGTGCGGCACGCGTGATGTCTGTGCGCTGGCGTTGATGATCGAAATGTGCTGCCTTGCTTGGCTCATAATGACGTTGCTGCTGCTGTCGTTGATGATGATGACAATAATAATAATAATAATAATAATAATAATGGCGATGACTTACATAGTTAGCAGTTTGGCTTGATACGCTTCGCTCTATCTCGCTCTTTGTGTGTATATTTTACTCTTTTACGCTTAACAAACAATTTTTACAATTAAATAAAGATTTTATTATCCTGCACACAGAGTTCATATAAATGCCGTCACATAGGATGCTGACAGCATCCTTTATGAGCGTCAGACATGTTGCAGTTATTTTTCTAAGTATGACGGAGAGCTGGATGTCTGTGTGTGTGTGTGTGTTTTTTTTTTTTTTTTTTTTTTTGTAAATATTTAAGCTTCTGCTTGGCATATATACATACTACATATAAAATATTTACTGTAGGTGTCGCGTCGGCATATTTTAAAAGCTTTTTGTTAAATATGCGCGTTTACTCAACACATAGACACACACACACTGATAGACTAGCACCGGAAATCGTTCACACACAGATACACAGATGACGAAGCTTCTTGTACAAGTAGTTCGTATCGTAGATACACTACACGTGCTTTTTGTTCATCTTCCGCTGCGCGTCTCTGTATGCAAATTTATGCCAGATCGCGTGTGATGCGTGTCTGTGCCTATGTGTGTGTGTGTGTGTGGCTTAAGGGTTGCCCAAAGGAATTTCCGGTTTTAGTGTTTTGTGTTGCTTTTTTTTCATGCACTGAAGTATTCTACTACTCGTCGTTGTCGTCATTGTAATCGCAACCAAAGTAAAATAGCTGACGTTGCTTGTTGGCGCTGCTACATGCAAGTGTGTGTGTGTGTGTGTCTGTTTCGTTTGGTGGTTTAAGTGGTTAAAATAGCAGCAGCGGTAGTCGAGTAAGCGGCAAGTATGGCGCCTAAATGTATGCAAAGCTTTGTTTAAAGTGCCATACAACATCCTTGCCATATATGTACATATTTAGCTGAAAATATGAGGGAGCTAACAAAAAATTGGCAAGTTTCGTTGATAAATAATTCGCTTAATTCTTATTTAATAAACCTTCTATAACATCAATAATCCATTTTAGCTCAGAAGGTAATGTGCTTAACTGGCACATAAGATCATATGCTAAATGCCAAACGCAAATAGGTAGAAAATGTTGGCCAAAAAAAACCCAAACCCAAGGTATAATAAGTTTGAACAAATGTATGTAACAGGCAGAAGGACTATAGAAATTATATATATATATATATATATGTATTCTTGATCAGCATGGAAGACAAGTCGATTTAGACTTCTGTCCGTCAGTCCGTCAGTTGAAGGAACATATCAATGAGACTATACGAAATAGAGTTCAGATTTGGATATTTAGACTGTGCTTTGCCCTCTTCAGATAACTAGTATTAAATGAACATGCCAACCCCACTTTAAGGGCTAGCCCCCAAACATTGTAAATCCTCATATAATATTTACTGCATGGATCAATTTCAGAGATCAGATCAAAAAAAAAAAAGTAGTCCCCAATACAAACTTGCTCTGCTTTTTTATGTTTTTGTATGAAATTTGTTTGTTTTTTTTTTCTTAATTTTGCTAGAAATGACAAATTTGGCGTATCTTACATCAGTCCTTACAAAATAATAAGATCGGACTATTTTAAGCAGGAGTTCCATGCAAATCTTCACCCCATTTTTTAAGTTTTTGTATGAAAATTTTTTGGTTAATTCTAATTTCTTATCAATTCTAATGAGACATCACGCTTATGTCCAATTTGGATCACTGAAGACTATAATCTATGATTCATTTAAGAAGCCTTGAACAAGCTACAGGGTATATAAAAGTTCAGCATACTCAACTACAGCGTTCTTTCTTGTTTCAGCTCCATTTTTAGTGATCATCTGAAGTTAATAATGAAATAGCTATTAACTAAAATATCATAAAACATTTGTTAGCCCCCGCATATGTATGTCTTGTGTTTATGCGCCTTGTTGGCAATTTAATGCTTTCTCGTTCTACACACACACACACATACACACGCACACAAACAGATTCTTGAGCATATTTCAAATGTATTCAAATGACTTCTCGCTCGCCTTATGCTCACACATACGCTCTTCATACGTCATTTGTATGTGTGTGTTTGTACGCCGCCATTGTTTATGAATATTTAATAGTTGCTATTTTTGTTAAGTGCTTGAAATTGTTTTAATCTAAATTCAAGAGAGTTTATCTTTTTATTTTTTCATTGTTTTCCTTTCGAGTTGCAATTCCATTGATACAATTTACTTCAGCTACATTAATTCAAGTATCTTTTCAATTACGAGTATATAGCAAGCCTTTCATGTGCATTCCTTTATACTTTCATTCATTTAGCGCACTAATTAAATGCCTGCCATATCCTTTACAAGTTTTGCAAACTTTGCTGCCTTTTGACACCGAAAATGAAGCATACTTCCCGTCGTTGAAGTGTGCAACGTTCAACTAAGTCGGAGTTGACGTCGACGTCTGAGCACGACGCCATTCAATTAGAAAGCCAACAGAAACAGCTTGCTGCAAACAAACTTTATAGAAGTTTTCTACATTTCAATGAATTTTCATTCATTCGTTCGTTCGTTGCGGCTGCTCGTTTCTTGTTTTAAGTTGAACAAAAAAACTAACAAACGACAACATTTTAAGTAATCCTTGGAATTTACGCTTTCAAAATGGAAACTTTGTGGCAAATTAAATGAATATATTACAGAAGAGAACATTAAATCATTTTGAAATTTTCCTTCCAGTTAAAGCTGTAATTATTGCTGGCTACTATTTTACTTTAACCTTGTGCCAATGACAAAAACCTAATCAAGCGCTTTATTATACGATACATAAAAAATAATTCATTATTCAACTAAAGGACTTTACTGCTTAACTTAATCAGCAGCCATAATACTATGCACTGTGACTCGTTTTGGGACCGCTGCCGCCTGAAAGCAAACAACTTTGTAGACGGAACCAACTACGCCCAACTTCAGACTTAAAATCAGACGCTGCTGCTGCTGCATGCAGCCAAAGTCAACTTTGCATCAATTTCAATATTCCCCACTGTTTTCATTTAATTTCGCCAACTTAAAACTTAATTGTAGACTTCCTTTCTTCCTAGCTGACTGTTGCTCGTTCGTTCGGTCGTTCAGCTCATTCAGCTCATTCATTTCTATGCACCACTTGACTCCTTTTGCTATCGAAGCCAGTCAGTCTGTCCTGTCTGCAGTCTGCTGTTGCATCTAGTACATAGCAGTTCTTGTTGCTACTAGCTGACTTCCTCTGTGTTTAACATAAAAACCGCGCTTTGCTTTTAAATTTGCAAAAATTAAAGTTGCTAAACGATGAGAACGTGGGGACGAGGGCATACCGCACGCAACAGGTTACTAGAGAAAGCTGCCACAAAAAAAAAAAAAAAAAAACTCATTTAAACTCATTTAAAAAAACTCATAGAACAATGCTGTCTCTCCTCCTAGGGGGGTGTTTGACTCTGATGTCGTTTAGCAATTCATGGAAGAGCAATAGCAGCTAAAAGGGTTTCTTCGAATAAGTAGTGGTCGACTGTTGTTGTTGGTGTTTTTTGTTTTAATTTGCGCGAAAACCGGAAAAACGCAAATGGAAATGGAGTCAAAGCAAGTCAAGAAGAAGAAGAAGAAGACGCGTCGACGACGACTACAACACCGGAATCAACGGCAGCAATGATATTGTGCAACGTTGAGATACTTCTTTCTTCTGTTCGTGCCTTCGGTCGGTCAGTCGGTCGTGTTGAGACTGAAATTGTTTTGGATGCGCTTGCTTGCAAAAGGTGGTGATAAGGAAATGATTTTAATTTGTACAAAGTTTGCGTAGGGTACGCGGCAGGCGGCTTGTTAGTTGCTATCGTCATTTAAAAGCGCATTAAAAACTTTTTAGATTAAATTCACTTTTTACGCCTTATTGCTTTTGTTGTTTCTGCCTTCACTGACGCTTTAATATTTAGTTGTTGTTGTTGCCTTAGTAGTCCTGTTTTTTATAACCTTTACATATAGTTTTGTAAATGGGTATTTATGTTTTGTTTAAAAATAATTCATAATTCGGAATAGTGTTTAGAGCGCAGTTAACGTACATACAATTATTTATTACTTCTTAAATGTTTTAGACTGAAAAAATACAAATCCCATAGAAGCATTAATTTAAGGCCATTAATCCAATTTCTGTATGAGTCTTTGGTCTACCTGAACTGCTTGCATAACTTATTTTTAATAGCGTATCCATTTATGTGAGCCTTAAGCAGTAAATATAGAAAATCGGTATAAAACGACAGCTAAGTAATAAATTAGTGAAAGAATATGTTAATACTATTTGTGTATTATAAGTATTGTTAAGTTTTAAGTGAAAGTTTATAATTCACAGCACTTGAAACAAATAACTGCTCAAAGTGAAGCTAAATAAAAGCCTTTAAAAATGATTATGAGAGGAGCGAAAGGAAAATATAGGCAAATCAGGCATAACAGAAAATGTATGCGAGGGACGAGCATAATTTCCGTCTCTTTCCCTGCATTCTATATGCATATTGAGTTAGCTGCATATACTGAAACAGGCTGCGCGCAGGCAGCATCATGTGCCATTGTTATATTAGTGCGTGGCATGATCGCTGGTGTGGTGAGAAAAAGAATGAGAGGGTAGCAGCAGAATACGTCGCTGCTTCATTAGTAAGATTTGTACATACATATGTATTAGTAAGAGAGCTAAATTTGAAGTTCGGTCGAAATGGTCGACAATTTATATAGAAGGATTTGGTATATTGTGCAAATTGGTTATTTAAAATTTAAAATGTTTAATTGTAAAAACATTAATTGTGTAAATAATAGCTATGCTTGACACCTCATTTTTTTATGACATAATTGTGCTGCAGTTTACTATCGTGTGTATTTGAAGGATATACAAGATTCGTATTGAATGAAGTACAAATTTGTACTTTTTATTTCTTTCTTTTTGTTTTATACAATATTATGCAGGCGCCGCCCTTTCATTCATTTGTTCATTCACTGCACTCTACTTAATGTTTTTTTTTTTGTAGTTGTTGTAGTTGTTTTATTTGTTGCTTAATCCTTTATGTTGAACTTAGTTCCAACTTTATTTGTGCGCATTAAAATTACAAAAGTAAACTTTAAATTAAAATGAATTCATTTGGAAAATTTAGCTTTAAGCGCATTTTAATTTAAAATTGACTAACAGCAACACCAACAACAAGAACTCAGCTGTAGTAGCAATAAAAATAACTACAAAAACTACTGAAGAAAAGGAAAATGAATGCCAGTGAAATAAAATTAAAAGCAGCCATAAAAACTCATTTAAGTCGCTTGTAAAAATACGTTTCTGTCAGCTTATATAAAATGCAACGCACCTAAAAAAAAAAAAAAAAAAAAAAATGAAACCAAAAAGGACTTTTTGTAAAGCTAGAAAGAGATGATGTATATGCATGTATAGCGTTGAGAAAACGAGATGGTGCTGTAAACTAAATTGTGACAAATATCAATAGCAGTCACGATAGAATACAGTGGTTCTGAAACGACAATGTCAAATTTGGCAACGGTGTGCAAACAAGGCGCATACAAGCCTTACTATAGCTGATACATCAAAACTTTTACTAAATTTCGATACAACTCTACAACTTTGAGAATATTCATTTGAGTCTGCCATTTTACATTAAACGATCTCAAAAACCTATGACTAGAGTGACCAGATGTTCCCTTTGTTTTACGAAAAAAACATGTTAAATGTACACTTTTTAGACAAAACTATATAAAAAGCGTAGCACTGTGCGAAAATGTATAAAATAATTTCATTCCGAATGAGTCCAGGGGAATTTTATGAAATATCAAAATTCTTGTGCGCCAGTATAAAGCCATCATAAGTCACGTCATCATGTCACACGTCTCGAGAAAGTCTTTTTCACCACTTGAAATTTGTGTGTTCCCATTTTTGTTCTGATGCATCTGGTCACCCTAGCTATGAGCCATGATTTCTATTATAAGCAAGGTTACTTCTAACTTTTGTTTTTTTTTTCTCTCTCGTATTCTGAACCACTGTGCGCGGAACTAAAAAAAAAAAAAAAAAAAACAAACAAGAACTCTGTGTCAAAGGGAAGAAAAGTAGAAATTTTGCTTGCATGCAACATGCACACAAATTTTCACATATTGCATGCACGAAAAGTGAATTTTATCTGACGATGTGCACCACACACTCCTCACCAACTCACACCACATCTCTTTTACGCTCTCAAAGGACTACATTCAATATTTTTACCTTTTCAATCGACATTTGCCAAATCATCAATATTTTTTTTGTGCAACGCGTTCCTTTTTTTTTTTTTTTTTTTTTTTGTACAAAATCATGCATGTTCTAGTGTCAGTTCTAACAAGCATATTTTTCTATATATCATCTATATATCATCTTCTATATACTTATGTATAGATACTTTCTCATTCCATTTGCTGCTCCCTCCGCTCCCCTCCCTGCATTTACCATATGTCGCTTGGTACAATCATTTTCAATAAATTTATCTCAAATTCACATACAAGGATATATACATATTTATGTATATTCGTGCACAAAGATCGCTCGTACACCACGTTCTCTCATCGCCATTGTCAATTTTCGGCATTTTGGCATTGAATGGCATTAGTACGACTTTTTAGTGCAACAAAAATGGCGACGGATGTAGAAGAGCAAAGCAAACAGAACTTTTCCTTTGGCTTACAATATTCAATTCAATATTTTGAGCTATGACTATTCGCTTTTTCTTTCGTTTCGATTCGTTCTGGGATTTTCCATTTTTTTTTTCTCCTTTCATTTTTTGTCATAAATTCATTCGTCTCTAAGTCCTGCATTGCGTGCGTTTTCGATTTATTTTACAGCTGCTGCTGCTGCTCGTCCTTTCTCTCTGTACAATGTACTGACGACATACATATATGATGTGGTTAAAGTGGTAGATCCTGTTGCTACTCGTCGTCGTACTTGTGTTGTTTGGCTTGTATTCTAATCGTTAAATGATAATTCATTGATTTCTATGGCGCTTTGTGTGTCTGCTTCCACTCTGACTCCGTTTGAATGCTGCGCATCTTTAGAGCAGGTAAAATGAAAATTAAATTTTACATAAATGTCGGATTTATGCATATTCTATATAAAACGAAATATATAAATTTTATATGTATTGTATAAGCTGCACCTCGTTGTTCAGTTAAAGGGATTTATTTTATGATAAACGAGAGCTGCTGCTGCTGCTGCTCGAGTTTTCTTATCCTTTGACAAATGTGCACATGTAACCGAGACACTTATTTAGAATAGTCATTGATGTGTACTTAGCAATATTTATATTTAAAAGCTATTATGCCATATAAAGCAAGCTGTGTTTTGTAGCTATAGAAATTGCTGAAAATTTTGTTATTCAAAAATGTTGTGCATAATAAATACTTTTTTAAATAATTATGTTTTTTTTTTTAAATTTGCATTTCTTTAAAAAATGTTTCTAACACAAATTATGCACAATTAAATAATTTGAGTTCGCGCAATCTCTTCTTGACATGACTGACCCTTTAGCACTAGCACCATTCCAATAAAACTCACTGAGCGCAACAGAAGTAGTAGCAAGAAGAAGAAATGTGGGACAGCATAATACAATTTGTTCTATTTTGTTGCCTCTTTGCTCTTAGCTGCTGATTATCATCAACTACTATACAAATACTAACAAGGAGCTGCAGGATCTAAGAGTAAAACAAACGAAACAAAATAACCAAAACGTAAATAAACAAGTTAAAAGCAACAAGGACGACAAGGAGTTCATTTAACTTTCGTTGAGGTTTCCGATTTACCACAAATTTCGAATACCAAAAAAAAAAAAAGAAGAAAAAAATAATGAAAAAATACAACAAATTATTTTGCCAAAGGCTACAAAACGGCAAATAAAAACCAAAGTAGAAATATCAACAACAACAAAAAATTAAGTATAAAAAAAATTCAAAAAATAAATAAATGAAAAAGGTTTAAAGCGCAGAAAGCACTTTGGACGCTAGTCCACATAAGTGACATTAGACCACCTCAGTGTGGCTGCATGAGGAACACTCAAGCTTCATTTTTGTTTATTCTTGGCACCGAATGCAACGCGTCCAACATCAAGATAATTGTTCCAAAAGTAAAGAATTTTTAATGTTTTATTCGAGTTAATAATGAAATAGTTTGATCCTTTAGAAAATAAAATATTTTTTATATTTAGTTTCATATTTGCTTGAATTTCCATTATTTTCTTTATTTATGTATAAACATGCAAAGAAGAAGCTAAAAAGACGGTCACGCAGTTGACATAGGTGGTAGAAAATACACTCGTTTTGAGCACTTGGCAAGAATAGCGAATCATTAATACCCTTCACACCAAAATTTCAAATCGTACAGCCATTGCATAAAAAACGTAATTTGTAAAACGCAAAACTAGGTGATGCGTTTGTATGGATGACAATAGTTCACTTACAATCAATCAGTCCAATCCAACACGACAAATGAAAAATGCAAATCTTTCGTCAACAAATTAATATCAAAAGTTTTGTGAGTTGCAGGTTGGCTTTCGTCACTTGCTTCTACCATGACAAGAGGTTTTCTTTTTCGTTTGGTATAAGTAAAACGGAAGTGTTAAGGGAAAGTAAGATGAAACTAGAGATGCTGATTGCTGCTGTCGCTGGCATGGCCGACTGAATAAGCAGAAAAAAAATGTCTGAAATTCAATTTGTGTCCTTTTGCTATTTTTAACACTTTTAACATTGATTTATGCACAAATTTTTCGACAATACAATATTTTTTTGCAACTTTTTCCTGCTTGCTTTTGCCACTCAATGATGTTGATGATGATTTGTAGACTTTATTTTTTTTTTTAGTAAATATCTTTTCTATACTGCAGAACTGAAGCGACTGGATCGACAACGTCCAAGCTAGAAGAGCAGAGGGCATTATATTGCCTATGCTCTACTTTTAAACATTCATCATTCTACATACGTACACTTTTGGTCAGAAAAATAAGTGCACTGCCATAACTTGCCTTTATATTTAAATATTTTCAATTTTATTAGCATTTTCTCGATATGATAATACCTTAAGGCAGAGCTCGCAAAATATGCTCAGCAAAATTTTTCTATGCTGTCTGCTCACCGAAAAGACAGCAAAAAATGAAGCAGACTCGCTCGCTCACTCTCTCAATAGAACACTTCTTTCTGATTCTTTCGTGTTTTCTGTTTCATGCTTTTCGATGGCAGAAACACATGAAGCTGTCTTACGATTACAGCTTGATGCTTTCGTTCGACTCTCAACAACTGAGCATCAGCAACTGAGCGAAACGAGCCAAGTAGAAGCGCTAAGTGTCTTTTGTTGTTGTTGTTGCGTTATATTTTTGTTGTTGCTTTAAATAGTTCAGCAAAGACAAAGCGTGGAAGAGGGAGGGAGGGAAGGAGAAAGAGATAGGTCGCTAAATTGTGTGCATATATTAAAATATAAGTAACACACATACATACGCCAAAAGACACTTTCAGCAAATTTTGCGCAGCAAAGTGTCTTATGTCAACAAATGCATAAAGAGAGCGACAAAATACTCTCGTTGGTTGAGCATAGACCGCATTGTGAAAAAACAGAGTTGAAATGTCTTTTCGCTTCTATTTTAAAACGTGTCGGCGCGATTCTTACGAGTTCTGCCTTAAGATAAAGAAAACATACTTCAACTAAAAATGGTTGGAGAAATTAATACGTACATCTATTAAAAATATAATAATCATTATCAGATTTTGTTGCTAGTTTATGTAATTTAAAGTTAATAGCCGGTATATCCATGATTGTTTTTTTAATGTTTTGTTGATTCTTTTCGGCATACTTCATATTAGGCTGCTGGAAATCTGCACTAGAATTTCGTGCCACATTTTTTTTTTAACAAAATCCCATAACTGGTCCTAATTTAAAAAAAAAGACTTCGTTTCCACTTCATTACTTCAACTAATTCCAAAGATTTTCGTTAGGATTTAAATCGGGTGACTGACTTGGCCAGTGCAGAAGGCTCACATTGTTGGCTCAAAACCATTTGAAAGTATTTTCAAGATCGTTAATTCTGCTGAAAAGTTCACCTCAGCGGCATTAGAGCAGCATTATATTTTCCAAAATATTTTTATATTGTAATCGGACCATGGCGTCATTATTTCGATGTGCTCCATGATAAAAAAAACACGAGATGATGATCTTGCCATCCATACCCTTGCTTTGTGAAACGTAAATGGAATTTTTTGCCTAAAGGATGGAGTCATTTCCAAAAAAAATTTGTTTTTTGTTTCATTTACAAAATGTTGCACCACTTTTTATCACCATTTGGGGCACACCAAATCACAATGAATTTTTACGAAGGGTAGCCATGTCTTCAGATTTCCTTTTTTTCTCCCCTATGATACTTTTCGACCTATACGTTTATGTAAATCAGCTTGTTGTACTTTGCGACGAACTGTCCGGATAGAGACTTCGCTCCCAATTTCTGCTGAAATAGTTCGTGAAGATGCAAATGGTTCTTGTTTTGCAAGCATGACCATAGGAATATGTTATTTTTGATGTCTTTTTTGGTCGTTCACGAGTTTTAACCGCAAATATGTATACATGTACATATATATAGAACGAAGAATTCATTTTTCTCTGCTTTAAACTGCAATTGGTTAGTATAGACCAATTGTTTGTTCTTTTATTTTGTTTTTAAACAATTAGAACACAAACAAACAAAATCAAATCATAATTTTCGGTGTAGTTATTATTTTGTCCAAACAACTAATGCCATTCACTGCAAAATCGACATCAACTAAAGTAAATGAGAAAGTGCCGGTTTCTTTTTCACCATAAAAGTCATGGCACAATTAAAATAAAATCAGATTGGCATGATTGTTTTCAGTTAAATTTAAAATATTTCAGTTTAAAGACAAGTTATGGAGGTGTACCTATTATTTTGGCCATAAGTGTATGTATGTATGTATATGTATACTTTTTATGTCCCTTGCAAATTTTCTGTCTGGCCAATGTTGTTTGAATTGAGTTATAGTTGTTATTGTTGTTGTTGCTTTTAGAGTGACACTTCCGGTTTCCGTTTAAAGTATTGCTCGCTTTTTCTTCTATATTTTATACTATAAAAATATAATATTCGTGAATTGCGGCTTTTTGCATAGTCATGGTAATTTTATATTATATACAATATACACATATATTGCGATTAAAATTAATGCATTTAATGTTTTTTTCTACGAATTTAATTGCAAAACAAATCAAAAATGATGCATAATTTATCAGCATCAGACGTCGTCGTCGAACAAAGGCTTAATATATTTAAATGAAATTAATTAAAACAATACTTACATTTTTACAATACATTTTTTTTAAATCAATTGTTAAGTTTCCATCAAATTAAAAAATGATTTTTTATACCCAGCACAAAAAATATTTGTAACTGAGTACCTTGGGTTTCTAGAGCTATCAAAACGTTTATGTGACATAGCGAAGGAAGCAGCGGAGACGCTATAAAGTATATATAATCATGATCAGCGTGAATACATGAGGTTGATACAATCATGCCCGACCACGTCTGAGAGAAATGTCTAGAGACGACTTTGAGAATCTCACTCACTGTATAGACTCTCTAAGTTCCACACTTAGTAAATTCCACAGGAAGTAAATTGAAATTTCATAACTTGCAAACGTTTTACATCAGTTGAAATTTTTTTTCCAAATATTTGTTATAATTTTATAGCATGCCTTGGTTTGCTCCACCCTATAGGGTGTTTTATTTTTTAGAGGTGTAGAACTTTGAACTGTAATTACATACTGACATTACATTATTTCATTCTGAAAATTAAAAAATTGAAATATGATTTCGGAAAGTCT
This sequence comes from Leucophenga montana, assembly GCA_035044765.1. Taxonomy (NCBI): domain Eukaryota; kingdom Metazoa; phylum Arthropoda; class Insecta; order Diptera; family Drosophilidae; genus Leucophenga; species Leucophenga montana. The sequence continues at coordinate 63,632 of JAWNNQ010000418.1, forward strand.
AATTTTCAATCACTTTTTCAAGCAATGGAAGCCATATCTCCTCAATGGCTCGCACAATGTTGGCTTCCATAGTTGCTGGTTTTTTCGCATAAACCTCTCAAAAAAAAAAAATGCCCTACACAATGTAGTTTTTCTAAAGCAAATTTAGAGACGTATCAAGGCCTACTACGTAAAAAATATGGCATATACAGGGTATAATATAGTCGAGCACCTCGTCTATATATCTTTTCCTTTTTTCTTTTTTTTTCGTTTCACTTAAAAGCTTTACAACAATTAATATAAATAAACTCACAAACTCTGTAGCGCATTGTTATATGCATTTTTTTAAATAAATAATATTGTGAAATGTAATACAATAAAGTAATAAATATGCATTGGCATATTTCCGCAGTTAATTTAGTTTATGCTGATAAAACAAATGCGGTGGCAGAAGAAATATGCCAAAGGCAACAACAGCAACAAAATATTCAATAATGATTTTGCGCAAACAGATTTTTTTCATTTTGCTGTTGTTAAATAATTTAATTGTCATTGAAATCGCAAAATATTTTTTAAATATTTTTTTACATTTTAATAAAAAAAAATATCGTAGCTTGTGCAAAAATGCGTTGCATACTTTTGGGAGAAAACATTAATAAACCGGAAGCTGGCGGCGAATCGAGCGAAATGGAATTAAAGCATATTTTAAAAAAATCCAAAAAAAAATGTGTTGAAATACAAACATGTGTTGTGTTTTGTTGTTGTTGTTGTGACGCAGGTATTAAAAATATTCGCTTAATGCGTGCTGAATTTTTTTTTATTTTATTTTATGTATGTATGTATGTATGTATGTATTTTTTTTTTTTTTCATTTTCAAATTCGATTTCTCACGCCACACGCGATTTCATTTCGACTCACACCGCCCGCACTTAAGCGTTGCCTTGTTTATCTGTGCGCGAAAATGCATTTTTGCATACATAACCGCAACAGATGCGGTCGCTTCAATATAAATGCAGTTACAAATGATTGTCCTGTAGCTTTTTTGCTACCATCCTGCCTGCCCGCCTGCCAGCTGGCCTATTGATCATTTCTGGCTTCTGTCCTTTGGTTTATATTTGTCTGACTGACTCACTGTGTGGCTGTCTGTCTGTCTGCGTGTTGCATGCGTTGTGCTGTTGGTCATCACAACAAATGTGTTTAAAATTTTCGCTAGCACATAAAAAGAAAAAAATCCGCGCATAGTTATAAACGAACACGCATGAGAATCTGTGAGCTGCTATTGTATCTGTTTGCACGAGGGTTGTTTTATTATTATTATTATAATTTGAAACTAGTAGCGTACCAGCGTTCTACTTAGTCGATCGAAATTTTGAAAACATTTTTTTAAATTATTGCATTTATGCTTTTTGTTATTTTTGTTATTGCTTTTGCACCGCACGCCAATCCCTACAACTACTATAAATAGAAAGACAGCCACCAAAATAAAAACGAAGCGCATGCAAAGTAAAACATGTAATCTGCTATCTCTTTCTCAATGACTGAGTCTTATCAACTGCTAACTTGCTACTCGCGTGCTAGCACCTAATATGTCAAGCAGGTAGCATTCGTTCAGTGTTACGAGCGAGATAGAAGTTTAATATTTGTGTGTGTATTACATGTAATGCATATAATTTTTTGTTACGTTGCATGACGATTATTGAAGCTTTTTACTTCCAAAATATTCAACCGATTTTGATAAGCATGTAGATATATATATATACTTTTTCTCTTGTATGGTGGCGTGTACATTTCTCACCTTGATCTATTTTTTTGCAAGTACGCTTTACATTTCTAACTATTGTTGCATATCCGTCGTGCGCTGCTATGCCACCCGTGAGTATGACACCGCCCATTTTTTCAGTGGAATTTTTTTTTCTACCCTTTGCATACATATTTCTATACCGAATCTCAGCCATTGCAGTGTTCATGTTACGAAGGTGTTGTAGACGTAATTCGTGTTGGTATTAAGTTTCAGATTCTCATGAAGTACGAAGGTAATCACCATTAATTTCAATACATTTCTTTAGTCTGTACATCCAGCTGTCAAAACAGTGTGAAGCGTCTGCTATGTATGAATATTTTTAAAACGAATGAAATACCAGAAGCTCAACGGACTTTTGTTAGCCCTCCTGTAGATGCACTGGCTCGAAGTTGTTGAAGGCGTAAATCTCTTTTTGATGTTTCATTTTTCGTTTTCTCCATCACATGTTTTTCATATGAAACTATCCAGCTCTGCCAAAGTCCTTGGTATCTTTTTTTTACAGAAACCTTTATAATGTAATGCCAAACTATCGGATTTACATAGATCAAGGCTGTTAACTGACCAATGCAAGATAGGATGGACTATTACATTTTCGAAATCGCTGACCAATGTTAATATTCAATGGAATGCTTTAATAGAAGCTGTTGTTCATTGATCAATGTGACATGTCCAACAGCATAGCAGGAGTAAGATCCCCAGACTAACCGACTACTGTCTCCCTGCCTCCCTGAGATACGTCTAACAAAAAGATCGCTATACCAATTCCGTTGTTCAACACTGTAAAATATTATTTTTGATATCTTTTAATATATAATGTCCTTTATGAACGAATATTTTTTAGCGTACATATGTATATATTATCGTACAACTCTCGTCCGTATGCATTTCTTATTCACCATTTTTGCTTGCTCTCATTTTAGGTTTGGGTTTGGTTTTTTTTTCGCATTTGGTCATTTCCGTTTATTTAACGCGTTTTGTTTTTTGGCGCTCGCATTCGCATTCACATGTGCGCTTTTACAGTGCATTATACGCTGTGCGCGCATCCTGCAGCCGCAATCCTTTTGTTTTATATTCCGTTATAACTACTGCCATTATACATGCAACAATCATGTCTCTTACCATTGCCACGGCAACGCCAATTGCCATTGTGGCAATTTCAGTGACCTGACCTGACGTTGAACGGACCGACCTTTTCTGCACATAAGCCGCCAGCGTCATCATCAACATACAGCAGCAAAAGCAACAACAACAACAGCAACATCGACATCATACAGTTCAACACCAATACCACGAACAGCAACAACAAAAACAATAGCAACAATACGGCGGTTCTTGGTTTACCATAATACTTCTCCGCACAGCATAATATTCTTTAGCACTCGCTTTATATCTGATACTCTTCTTTTTTTTATGTGCACACCATGAATTCCTTCGTATTTTGGCTTTTGGCTGGTTTGGCGCTTTATCAGATGCTCACTCTTTACTCAGTGCTTCTCGTTATGTGCACTTCCTTTCATTGTTTTACCTAGTAGCAGGTAGCATATGTTGACAACTCTGTGACAAGGACAATAAGCTCGGAAATATATATATATTTATATAATATGTATATATGCACACATTGCTGCTAATTGCGGCCGTCCAATGACATCTGTGTGCTGTTTAAATTTTTCACCAGTGCAACTCTGCTGTGTCTGCTTCGCAAATTCAGCCAATGAAGCACAAACTTGCGCAATTTGTGATTTTATTAGACTAAACAGAAAGCTGCAGCTTCTCAACTTGAATACTTGTTTGAATGATGAACAAACGAACGAAAGGCAAACTGAATCGACCGTAGAAATTGCAACAATAAAATTACGCCTTTAATAAGCAGAATGAATGAAGGAACGAACGAACGAACGAGTAGCGAGCAGACATGCCAACTTGTTTGCTTTTATGACAGATGCTGTTTAGTATTTGCCTATGACAGATTGATGTCGAAGCCATAGTAGCCGTAGTTCAAAGCCGCCGCCGGCAGCGTCACCAATGAGACCACACATAAAGCCGAGATACAGCTACAGCTACAGAGGAAAATGCTAATCCGGTAACCATAATTTCGCTGTTTCGGGATCATGAATGCTGTATTGTTGTTGTGCTGTATCTCATCAATGTGCATCGATTTCGCTTGCATGGGTTCATTTCTGCATTCGGGGTGCCGTTTACAAATACGCATATTTGTGTTGTCTGTCTGAATGAATGGGTGAACTGTTGGAGAGGATGGATGTACATTTGTATGGTTTGAACACGTAGCACACGTTCGAAAGTTGATTTTCGCACAGATGACAATGACGACGATGATGATGGTGATACAATGACTACAATGAGAATGCAATGAAAAGCCACTGCGTGTGGTGTGCAGTGTGTGTGTCTATGTTGCCATTAGTTCTCACAAATGGTGGCAACTCTTTGCTCATCATGCCAGTCGTGCGTTTAAGCATCATGTTCAAACGTGCGAAGCTACCATGAGCGGATAATATGCTTACAAAACCATTTTCCGGTTATGTAACAACAATGGTTTAGCAGTAAAAAAGCAGGCGAACGAAGCTGGAATACTGGCTGACAATCTCCGCAACAGGATATGATGCACACACACACATACATACAAAATAGATACAAGTCACAGTGCGCGCGTATGCAAACAAGTTACAGTGTTGTGCATTTGTATGGCCAACCAATTCTTCTCTTTTTTTTCATATTCAACAGACAGAAAGACGGACCGACAGACAGAGAGCAGCATACTGAAAGACTATTAAATTTCGTTATTGCAACAGCTTGTGACCAGAAAATTTCATAATGAGTTACTGCTTTCCGTTTCAATTTGTTTCATTCTAGAGAGCTGCATTTTACTGCCTTGACAGCTTTTTGGCTCATGGCTCACAAGTTGCTACAAAGAGCCGAAATTTCAATTTTTGTCATTTTTGTCTTCGGTTGCTGTAAATTATTGACTACATACTAAAGTAGTATAGAACCAAATTCGTTTTAATTACACTTATTTAAGAACACTTATATGCTGTAGTCCGCAAACGATGTTGCAGGTGAGCTTTTTTCTGGATCTCTTGCCATCCTTCGGATCGTCTGTGAATGTTTTGCGCGAAGAATACTCGGGTTTCATTCCCAAAATATTCCTATTTAATACATAAAGGTATAAAGCACAAAAAATAAGAAAAAAAAAACACCAGTTCCATAGATGTATATTTTAATATTTCCAATTTTTCTTAGCCTTTCAATTCTAAAAATAGTTTCAACTCGTAGAACTAAAACTAAATTCCGAAGCAAAGAAAAAGAAACAAAATTTATATCGCGTATTGGAAGCCTATGACGGATGTTTGCACAGTTCATACACACACACAGACACAGACATGCACACACAAAATCTACCTAAATTATTGACGAAGTGATAACAGTGTCAACATCACGTCGAGCGCAACCTGCTCGACGAGCATGTTCTACAGTCTGATTAATGAAAGATAATAACATGCTGCTATACCTCATTAACATTTACATTATGCCCACTCGTTGTTCTTGCTTCGTCACTAACTGCTGCTGTATCAAAATGCATATCTGCTCTTGGGCGCTCTCGCGTCGTTGCTAAGCTTTGAAAGAATTTTGCAATATTTAATGGATTATTTAAACAATTCATAACTTATTTCCAAAGGTTGTTCAAAGAATATTTCAAATATTCTTCTTAAATATAAAAATTCGACCGTGCTTTTTCTATAAAACTTTTTACTAGTTCTCAGTTCTAAGATAACGATATTATGATAATGCTATATACAATTTTTAATAGACTAAAAAAGTGTATGTATAATGGCTAACGGTAAATGTTTTTAGCATCTTGACATTCCAATTGCTCTCAAAGTTAAATGTATCTTTCTGCTGGCAGCACGGTACTACTACTATTTTTAGCTTACTTTTCTCAGTCTCACTCTCTTAAATAATAAGTTTGTAACGTATTAGTTTTATTTTAGTAGAAGTAGTAGTAGTAATAGTGATGTTGTTGTTGTTGTTGATGGTGTTGGTTGACTGCAAGTTCCTTGGAGAAATTAATTTGCAACTTCTGAGACATTCTTGCTCGTTGTCGTCGCCGAGTCGCCGAAATTCGAAACCACCCAAACAATATTCTAGATGCACACACACACACTCACACCACTACGCACACAAGAACGCCTAGAGCCGCCTCAAAACAATGCCACAGCTGAATCCCCCTATTTAGTACATTGTATACATTTCACTTTGGCTTTGCCAACTTGTTGTCTACTATGTCATTTTGTTTTTGAGGTTATGTCTAACAGCAGGCCGCAGCTGTTGTCACCGTTCTTATAGTCCTTCTCGTTTTCATGGGTTTGCGTTGTGTGTGTTGTGTTGTGTGCTACTTTTATGATTATGCTTGCTCGCACTTTGCCGCAATGTCTTTAAACAACTACACTTAAAAGCTAAAATTTCTGCTAATTTCTATGTGACTTGGTCGACGTTGAATGCTAGCGGTTCTGAATGGTCCTTTCTTCCCCTTAAGATGAACACCTGCAGCAATTTCTTTTATACAGCGCCAGAAATATCCAACATTGTCGTTTTCTTAATTTCTGTGCCATTTTTTCTTGTCGCAGTTGCTGTTGCTGCTGCTGACTTTTTCTCTTTGTTAATTGGTTCAGTCACCTGTCTCTTGATCTGCCAGTCAGCCATTATATCCTGCCATACTACTACTGTCTTACTGTATGCTATAGCTACGATTACATCCTGCGCAGCAACGGTTCAATGGTGGTAAGGAAGGAAGTAAGGAAGGAAGTCACACTGTGTGCACTGACGCCCAAAGTTGTAAGAGGTTGGCGAACAGTTGAAGGCGCACAAAACGCATGGGCGGGCATTGGGTGGCGTTTTAGATTACAATAACTTTGCTACTCGCTTGCCTAAGCTAGTTCTTGGCACATTAGCAAGTGGCGCGCTGACTTGACTGCCTGCCAAATTACCCATCAACCCAACCGTCCGCCACGTCTGCCACTACACCGTTCACCCGCTCATCCACTTACGCACTCCGCTAACCTGACCACAAAGTTAGTACATGTCGTTAACTTAATTGGCCATCACCACCCACTTTGCGGGTTTTTATGACAAGCATCAAGCATTTGTATATTATTTTTACTTAGCTTGGTGCCAGACAAAAAGCAAAAAGTACGAAAAAAAAAACGACCTGAAGAACGAAAAATTCTGGTCGCCACTTGTCCCTGCTTTGTCGTGCCTGCATGTCCTGTCTCTGTGTCGGCGTGTCACATTTTTGACATTTTTATACCATTTTTTTTTCTTGTGCTTTCTGGTTTTCTCTAGTTGATATTTTTTAAACCATTTTCGTCGGTTTTTTATTTTGTTTTCGTTCTATTACAACTTTGTTTTTTGTTGTCACCTTACCCATTAGATTTTTTCGTTTATTTCGCTCTTTCGCTTGTGCGTTTATGACATTCCGACCACGTGCTTGTTGTCCTGACCAGGACCGCCGCCTGTCGTGGCCAAAAATCTGAGCCTACTTCTAGGCGCGCACACTACTCTGTGGCTTTTAGCTTTCAAAAGCGCAAGCAATGAGCATGACGTACTGACGGACTGTCGCCTGCACGAGTGACGACGGCTGACAGCTGGACGAAGTGTGTGAGAGAGAGAGAGAGAGAGATATAGAGTTAGTTCGAAATAGTGGCACAAGATATGGCATACGGCCTGCTGCTTGCTGTCCGCCTGCCTGCCTTTATATTCTTTTGTGATTAATAGGTGTGTTAATGGATGTCATTTTGATGTTTCCGTCCGTCGCTGTCGACATCATCATCGTCGTCATCATCATACCTTACATCCTGCCATGTTATGCGATGCTTCCTTCCAACATTATTGGCTTCAATGTCATCGTCTCAACGTCTCCATCGTCTTTTCGTTCATTTCAACGAAGTCATTTCGGGTCGCCACGAAACAGTTGTTCTGCGTCAGTTTTTATGTTTCATTTGAGCATTTCTCTCGCTAATTTTTAAGGTTTGTCATTAAATGTAGATATTCTTCTGCGACCTCTTCGCTCTACGCGCGCCTCCTGTTATCCTGTGGGCGCGTCATAAAAATATTGGCAGTTATTTCTACATTGTTGATGTTGCTATCTATTTTTGTTCTATGCGTTCGCTTTATATATATAAAAAAAAGAGAAACAAATGGGTGAAAATCGTTAAGGTATGTTTTTAATTAGCGGAAATCCATATTAAACCGTTTAAACGCGCTCGCGCCTGAAAGCATACAATGCTAAACTCAATAATAATAAAAGCGCATAAGAGTTACATGGTTAAATTCAAAAGTTTTCTGAACAAAAAAAAAAAAACAAACGTAAACAATTTTGTTGTTGGCACCATTTCTATTGTAATTCATTACAATAGTTTTTGTTATAGTTTGTGGGTCCCTAATTGTTTATCACACGGCTGGAAAATCATTTCTCCTTTGTCACGTTGGTGTACTTTATAGAGTGAGTGATCTTGCCAGTGGGATGGGGTGGCAGTTGAGTTTATGTGCATAATTCGATATTGAGGTCATTATAAATGTTCACATTTCGAATATACCAAGGTGCAACAATTACATTTCTGAGAATTTTCAATTGGACCTTTTAAATAATTTCTACACTTGCCTTATACCACAATTTTCAATCATACTTTAATATAGGTTTTATAACGATATTGTAAAGCGCAGGATCTTATAGTAGTCCAAACTTAGGTGAGAGCTCGATTTAATGAGCCAATCTTGTAATATTTGTATCTATTGTGAAATTAATGGACATGTAAACAATTAACGTCAGAGCAATATTTTAACCGAACATCCGAATTTCGGCGATTCGCATTATTTAACCATGAAAAACAATGCAGATGTGTTTACATCTCTATTATACAAAACGCTGTATTCCATTCTAAAACATTAAAAGCAGTCGTTGTACAGCTACACAGAAATAAAGAGCGAAGGATCAAAAAAGAAATTAGAACTGATGTGGAAAAGCTTTTAAAGGTATTATTATTATGATTATTAAAATGCATACAAAAAACCAAATGTGCAACATGTTACTATAAATTCGTTGTTGTTGTTTTAGTTATGTGTGTACATTGTTTTTGTTGCTGCACGTTTACTTTCATTTGTGCAGCCGCTTGGTGTCGTGTGCAACAATTAGACTGACTCAGCTCACCCTCATCGCGCACCTCTTCAACCATATAATAACCACATGCAGCCAGTAATCGATATGTAAATATGTCAGATACATTGTATTTCCATGTAGTTACAGCAACAAAAACTGCAACAGCAACGTTTGTGCAACATATATTTAAATAAATCAATTACTTGCAAAATATGACGCCCCACAAGCTGTCAACAACGCGTGCAACAGCAAATAGAATATATATATATATATATATATATATATATTATATATATATATATATATATATATATATATATATATATATATATATATATATATATGTATCTATGATATAGACATATAGAGTAAGAGAAAGGATATATCAGCCGATTGGCGCCACGTCTCCGTTGTACTGAGTTGCATTGATGCAACAAACACGCAAAACGTTTTAAATAATTTAGAAATAGATTTTCTGTTGACGTTGCTTCCACAGTTTGCCGATTCGATTTTGATGATGCGATGCAATGCGATTCGTTGATATGAAAATGTTTATTAATAAATTTTTGATTTGACATGCCCTGGATTGAAGAAAGAGGCGGCAGCATCGGCGGGGAAACATCGAATGAGGATCGGCATTGGGGCGTCGTTAACAACTAAAATCAAATTAGGCTGCCCGAAAACTAATTGAGCCTTGTGCGCCAAAATTGAAATTGACGAGTTTTGAATATTTGTGGAACCGTTTGTCTCTCGCTCTCTTGTCATGTCCTTGTATATTGCTGCACTTCAAACTATTTTCGTTATTATAATATTTAAAGCTGCCACAAACAAAATTTACTCACTCGCCTTTGCAGGTAAACGCACAGAAAATATTTTATCTAAGCGAATTTTGTGCGCTGTCAAAAATAAAGCGATGCATAAATTGCTCAAAAGGAAAAAATTACATAAAATATTTAAGCGCATTCAAGTGTTTCGTTTCAGGCGCATAAAAAATGGGCGGCATTAAAATGAAATGGTGTTGGAAAATAAGAAAAGCGAGAGGTGGAAATCTTCATATTTGTATAAGCAACACAGCAGCAGACAAGCATGACAAACAAACTGAATAACTGACTTGGCTGACAAAGCGAGCAGAAGATGGACAGACAGACAGACAGACGGATGGACGGACAGACAGACAGTTGTACAGCATTTTAGACAGTTGTTACATTTTGCTCAAGTTAACATACGCATTCAAAATTTTATTTTACATTTTCATAATACCCTTTACACGCAGCATTTAAGCAAGTATAATCATTGTATCTAAAAATTTGCAATGCAGTGCAGCAGTTATCGTAGATCATAATGGAGCAAAAATGGCCAGGACATACACACATTTGGTTTTTGTAATGCACTACAGCAAACGCTGAGCACTGACGTACAAACACGAAACTCTTCGCATTAACATTATAAATTACACAACAAATTTCATTGTTTTTCGTAAATTTCTTTTGCTACGTGGTTTTTTTTTATTTTGTCTATGGACAGCTCACACACACGCAGTTCTTTGCATAAACCAGTACTGGATCTTCCCTTTGTTAGCTGCAACTTCATTCTGTCTTGTTTCCTGGTTAATCGAGTGATAAAATGTTTATTTACAACAAATATTATTCGCTCCATAAAGCAAAAAACATTAAAAGGACCGTACTTCATCCTTCAAGATTATGTTCGTCAATTAAAAGATTCAGATTTCTCTGAAGCAGGTGTAAGTACTTGTCTATATTTAATGTACCATCAATCAAGATCAGCTGTTAAACATGTTAGGGTATACATCATTAAAGCGTCCGACTGCTGCCCTGTCCAACGATACGATTAATTCTGATACAATTACGACAAACTGATTGTTTTTGTCGTGTGAAGTGTAAAAATGCTTCGTTGTTAGCTACAATAAACATGCATACTTATTTGTTTCATATTTTTATATTTTCTGAGTGCAGAATAACAACAACGACAGATGAGCAAGGATAACAAAAGCGGCATAAAAACATAAAGAAGCAATTCTATATTAGACATTAGAGAATTGGCATAGCAAATTCGCTTTTGCTCATGGCAGCTTTTCACCTTGTTCGTCTGTCTGTCTGTCTGTATGTCCTGTTACATGAAGCCTGATGTTCTAGACATGCAGAACTTCCCTCATTAGATACTACACCCTTTTCGCTGTAAGAACAGTCATGCAAATATGAGCGAAATTTGCCTATATTTCGCTCATCCTTGCATAGCATTTTCTAATGTTGTGTCTATCCAAATTTTTGATATTAGAACTAGCTAGGGTTAAGCGTCAAATAATGGTGTAGCAGACAAATAAACTCGCTTGCTGGCTGGCAGACATTTTTAATGCATTTTTTATACCTGAAGAAGACAAAAGCAAAGTAAAATAATAATAAAAATAAAAATAACAACCAGAAAAGAAATATATATAGAAGAAACCCATAAAAATAAATAAAGCGAATAAAATATAAAAAAAAGAAACAGCGGCGGAAATTGGTTGCAACATAGAAGCAGTCGGAGAGTGTGTATTGCGGCAGGACATATTAACACGCGTTGCACATACACGTACATACAAACACAGATATACTGTAAGCCATGAACCTTTTTGGTGGCAGCCGCAGTCGCTGCTACCGTTTGTCCAGCCGCCATAAATTTCAATGCTAGTGAATTTTGTATGAATTTGCACAAAGACGATGGCTACTACTACACCAAGTACAGTAGAGTAGTAAGAGTAGAGCACTGTGAGATGAGCTGTGCAGCGCAAGAAAGGTTGACCGACCCCGAACTCTTGTTCAACTTTTTGAGACTTTGAGTGGACTTTAAAACGAGTGTAATTTATTTGAAAAGCGACCCAAAAGTTCGAAATAAAATCAATATATGTGAGATTTATTGAGCAGGTAATCGTTGCTGAGGTCATAGTCTAAAATCCTGCATTGGCTGGCAGGAGAAGGTAGCAGCAGCAGTATAGCACTTGAGTGACTCTCACATTGTTTTAATATACGAGTCGAGCGTAGGTTTGGGTCAAAGGATCAGCAGCAAGCAGCAGCAGCAGCTCATTATGAATTCCATGCAGCAAATGTCTGTCATTTACATACAAATTTCGCAACGAACAACAAATGTGCAATAAAAGACAAGCAATAAAAAAAGCAAAATTATGATGTCACATTACACTAGACTGAATATCTTAATAGACCCACCTGAAATTGAAAAGTTTGTTTAACTCGCCCCCATGAGTGCGGCAACCGAAACTGAAACTGGATATGATTTTGTTCTGTTAAAACGTGCGTAAAGTATGCCGCCGAGCGAGTGAATGATATCAAATGTGCTGCTGCTGCTGCGGGTGAACTGTCAAAGCAAAAGTTTTTCAACAGTAAAAAATAAAATAAAAACGAGGCGAAATAAAAAGTATCATTTGTTGCTGCCTACCTTTGGGCGCATGAAATTGTTTGCAATTTTTCTCTTTCCCTTTACACACATACACCTTTCTTTTGGACGCCATTTTTGCGCTATTTTCACAATTTTTTCTTGTGCATTTGCTGCTCAATCGTGGCTGCTGCTACTGCTTCTTTTACTACAGTTGCTGCTGCTGATGCTGCTGCTGCTCCTGCCGTCTACTGAGAGAAACACATGTTTTGAATAATTTATGCCGACAGACAAAGTGTGGAACACATACGACTGCCTTAGCCGTATTCAACTGTAGCATACTTTCAGGCGCTGGGCCAGTAAAACTTCGAAAAGCAGTCGAAGCAAGAAAAAAAACATCGTTTAATAGCAAAAGTAGTAAAAGAAAAGTGATAAATGCATGAGAAAAGTTTTTTTTGTTTTTTTTTTTTTTTCTTTTACAAATTTCTACATATTTCCACTCGGAGAGTACTGTTTCGGTTTTCTGTTGGCTTTCGATTTCGCCTCTTACTTGGGGCAATAGTTAGACCGGACTGACACACTGACAATCGGACAGCGCAGTAAACTAGGAACTAATAGTGAAATTGCTACAAATCGTTTTCGACTTTTGTACGCAGTTAACTTGTGCCTTTGACTGGCTGCTTGTATACCCTTATATATTGTATATCAGTTGGTCCTGCAGTTTGTACCTGAGTCAAGAAAGCACAGCAGAGCAAAATTACGTATACAGTAAAAGATCTTTCGATAAGAATATCTGAATTTGTTTCTATTAAATAAAATAAATCGTTTCGAAAATTTCAATATGCGCCTGATTTGGCCAATACTTAAGCCGCACTTCAGAAAAGTATTTAGACTCGCAACAGATTTTTAACTTTGCAATAATAGTTCAGTCATAAGCAAAATAAAATGCAAGCCTAGTTAAAATTTCTTTTTTCACAAATTGTTCGAGGAGGTATCATATAGTACTATATAAAACATCCAGATGGAAAAATGGTTATTTGTTGTAGAATTTTTCAAATGTTGGTAGTGAAAGTACAGTACTTCGTCGATATATCTGCTAATTTTGTATCAAATCGAAAGAACTAAAAACGAAATAAAAGAAAATCTTAATAACTTTCCTTTCTGCTTTCACATAAAGAGTCTAAAAGTTATCACAGTTGTAGTATTTCTAAAATATTGGTGGTAAAACTAGTTTTTTTGCAGTATTTCGTCGATATTTCCGCAAAATTTCGTAACGCTCTCGGCCAAGCACAAAGACTCTCTTTCATAAAGCTCTTTCTCTCTCTCTCTCTCTCTCTCTCTCTCTCTCTCTCTCTCTCTCTCTTTCAGCGCACTTAATTTTATAAATTCTTATTTGTTCCTATCGATTCTTTGGCTGCAGTTGGAAGAATGGAGACAAAATATTGTCTATCTCTGTCGTGCTTCAAATTCACATTGTAGAGCATGTCGATCAAGCAGCTTGACATTGGCTCGAAATTGTTGTGGGCGCACCTACAAACATGTTGGCGAGCATCAGTTGAGTGTGTTTTTGTTGGTAAAATTTTAAAACTAGAGCAATGAAACAAAACTTCTTTCATAAATCGAAGGTGTTCGTCCCATGGGGTTATGGCTGGACAGCGTTGATTTAGAGGCGTAAGCATTTCCGTGACAATCCTGTATTATTGCATACTTTAAAGACAAAATGTCGACTTTAGACCACTGGGAGAATTCTACTATAAATAAATACTCTTCTGTAGCAAGTAGTGAGGTTATGTAAGTTTCGGTGTAACTGGAAATAACATTTCTTATATATAATTTTTTTTTCACTTTCTTTCTCTGCCGCTTTTCGACATTTTAATTTAGTTGCGCTTGAAATATTTATGCAAACAAATTGAAATAAAAAGAGTTCTGCGACTTCGACGGAAAGCAATAAAAGCTGAAACGTAAATATTTAGTGCGGCGCTAGAAACGAGAAAGAGATGGAAAGCGTGAGTGAGATAGAGAGACAAGATTGTTGCGCTATGCTTTTAGCTGCATGATGCTATAGATCCTTATTGGCAGTTTGGTGGAGCCTGCGCTGCTTGTCGAGTACTTTGCAAGATAAATACTTTAAATAAAAAGTAAATAAACTTGGTTTGCAGCAAAAATGATATTCACTAGCGGTTTCTACAATATACTTACTTGTATATACGATGCCACCTACATAAATACATACATACATACATACATACATACATACATACATACATACATACATACATACATACATACATACATACATACATACATACATACATATGTATGTCAGCTAGCTACCTTGGCACTTTAGCTACATCTCAAACTCCTTCTGTTCTTCTGCTTCTTCTTTATACTCCTAGATGTAGACAATTTCTAGGCTAGCACATCCTGTCTGTCTGTCTGTCTGCCTGTCCTGGCACTTGCGTTTACTGTTGCTTCATCGTTTTGTGTTCATCTATAAAACGGATGCCAGTGCGCAATATTTATATATTTCCGTTTGTAAGAACAGCGAAGCAGAGTAGCGGAGAAGTCGAAGTCATTTTGCTTGTCAATGCGGTAGCAATGAGGCAGTTGATGGTTTGAGTTTTTAGTGGGCGAAGCACTGGAGCAGCAGCAGCTGTTACACTTTGGCGGCTTTTCATATAATTTATTGCTTTTCGCTCGCTTGTAGTATAAAAAAAAAAAGAAAAAAAAATATTGAAACGAGGAAACACGCGGCCGGGAAATAGCTCGACAGACAGAGAGAAGGCAGTAAGGCGTGAGTGAGTGTGTCAAAGTTCTTTGGTTGGCATAGTGTTGGTTTGTGAATCTTCTATTGCTGTTGCTATCAGCAACGAGCGACCGTTATCACAGTAGTTCATGTCGCGTTATCTTTGTTGTTGTTGTTAATATTCACAGCTTGTTGTCTCAATGGCGTCGTATACCGGTAACCGGAAATGTAATAGATTCGCTTTGCCTGCGCTTCAGCTTCATTTCGATTTTTTTCTCTGCCAACTCTATACAAATATTTGTTGCATACTTTTAGGCAGTCACAAATAACGTATTTCCATGTATACAGTTTTTTCTCATTTGCTTTGACATTTTAATTAAAATTTATTACCAATATTTCTGTGGGTTTTAACTTTAGCTTTTCATCTTTGTCTCCAAAAGTATGTCATATCAGTTGTTTATATAGTAGCGCGACAAATAGCCATAGAAAAGTATTGCATTGACTGCAAACGCATATTGATTGGTAGTGTATTCTGGTGCGTTTGAACATTTATGTGGGTGCAGCAGCAGCAACAGCAATAATTGTTATTTCAAGCGCTTTTGTACGAGTTCCCAGAGTTTTTCATATGAATTTTCTTCTTTTTTTCTGTTATTTTTACCTACTTTTTTTGCGTTTCAAGGATACCAACATCATCATCATCAGCATCATGATCCATATGCTACTTTACCACACTAGCGGAAATGTTGACTCGATATCTGTGTCGTACTTACTTACATTGCAACACACATACTCTTATGTATGATATGTATTCTTGTTGCTTCTGCTGCTGCTGGTATGATGACGAAAAGCCTTTAATCGACAGCAACATATTCGATTTTAATATTCATATGCCATCATAAATTCATAACAAAGCGAACGACAACGAGACACTATATGCTTAAGAGCGAAAGAGTCTTAGTTGTGACAGATATAGCAGCACGGTACGCTGCTGTAAATAAAATATGAAATGCTGCCTCAAAGCTCAAATTGCAGTTCACGAAATCATGATAAGGATCCATATGGAAATATCAAATAATACGCAATATATTTATACCTTTGTTTAGTTTCAGTTTGGTAGAAATGTTTTGAATGGATTTCGTTCCACTGTTTCCATTTTATCAGTGTACGTAAAACAAAATTTTTCAGTATTACGATAATGGGCGCTTAGTACGTATCGTTCGTTCGGAGTGAACCAACTACATGTTCAGGTCTTATCTTATCAGTAATAGATACCATAATCGTATATACTGGGCATTTATTCTACGTCACCGTGTTTGTGCAACATTTTTATATGTAGCATAGTTGTCTGGTTCCGGAACAATCATGAAAATCAAAGTAAGTTTTGTTTTCTGTTCACAATTTTCTCTCACGTTTTGTTTAGCTATGAATTTTTAGCTGACACAATTCAATTTTTACATTGACGAAAATCATTTTCTTTTGTTTAATATTGTTTAATAAAGTAAGCTACGGCGACAATTGTTTCGGCTACCAGTATGAAGCCACCAACAGTCAGCTGGATGTGCCATTGCAAATTATGTTATTTATATCACGCTTCTCGTGTATACCATATGTATCAAATGAGAAAGTTCTTCCTTAAAGCGTTTATGCAAACTGTGAATTAACAATTTATAAGGAGTGTCTAAATATCCAATTTTGGTATCTATAGCTATTATAGTCTCTAAGTTTTCTTGTTTCATACTACTGAACCGGACAGACGGACATGGCTTTATCGAGAATATATGTAAATGTACAGGTTTTATTAATATCTCGTAGACTGTATACATATCATTTGTGTATCGACGAAAGTATATTTGCATGAATGAGTTAGTATTGAGCAGTAGAGTTGTGCATCCTCCATTGTTATTAATACTATTTTTTTTTTACTTTTTATTACTTTTTTTTATACTTTCACTGGATATTACTGTGTACACATACTATGTGCGGGTTCATTCCATGCATTCAAGCATCGAGTTGATGCATTTTCACTTTGAATTGAGCCGCTGCCAGTGTAACTCCCTTCCCTACAGCCAACCATTTTGAATCGTCGTCGTCGTTATTGTTGTTGTTGCAGCAGCAGATTGCAGCGATTGTTATCATTTGGTGCTATTGTCACCATTCATTAATATTTCGTACTCTCTCACACTTTTGCTTGCATGCTTTTATTTGTTGGTTAGTTTTTCTTTTATACATTTTCACCCTTTGCAACGCATTAAAGGGGACATCGTAGTAGACGATCAATATGTATAAATATGAGCCCAAGCAAATCATATATATTTATCTTCTGTCAATGTAGCCCTCGCCATTTTACGAAATCTGTTTTAAACTATGTATGGAGACTTTCTGTATAATGAAACAATGGTAACGGCCACTAAAAGATATGACTCCCAAATAAGAACCTGCACCAATTTATTTAATTATGTACGTATTAATAATTTTGAGACATTGTTGGAGAGTTTTTGGTATTACTAAACCTTTATCAACTGTTTTTTGAGCATATAAAGTATTTGCGGTAGCAAACATTTTTGTTATCTGAGTACTCGATGAAAAACTGTACGTGGCGAAAATTTTTGATTGCTGTTTGACAGCGTTTTTTTATATGAAGTTTTTTTCCGTATCAATAATTTTCATCGATCTCAGTACTGGGCGTAAAAAAACTATTTTTATACGTTTTATACACACAAATTTATTATGTTTATGAGTGTATGAAATGGGGCAGGGTATATCAAAGTCGATTGCAGCATTTTTGTTTTTTTTTTTTTTAGTTGTCGTTTCTGTAAACTTTTTCTTTCCCATTGTTTTGTCGTGTTGCATACTTTTCAGCAACTTTGCTATTTTTAAAGTGTTATCCAAACTTTGAGACGCTCAAGACTTTGGCGTTTTATTTACTCAGCTGCTATTTAGACATAATTATGACTCGAAAACTTGCTGCTGTTTTTGCTATAATGACAAAACTTTTTGTTGAACACTCTGTTTTACGCTTGCTTTTCGGTGTCACTAACACTTTTATTTGTACATGTAGACACACATCTATATGTAAACCTACAGAAGGTCCAACTAAGCAGCCGACTACTTGCTTATTCGTTTACTCATTCATTCATTTTCGCTGTCCAACAACTTGGTTGACTTCTCTGTGGGCTTGGATGACTTTTTATTTATTTATTTTCAACTTTTTGCTGCTGTTGTTGACCCCTTTTCCTGTTTCTAAACCAAACGACTGACAGTCCAGTGTATTACTGACATACGTATCTATGTTCATATTTACGTATTATGCTTGTTTAATGTTTCATTAGAAGAAGCAGCAATATAAAAAAAAAAAAAAAATACAATCCAAGTAGTCTCATGACTGCAGGGCAAATAAACAATATTATGACAAGTCGGGACAATGCCGGAAACTGATGACAACTGCAGAGGCAAAAAAGTATAAAAATACTACAACAAATAAACTAGCTCATTAAGAGAAAAATATACTGATTTAAATAATTCTGCTGTTCTGATTTTTATGTCGTATGTAGTGTACGAGTATTATCACTTTGTCAGCAAGTTTGTAGTGTACTGAAGCAAGGACATCTATGCATAGTTGTGAGTCTATACAATTCTGATTTGATAAAGGTGTACCCTTTTGAATTTATTTAGTTAGCAATTTCAAAGTTAATGAGCGTACTTCTCGATTTATTTTTTTAAATATTGGTACAAATCAAGGTGCTATACATAACCAAAGTATTGTAAAGCGTATAAATCTTTTGTTTTATTTTTAAGACTTTCTAAACTGTAAATGTTGCTTAATAATTTTCGTAGACATAGCAATGCCAATTATGCACGAAAAAATAGATAAATAATGTGAGATCTTAGAACGTTGGCAACGCAAATACGCCTGAAGTTCGCATGTCTAGTTGCGCCCCTAAGCGTATGCTTTAAAAACAGAAAAATTTTGTCAAGTGCGCTTAAAGCAGAAACAAAAAAGTAACGAGTAAAAATTAAGCAGGACATAATGCTGCGTACGACGACTATATACATAACATACATGTGTGGAAAATTTGAAATGTGCTTTTCTTTGTGTCCAACATGTACGTCGACCCTCGATTTTTCCGCCCACTTGGTTGTCGGCGAGGACGAAATGACGTTGACAACTACGAGCTCATTATGACGAGGACTGATGCTGCTACTGCTGCTGACTGACACCCTTTTGCTTCCGACAAGGCATACGCTCTTCAAAAACTTAACCGTTAGGCATATGCGTGATTATCCTCGCTGCCTATCCTTTTTACTACCCAACCTAACGCTCAGTTTCTCTGGGGCAGCGGCGGCGGCAGGTTTTTATGTACATATGCATGTGTATCTGTAGGAAACAATATCTCTTGAGATACTGCACACACACCGCGCCCATCCTGGCATAGTGTAAGCGTTGAAGCGCTTCAACAATTGTGAAATGACCCAGTTACCAAGCAACAACAAAGACGCACGATGCTGGCAAAGAGTTGTAGAAAAGGCACATGTCATCAAGTTGAACAGAGAGAGAAGAAGCCGCTTTCGTTTGCGTTGGTGAAGCATATAAAATACTTATATATATATATATACATAAAATCGAAAGAGTAAAACATGCAACAATCAGGCTGAGGTTTTCTACGCCATACGCTTAAAATTCATTAAAATTGAAAAAAAAAAAAATAAAAATAAAAAAGAAAAAGAAATAAGGCACAGTGGTGACAACAGCATGGACGAAAACAGGAAGTCAAGCTTATCGTTATTGATAATGCTCGGTCGTTGCCTTGTCGGTGCTGCTGCGACTGTGACGGTTTTTTCCTTATCTTTGGGTATATTATTTTTAATAGTGCGGCTTGGGCT
The DNA here is from genome assembly GCA_035044765.1 of Leucophenga montana. NCBI lineage: Eukaryota > Metazoa > Arthropoda > Insecta > Diptera > Drosophilidae > Leucophenga > Leucophenga montana. Next base: position 83,594 of record JAWNNQ010000418.1, read on the forward strand.
GGCCGTAGCATATGTGCCGACGACATAGCGCAACATACAAGCGGCAGCAGCAGTAATCAAATATTTAGCATACTTTCGGACGATATTAAAATAACATTTCCGGTCAGCTTAACAAGCAGCAACAGAGCCAAATATGGTACACTCCTCGAGTGCATGAACTTTGCTGTTCGGATTTTTTCAAATTATACTGCGCAGCCTTTTAAATTAGCCCAAGCATGTAAGTCCAATTGACGGCGTCAATGACGATGAGGACTCTAGCAACAAAAACCGGATGTAATAGTCCCTTACAACACTGTGCGCTTCTTTCGTTTCATCTGCTCATATGGGATTTTTGCATATGGGATTTGCTGCTATGCTAGAGGTTGTCAACATCCTTGCCGTTGTTGTTGTTGTTGTTGCTATTACTGTTGTTGTTGCTGCTGCTGTGCACTACTTTGTCGCTAATGTTGTGTAACGAATGCATTAGAAAAGTCACATGTGGGACATTGTCTGGCATATTTAAAGATACTTAAAAATTTAATTGCATACTTCTGGGCGATTCTTGTAGTTAGCAAGCTTAAACTTGTAGTTGAAAAGATTTACAAAATTTTCAAGTTGTTACACAATAATTTGTATATATATATGGATTGATTTTTAGAATGATTTTTTAAATAACAAAGTTAACACACAGGCAGACAAACAGACAGATTAATCGTTTCGCCGAGCTGCACCAAAATTTGTATATTTTAGAAGCTCTTTTTTTTTTGATTTGTATAAAAAACATGTGGAATAAAACTTCAAAATTTATGTTGTCCCCAAAAAAAAAAATAAATATAAAGTTGGCTAAAAGCATAATAAGATAAATATGTGCACAAAGCAGCAATTCATCTGTAATATCAATAGCCACCATACAATCCAGAAATATAATACAGAACTCTTCCAGGGTTATATGATTAGTTAGCCATAATTTAAAAACTTTTTTAATTATTTTTCCACGTTCCGGTTTCCTAATCATGATCCGTTTTCGAAATGTTCAGATGTGATTTCATCATGATTTATTTTCACTTGGCATTGAAAGTATAATTCTCACACTGCCAATGCCAAGTGACGTTCAAATCGCAATATGTTTTAGAATCAAAAAAAATTATCCATTTTAATGAAATCACTTCCGAAACGAGCGGTTTAGTCTATGAACATACGAAAGGATATATAAAAATGGCTAGTAACGGAGTTAGCGGGCTTTATGTGTTTCATGTGCATAGATCTTGAAATTATAAAGAGTTTGTTCCATTAAAACAGTAATGCTTTAAAATTCCAGAACTAATTCCGAGTGCTAGACTTACATATACGCGACTTGTATCTCATAGATACAAATGTACTTAATGCACACTAAAGTGACAAACGGCGCTGTTAGACTTTAAAACACACTCATGAAGTGTAACACATATGCACGCATTTTCACTTTTGGCAAGTTTTTCCGTCTATTTTCTTTGTTTCTTTTTTTTTTTTTACTCGTAGCATACTCCGCTATGCCATTTTTTTTTTTGCCTGCAATGTGAGATATTATCAGGTGAAGTGCTTTTGCGGTTATTTTTGCTGTTGCTTTGTCTATCATACTAACACAAACAAGATGCAAATGTATCTATGTGTGTGTTGGTTTGGTTTGGCTTTGTTATTGTTGCCATTACCACATGCTTCTTTTTTTTTTTTTGTATATAAGCTAATTCTTTTATATGTGTATAAAAATGAAATCAAATAAAATCAAGCGTACAGCAGCAGCAGAAACAACAACAACAATAGCTGTGGCGAATAGAAAAAAAAAACACCGACAACAACTAACAAAGCGCTATATGATAAGCTAAGTGGCGAATTGAAGCGAATTCCATGCTGAGATAGCGCACGTAGGTAGGTGCTTACATTGATAGGGGGAACGGGTAAATTCCGCTTGAGAAAACAACAGAAAAGCAGCAGCTACTATACTCGTATCTGTGCATATGTGTATCTACAAACATATTGTATAGATACATATTTGTAGATACAAAGCGCTATAAATGTGTATATAAGTATGTACACATACGTTTGTCTATGACAAAAGGCACTTCACACAAAATTACCCTTTTCAATTTACGCGCTCTCTTACCATTTCGACGACTCACCTGACTGACTGACTAAATGACAGACGCTCGCTGGCTGGCTGACTGACTGAGTGACTGACTGATTGACTGACTGACTGAATGTAGCTTTGTGGCGCTTCGCAACAAAGCAGACGAATTCTGTGTGATTCTGTCTGTAGTCAAGGTCTTATATGAATGTTATTCAACTTCTTCAAATTGGTGGGTAAATGTTGGAAATGAATGAAACTATATGCATATACTTAACAGATGGATGCTGTACCAAGCAAAGTAACTTAAAAATAGTTTTAAAATTAATATACATTTAGTGAATGTTATTATGTCGTTCACTCTTCTCTTTAAATAATATGAATCCCTTTACGTAATGCATATTTCAGTTAAACATTTTAATTGTTTTGATTTTCTTTGTTACAACTGAGACTTTGTGTAAAATTCCGAAGCAAACAATACAAACATTTAACACTCATGGCACTGGCTATTTTGACGTCAGTCGTCAGTATGATATGTATTTCTTAAAACGAGATATAGTATTCAAACAGTCCTTGTTTACACATACAAATGGCAAATTGAGTCTGACTTCGTCTTTATTGAATTTTTGTGCATTGTAAAGAAAGAGAGATATAGCGCAAATGAGAAAGAGAGCGCAAATGAACATCAGCGGCAACCAAAACCAACTTCATTTTTATGCGCGCATTACTTTTAATGTTTGGCTTAGCTAGCGTTTTCTACTTAGTGGGTACTATCTATAAACAACAGCTTTGCCAGCATCCTCCTTACCGACCACTCTAACAGCAGAACTCTGTTGCTGAAGCGACAAGTTTTTGCTATACTCGTAGAATGTGTTAGTCCACTGCATTTGTAATTAAGTGTCACAAGTAATTGAAATACACTTGAATTACATTTGCGCGCATTCATTCTGACTTCTTCTCATCGTGGTCATTGTTCAACCTCAAACCGCAATTTGTAATTAGCTTTGGATAGATTGTTAGACAGACAAAGTTAGAGATAAAACATGGAGAGAGATAGACAAACACATATGCGTATGTATTAAGTACTTTTTCATAGTCATTTAGTGCTGTTTTTACTTTGCTCCTGCGACTTTGCACATACAGCCATGATCATAAAAATAAAACATTTTTATTAAAAAAAAAATTTTACTCAAGTCTGATCGAGTTATTCTGGTTATGACTAGAATGCAATATTAAAAGCTTTAATGTCATCGAATTTAAATGACAACTCTATTATGTATCCCTATCTGAACATGTGAATCAAGTGACATATTTTTATAATGCTTGCAATGGGTTCGACTAAAGATGGACGCGGGTTACGAAATTCGATGCCGGTCTGACCCATCATAAAATCATTTTTGCTTTCTCTCGTATCGGTCCCGAAGTTTTCGACCCAAAATTTTTAACTTTCACCTGCTAAAATTCATTTATACATTATATAGGTCACTAAATTGGTTATTTCTGCTAGCTGGTTTGTGCTCTAGTATGTATGAATGATGCAGTTGCATATGTATGTAGAAAGAGTATATTTGTTGCTCTATACTACGAAACACAACTAATTTTCGTAGAGTGCAAACGACTGGCGACGGACGAGACAAACAATGTTGGATAGTACGTGAACCTTATGTTTTGTTCATTTGTCTTGTCTTTTCTAGCGGTTTGTTAAAACTTGTTTGGTTCGTTTGCAAAATTTTTTAAAGAACTAAGTGAAAAGAGTAATAGAAATGATTTGAGGAATTTGCCAAACAAGTGAGTTTTCGCATTGGTCCAATCCCGATCCTGCTTGTATCAAACATTTTGCTGGGGTTTAACAAAAGTTGGAACCAGAAATATATTTCCCGAGTATGTTTTTGGTTTGGTATATATTATTTTGTTTGGTGATTTAGTTCTCATTTTGAGATTTTACAAAAAGCAAAAACTCAGTGGATTGGCTTTACATTATATTGCCGCATGAACAATTTGTGTATCATAAGGTAGTACATTTTACTGAACACTAAGGAAAACCAAAATGTGAAATTATTATTGCAGAGTATTTTGTTTTTGTATTCTCGACTAGAGTTAATCTCGTGTTCCCATTTTGCAGTTTTTGATTATTTTTCAATATTTTTATTTTACTAAGTATTCTATACATATATATATATATTTTTTTTTCTTTTATTTTCTCATTGCTTTATACTTATTATAATAATTTTACCTTGCCAAACATTTTTTTTTTTTTTTTTTTTTGTGCTAATTTGAATTAATTCATGTGCTGTGCAATTATTTGCGCTGGAAAACAATAAAATCAACAGTCGCAGCAACAACATAAACGACATCTATAGTACAATGAAAACAATGAGAAAGAGTGAAAGAGAGAGAAAGAGAGCAGATGGGAGAAAGTATTTACTCGTATATAGTGGTTTATAAGGAAAAGAGGAAGCATGCAAAGCACTTACTTTCTTTCTTCTGCTATTTGTTGTTGCTACTACAATTATTTGTATAAGCCGCGACTGCAATTGTGCACCATGCTATACCGCGCTCTTTTTGTTTTCTATTACTTTCTCACTCTCTCTCGGGGGTCTCTCTTTGCTCGTTCATCTGCTTGTTGAACATAAGCAGCACACTTTTCATAAATTTTTATTTAAACGGTTATTTTTTTTTTTATTATTCTTATTTTTTTTCTTTTAATTTAACATTCATTACATATTTGCGTTCTCTCGCTCCCTTTTGCTCATATTACCGTTATTTCTTGTTTGCGCTATTCGCTATTCTGCTCGCTCGCGCAGCATGCGGCACTTGATGCATCGCTAACTGTCTCTTCCTCTCTTTTGCTTTTATGTCTGTCTCTTTCCAGTTATTAGCTTAAAAATCTGTGTAATTTATTTACTTGCGTAAATATTAAATATTTATATTGTTCTTTCTCTTATTTTTTCTCTTTTTATGTACGTTCGTTCGTTCGTATCGTATCTCTTCTACCACCTCTTCTACGCCTCAACTCAATTCACCTCTTGCTCCGCTTCAACCAACAAACAAACCAACCAACCAACATCAACATTATGTTAACCAAAACAAAAAAAAAAAACAAAAAAAAAATATAATAATAAATAATAAAAAAATAAAATAAAAAACCAACAAACTCGAATTGAATGCTTTGTGTTTGCCTCGCCTATTCGTTCTACCAATACTACTACTACAACTACAACTATATACATATATATATATATATATATATATAATATATATCTACAATGTGAATGATCCTCGTTGTTCGTATACTCAGCGTGGAAGCGACGAACTTTTAAGTCAAGCAGCAGTCATGGCGCCCGCTTCCGACAATAATAATCAGGATTTAGCCACAAAAAAAGTCAAATTGGATTCAAGCACCGTACTTGGCGGAGTTGGTAAGTTTTCTTTCTTTATTCTCTCTATACTTATTATACTACAACAATACTTTGTACTTACCTTACACTTTTACACACTGTGTGACTTGACTGTATTCAACTATGTATTTACTATATTACTATTTAACTCTCACTCTCCCCTTAAACTGTTACAACCACAGCTAGTTTGTATTGCACTCTTGCCTGCCATTTATATTAAATATTCGTGATGAGGGCTGTATCATAAATATTAGTAATAAATTGAGAGAGTAACAGTAAAAATGAAAGCACCGTTAATAATGGATGCAAGTACGTCAAAAGTCACGTCTAACACTGCCGGAGCCCAATAATCGTTTGACACATAAAAACAGAGCCGGCCAAAATGAGAGAAATGTGCACTGCGAAAAACGATAAAAATGATAAAAAAAAAAATGCGTTGACATACAAACGTCGCATTGCTAAACTACAGTGACAAAGCGATGTGACCTGTCTCCTTTGAAAGCTTAAGCAGCGGGTCGAGCCTGCTGGTTGTAAGTCAGTAAGCAGACTTGGAACATTTTTGCGTATTTTTAAGCTTTTCTTTCGTTCATGGGCGACCACAATTTTAATCTTACGTATACCTACCGTCGACAACTCATGACAAAATGGTTAGTTTAAATTTGTGGTGGCTAGAGCTTCAGAAAACAACAAAATTTCGACCGAATTATAAACTTCCATTTAACACTTGATATCGCTTATAATTCGCAACTGGTTTCAAAACGCCGTATTATTGCAATAAAGTCGTAGATGCACAGCAATGCAATTTGTTGTTAAATTTTATACCAATAGACATTTATTCAATTGTACATTTTCAGACTGCCCTCTTTTTAATACAGCCCGATTTTATTGTAGCTCTGTGCCGCCTTTTGCGTTGGAATTAAGTGAATTTCTTTAGCAATATCCTATTTGATTGCATTTTTTTCCCACTAAAATGCATAAACTACAATCCATTTTTTCTTCTTCTTATTTTGGAAGCGAATAGAGTAGAGAAGTCCTTTTTATTTTGGTTTATATGTATCTATGCATTAAGATATTGAAACTAAATAAGATTTCAAGCAAATTGTATGCATAATTTTGTTACTGCTTCCGCTTCCGTTTAACTTGATTGAGGTGAAAATTGTATTTAATGCATTAGATCAGAAATAATTTGCACCAATTTCCTGTTGCCTTAAATTGTGTAGAGAGAGGTTTGAATTTAGCTGTCTATGATGCTTAGAATATGCTCAGACTAGCAAGTGGCGGTTGGGTTGTTTGTTTGATAAATGACTAGCTGATAAACATATTTTGAAGAGCACTCGAGCGTAATTAACGTAAGAACGCTTATAGCCAATTAACCTACTAATTAGCATAGAAAATAAGTCAACAAAGCGATTCGGGACTTGCTGCATAGAAAACTTTACACATATACATATATTACCAAGGCATAGGCACACACAAACAAACACACACACACACACATAGTAACATGGCAACAAAATGCGAATGAGCGTATTGTTTGAAGGGCTCACACTGAAAAAGAAAAATTGTTGAGTGAATGGCTAGAGGGGGGTGGGGATGTGTACGGTGAGAAGCGTACATACATATGTACGCACTTTTATCGCATTAATTAGCCAAAAATAACGCAACGCATACAACCACAAAGTAATAAAGCTAATCAAAAGCCACACACACACACAAATATACGCAGACACACACAGACACACAATTGCTAAGAGGGTGCGAGGAAGCTGATACATTCATATGTCGATATAAAGGGTCTTTTTTTAGACACTATTTTCGGCAGCTGTTTTTGTGGCAGCTGTCACTTGATTTATGTTCAGTTTGGTTTGCCATTTCATAATGAATAGACTAACTCCGGAACAACGTTTGCAAATCGTGCAAATTTATTACCAAAAGGAGATGGCCACCGATCCCGATTTTCACAAGAAAATTTTGTTCAGCGATGAAGCTCACTTTTTGTTGGATGGGTACGTTAATAAACAAAATTGTCGCATTTGGAGTAATGATAATCCACAAGCCATTGTTGAGACGCCGTTACATCCTCAAAAAGTCACTGTTTGGTGTGCTCTATGGGCAAGGGGAATCATTGGTCCATATTTCTTCAAAAATGAAGCCGGCCATAATGTTACAGTCAATGGGGAACGCTATAGAGCCATGATTAATGACTTTTTCGTGCCTGAATTGTAAAATGTTGATGTGGACCACCTTTGGTTCCAACAAGACGGCGCTACATGCCATACAGTCAACGAAACAATCAATTTATTGAAGGAAACTTTTGGTGAGCGCATTATCTCGCGTCATGGGCCTGTGGCGTGGCCTCCAAGATCGTGCAATTTAACACCGCTGGACTATTTTTTGTGGGGTAAGCCCGAGACGACTGACGACTAGGAAGAGAATATTCGGCGCGTTATTGCTGACATACGGCCCCAATTGCTAAAAAAAATTGGGCCTCTCGGCTGGAATTTATTCGAGCCAGCTGCGTCGCCCACTTGCCCGATATCATTTTTAAAACAATGGCAAACTCTTATCTTTATAATAAAGCTAAATTCTTGGCCACAACATTAAATTATATGCGTTTTATTTCTTCTTGAAAACCTCACGTCTATCAAAGAACACCCTTTATATACACGCGGGCGCGCGAGTAAATTCATCAAAAATCAACGCCGCAACGCACATTAGGCAAATATTTGTCAGGCGAACGGCACCCAACGGCTCTAAAAAAAAAAAAAAACCACAAAATAAAAAAAACCCCAAAAACATTGCAACTAAGCATATGGCAGTTGGTTGGTCCTTTCCAGTGGGCAACCACAAAATGATTTCAAACGCAAACAAATCAATGGAATTTGAGAATTATACAGGGTGACGAAGAATGCTTTTATATATATATATATATATATATATATATATATATATATATATATATATATATATATATATATATATATATATATATATATATATATATATATATATATATATATATATATATATATATATATATATATATATATATATATATATATATATATATATATATATATATATATATATATATATATATATATATATATATATATATATATATATATATCTCTCTATATATATATATATATATATATATATATATAGAGAGAGAGAGAGAGAGAGAGAGAGAGAGAGAGAGAGAGAGAGAGAGAGATATATATATATATATATATATATATATCTCTCTCTCTCTCTCTCTCTCTCTCTCTCTCTCTCTCTCTCTCTCTCTCTCTCTCTCTCTCTCTCTCTCTCTCTCTCTCTCTCTCTCTCTCTCTCTCTCTCTCTCTCTCTCTCTCTCTCTCTCTCTCTCTCTCTCTCTCTCTCTCTCTCTCTCTCTCTCTCTCTCTCTCTCTCTCTCTCTCTCTCTCTCTCTCTCTCTCTCTCTCTCTCTCTCTCTCTCTCTCTCTCTCTCTCTCTCTCTCTCTCTCTCTCTCTCTCTCTCTCTCTCTCTCTCTCTCTCTCTCTCTCTCTGCGAGAGAGAGAGAGAGAGAGAGAGAGAGAGAGAGAGAGAGAGATATATATATATATATATATATATATATATATATATATATATATATATATATATATATATATATATATATATATATATATATATATATATATATATATATATATATATATATATATATATATATATATATATATATATAGCAAACATTTATTATGAAGCGAAAGTATGGATTCATACTGGAAACACATTATTTCTCTTTACCGGACCTCAGCAGTTTAATGAATCGTTCTTGAAATAAAGCAGATTGTATGAAATCGGTTATATTAGGTTAATGAGGTCAGTAAAAGCCAGTCGGCCCATTGTGATACCTGTTGTATTGGTTTTTTAATTGACGGAAGATATGTCAGAATCAATTAAACACATGGCAGATGCTCCAGCGTCTGGTTAGCCAGCTTTTCACGTTTTCAAAAAAATGGTTTCCCGAGAAATCAGTTCCTTTTTCTTAAAAGGAGGAGCAGAGCGCATGATAAGTCTCCCGTCAACATTCTGATGTTTTTCTTGGTAAAGTATTGCAGCTGATAACTGTTGAACTAGGTTTAGAGCTGCTATCATGCTCCGGATACTACGAAGGCATAGCCTTAATTACAGCCTGACTGTCGATGTAGATAGATATGTATGTTTCTTGTAGTTTGCTTTATGATGTTTAGCCGACTTCCATAATGCATAGATCTCGACCTGGAACATGCTGCACCAGTCGGCTAGTCGGTATGAAAGTTGCTCGTTACCAGTTCCTCCGAAAAGACGCCAGCATCTGTGCCCGCATCCGTGTTCGATCCGTCTCCGCATCCTGAGTGTTCCTTACTTCCAATTTTCCCTCCCCGGGGAACATTCTTTGAGGTTGTCATTCCAGTTAAGCTCTGCCATGTACTATTCTACTAAATGTAGAATGGTGCTGTTGTCTCCAGCACACGGCTTAAGAAGATTTAGCTGCCGGAGTTTAACTGCACTACAGGCTGCCGTGTGCATTAATTTGTCATATAAATTCAACACATTTAAATAATACCACCCTGTATCACGACGAAGAAGTTAAGCGATTGAACATATTTTTAAAGCATACTTTCAGGAAACGCGCGGTCAAAGAAACAACAGACAGTGCAAAAAAACCGCTTATTGTGCATATTTTCGTGTAAAATTGTTAATTATTTTGCAAAAGTAAACCGCCGACATTGCCTGCTGCTGCTGCTGCATCCACACAACTACTCGCCACTGCCTCGGGCATTATTTAACGGGCTAAAGGCATTACTGCACTCACTTACTAACGCTTACGATCCTTCGTTCAACTGCCGTCTGCAGCATTCGTTAAGGTTATTAAAATAAACAATAAACAGTGTTATTGAACGCTTATTGAACGAAAATTTAATTAATTCATGCATCAGCAGTCATGCAACCCAACCAACGAACGAACGGACTGACGTACATCTGAACGAATAAAGTCTGTGCCGAATGAAATTAACATCCTTTTTGGGTTTTTCAATTAGCGTTCATTAATATCCGCCACAATGCAATAACAACAGCAACAACAATAGTTTCATTGGCTGCTGCTGCTGCTCTGCTCCTGTTGTCGTTGAAAGAAAGAAATCATTATGTTAATGTTTTGCATTGGCAATTGAGATGAGAGTCCAGCGAAAATGCGTCAAACGACATTCAATGTGTATGTATGGTATATCAAAGGACATCATCAATATTAACGCTCATGCAACAACGCCCATAATTACGTGGCAAGTTGCACATTTAAAGTAGTGTTTGAGGGCAGCGATCTGTGTATACTGTAGTGCCTTGGGTGATTATATAGTTTTTTTTTTCTTTTTCATATTTGCGCGCGAAGAATTAATTGAAATGCGTAATGGAAATGCGACGACTTTTATAGAGTATTTTGATATTATTTTCTATATGTAAAAATATAATGTGCTGTGAAGAATTTTTAACAGACACTGAAAAATTTATAAGTTCACTCACATTTTTATTTATCAGGTAAAAAAGTATGGATTCTAGTATACTTTCAGTCACTTTTATTATAGATATAGTAAACCTTTTTTTTGCAAGGTGCGTTCTAAAGTACACAACTTTTGGAATAGTGCAATTTCTCGTTGTGCCACTTTTATGTGGCACAGTGTTTACTTTGGAACTCAAATTGTATATCTGTGGATTCAGAAAGCCGATCGGATGACCTTTAATTTTTAGTCTTGGCGCAAAAGACAGAAGGACAGAGGTAATGACAAACAGAGGTACTGACAAACAGATGGAGATCATACAAATGCAAAAAGATAGGGTACGGTGGTTAATGGCGGCGATTAAGTAGACATTTTTTTTAATGTTTTAGCCATGCAATAGGAATATTAATGGAAAATTATTGCGGGATATATTCACCGCTACTGACCCAAAGATCTCGACCTTTTTGGTCATATTCCCATTTCAAGGCTGAACTCATTATTAGATCATTCTCGTAGATTTTATCCTTCGTGTAGCTCCGAACCTGTTTCGTAATATTTGTTCACAATATTTGTTCACAGTTGTATCAATCTTAGCATTTTTACCAATATCCTGAATGATTTTGTTTGATTTCTTTGCAATAATCGATACAAACCCTTTTTTATGGCGATTTTCAAAGTATGCTGTATTCAACGCTAACTCTTCTTAATAAATATAATATCGAATGTATGCTGGTCTCTGTGACGTCTCATTAGTTTACACACATCATCGATGTGTCCTGGGACAACAGTTGTTTTGTTCGACGATCTGTCGACCACGTCTGAATTAGGATACCAAAAATTAACTGTAGTTCTGATGGTGTTTCATCGCCAAAAGTGGAAGTAAGTCTATCGATGCACACTTGTCTTGATAATCCACATCGTACGGCATAATAAATCGTCGTTTGAAAGTTATCAGTTTTCCATCCTTTGGCCGAAATAATTTTTTCAAGTCACTGTAAATAACACGAAAAGCGCTCGTACATCAAAACGTTCTGGGTACATTTAGGCCTAATGGAAATATCAGCGTTGCCAAGGCACACAATATAAAAGACAGCTCTTGTATTAAAAGGATATACGTGTCAATTTAGTCGTACACTGACCATCTCAATTAAATTTGCTTATTGTAGTTTCCAAATTGAACTGCAACAAAATTCGCCTGTAACTATAATTATTTTGGTGACTGTATGCATATTCATTAGTTTAATGCTAATAGTAATTTAAAATGCATTGCATATAATTTTATGCCATAGTGTTGTTGAAAGGGTATTATTTCTCCATTTCATTCACTGAACTTTCATCAATATATACGAATACCATTTTGCAATGTATGCAGTGTGGTCAGTGTTCAGAGCGCACGCGAAAGCGGTTAAGCTTACAGAGCAGAACACCACCAGCAGCAGCAGGAGTAGCAACAACAACAACAATAGAGCTGTGAGAACATTTGCGAGAAGGCAAAAACCATAATATTTATTTATGACTTTACAAAGGACTTTTCTATTAATTAAAAAGCAACAAACGCTTGCACACGTTTCCAGCAAGGACTTTTTTCTCATCACATGGTGGCGCAATGTTCAGCTACTGGCGATAGTTTGTGTTGTTATTACTGCTGCTGCTGCTGCTGCTGCTCCTGCTGCTGTTGTTGTCATTGTAGTTGTTGTAAAAGGGCAAAAAACATTCCATACAGCCAATAATAGTAACAGCAACAACAACAACAATAGCACCGCTTACATGTTGTTCATTCATTCAATTCACTCTCGCATTCGGTCACTGGAGGCTATAGTGCCAACATCAGCCATTGCGGCAGGAGCAGCAATAGAAGTAGCACAAAGGATCAAAAACAACATCGAACTAGAGCATAGAACGAGTCATGTTGGCTGCCAGGTAGGCAGCTAACAGCAACAGCAGCCGATTCGAATGGAACTGTCCACTTGGTGTGGGCGAAAGCTGCAGCAACATCAACATCGTCATAGATGAAACTAGAAAGAGCTAAAAACTTTTTTTTTTCCTCCATTTTTTTTTGTCTGCTTTAAGGCTATTACACACCAAGAGCAGAAATTGCGTTTGTACTTGCACAACATGGCAGTTTTGCTTGATACACTCCTTGCCTCGTAGTCCTTGATACTCGTACACCTTCTACACCGGCGGCAATTTTAATTTTCTAACGCAAAGTTTTTGCGTAAACAAAACAAAATTTTATGCTGCGTAGCTTAGAAAATATTAAATTTTCATGAAAATTAAAGTGAAAACCAAGCCAAGAAGCAGTCATGGAAATCGAACAAATTTTCACACGTCCACAAAACACACTACGGAGGACGCACACAATTATATTGAATTACCCGTAAAAACGAAAAAGAAAAAACAAATTTACAACGATAAAAAATATATGGCAAGAAATCCAATGTATTCAATTGTCAACTGAGTGCGTGCCTATGTCCTGCCGATCCGTCTGACTTAATACATAAACATGTATGTGTATAAATATATGCGTGTGTATGTAGCAAACACTTAAAGCTGACACAGACCAAATAAAAAAAAACATGAACAACGAAACAACACTTGAGAGTCGAAGAAAGCAAAATAATCACAAAAGAAATTGCTAAATAAATGTGTGAGGACATTTTTATTATGGCGTGTGGCAAGAAAAACAGACGAGAAAATAAAGGCGAGAGTGGAGGATGCATGAAAATCTAGTAACAAAGCCAGACAGAGCAACATCAAATAGCAAAAATCCTAGCACAAAACCACACACACACAAAATACATACATAAAAATGCCAATACAACAACAATGCAACAATGACCATTGTCCTTAGACACATAGGCACGCACACACACACACACACATATATGTGCACATATAGACACGCGCTCACGCACACGCCGCCTACATTCGCACGCTTGCCGAGTCACAAATTTGCTAAAGCGCTTTGAATGTTCTGATGCCTTTGCCATTGGAAGCCAAATTTCCTAATACAAGCTTAGATTTAAAAGTTTACCAACTTTTCAAAAAACCAAAAAGAAAAATAATTACGTCTGAAAACAAGAAATCATACCTAAAAGTTTTTTAAAGTTTTTATTTAAACCTTTGTTTTCAACAGTGATTCAATCTGAATTTATGTGGGATATTTGGTCGAGGTTAGCTGACACTGCAACCGATCCAGGTCCATTCTGCCTTTACCTTTTTATAATACCTACAACAGCTCATCCCGCTCCATCTCCCAAATAACAGCCAAAGCTGGGCAATCTTCCAAAATATATTCCTAACATTCCTCGTCCTCTAGTTCGAATCTACACGTACAGTCATTCTTTTGAATAGATGTTTTTCGAGCGGACAATGTCCAGTTAAAAACGTTGTTACCATTCTTAAAGTGTTCATCGGCAACTTAATCCAGGTTCTGTTCTTCTATATGGACCACCTAATAGTTTCTTACCCTGTCTAATACCATCCTCACAGTATTTTCAGAATTCATTCCTTTTTTCACCAGGCTTCTAAATGTGCCTGGTTCCAGACCGCAAAATGGCTGCATCCGCCTTCTCGTTACCAGTTATTTCCATTAAAAATTGAGGTCCAATCGATGCATTTAAGGCCCAATTGGCTTTCTTACTTCTACAATCTACAATCCATCTCATCAAATGCCGATACTCATTTCAATCGCGACAAAATCGAACAGTTTTTAAAGCACATCGTGACCGGCGATGAAAATTGGACTGTTTACAACAATGTTTCGACGTAAACGTGGTACAGTGAAATTGAGCGATCCCAAACGACATGCAAAGCTGATCTTCACCAAAAGAAACTTATGCTCTCAATAAGAAAACAGACGATCGATTCTGAAGTGTACTGTCGTCAACTGGTTGATTTGAATACATATCTATCTTGACTCCGCAGAAGTTGCTGCAGCTTGGATGGAAAGTTGTGCCCCATTCACCTTACACGCGGAACTTGCCGCACCAAACAAATATTTGTTTTGTTCATTGCAAAACGTCTTGAATTGTAGGTCGTTCCATTCTGATGGGGCCATCAAAGAACAATTCTTCTACAAGCTCGGAATCATGTAACTACCAAAAATTTGATAAAAAGTCATCGATAAATTACTATTGATTGAACTCGTGACTTTTCCGAGAACCCAATAATGTTCGGAAATACTTTTTCTGACTATGTTTAAGGAGACTCGAAATATTTTTACAAGTTTGGTGCCTCTATAGTTTCTAGTTTTCGAGATTTAAGTGTACTTACAGACGGACTTATGTTGCTGCTAGCTGTTATACATATTTTCGCAAATTTAATAAATTCCTCAGAAGCTGGAACATTTCGAACGGACGCAGCTCAGCCTTGCTTGGCTCAGATCAATTGTGCTGCTGCGAGTGTTTAGCTGTCTGTCTATTGAACTGTCGTTTTAGTTGTATTTGTATATGTGTGTGTGCAGGACGAACTGAGAAATATAAAAGGAGAGGCGAGAGTCGTATTCAATTGTATATCCTTGCCACTAAACCAATACACTAACACACGTTTCCGCTTGCTTGTCTCTGATCTATTCTGCTACTGCTGCTAGTATGAATATCTCCCACGCTGTCAAATTCTATCGGTCCTTGTACCATTGTCCTTTGATAGATCCTGCATGAAAAAAAAAAATTGAACACAAAACAAAATATTTTATCGAACATACCACACGCTGAGCTCTTGCAACAAATTTCACGTAAATGTAATAAAAACACTCGGTTGGACATGTGCACGAACTAGCTACATCCTCCTGCTGCCACCGTCATATATTGTCCGTCCATAACCTTCCTTTCTTCCTCTTTCTCCTTCTTCTTTTTTTTTTTTTTTTTGGGTTTACGTTGTCCTGTTGTCTACTGTTGTTACATTTGACTGCGACAAAAATACACTCAGCATAAATATTGTAGTCTGTTTTTCTTCCTAGATACTCATAGGTAGTAGTATAGAGTGCTCGTATAATGCTAATAAATTGCGTTTTGATTTATTTTATTATTTTCGTTAGTACATATTATGAATATTGCATAAACAACAACAACAACAACAAAAAGAACGACAAGTACGTTCTAATGTCGTCAATGTTGTTGGCGTTGTTGGTGTCGTAGACACTCCCTCAGGACTAACAAACACTAATATTTATACTATAGCCGAGAGTGCTGGTGCTGCTGGTGATAGGTGAGCAGTCGTCTGTGTTCCTATACCTATAATAATTCATCATACTCGAATTGCGCGTAAACCAAATAAATATTTTCGTTCAGTGTCACTTGTGGGTGCGCATGAATATGTTTACAATGGGGCATTCCATTTTCGATTTGACAATTGCAAACTAATTCAGTTAGAAATAGATTTTAACAGCTTTAATACGATTGTGATTTCAAGTTGGAGAATGCATTTTGATAGTACATAGTACATCTGGAGTATCAATTAGTGGCGAAATTTTTGATAGCATATTCAAATTGAGTTGTTCCATGGTCTTAAACCTTATTCAGACGGTCATAGATATCTGACATATTCATCTTAATGCATTGAAAGTCTTTTCAAATTTCTACTAAAATTGAGAGCAAACTCAACAAAAATTTTTAAAAACTGAGATTCTTACCAGATAAATGGCACCGTTTCTTATCTGAACTTCTCATCTTAAAGATTGCTTACATCTAAAAACCTTTTAAGTAACACAATTTAAGAATACTTTAGACTTCCAAGACTTGTAAGCCAGTAGACTTCCAATTATTGTAGAAACCAACACATTAACCGAAATGCTAACCAACGAGAAGAACACATTCTTTAACATTGCATGTGGTTCAAGTTGCACTATGAAAAAACTATAGTTTTTGAGAAGTATTCTATATATATCATCGCTGACAATTTGCAACATCATTGGATGTGCATTAGTATACTGCAATAGTTTTTGGTGAGCCATTAGAGAATGCGATTAGAACATTGGTTATAACATCTTTGTTTTAGTGATGGCTCTTCTTATACCGCCACATTTTTTTTTTTTTTTTTTTTTTTTTGAGGCAACAATGCAGAATTTATCAAATAAAATATGGAATCACCGCCAATATGTTAGTTTTTGTTTTCCTATGAGCAGCGCCAATATTGGCAGGACATGTTATTGTTACAGCGCGACATGCCGTCGTTGTTTTTGTTGCTGTTAGTCGCGTGTTTGTTTGTGTTTGTAGGTGGCAAAGTTTGTTTGTTTATTGGCCGATTTCTGGTTTTAACGGTCACGAACACAAATATACTTAGGTACGTATATCCACGTATGTATATACAACCATATATCGATAGATATATATGATATATCGATACGTGGCACTGCGTACAAATGCAATAGGTAAAAGAAACTAAAACGATTGTATCTACATATATAAGCAAAAAATACAAACATAGATTTTTCTAATTCCTGTAAACTACATTGATAGATACATATGTATCTACATACAGTGAACTAATGGCCAACTCAGACAGAATAAACCAATACACAACAACAGAAATGCGTTAATAATAACATAGACTGCAATAACAATTCAATTGAGAGTCAAAATGACTCTTGTGCAATGTTGAACATGACAGACTGACAGACATTGACAAACAAACTGGAAAATAGGCGGTCATAAAGACTGTCATTTCGATTAATAGTACTATTTAGTAGTGCAGTTGATAGTTTGTTTGCATGAATAGCTACAAGACAACCAAGTAATAAAGTACGTAACTATATCGTTTATTAAATGGCAATAGAGTCGAAGATTTTATCAAGGACTTTATTAATTCAGTACAGTTGGTCTTACAATTTGTTTTTCAGTTGTATGACATGCATAAACTGCTATGTAATTTAAATTTATTTTCTTCATTTCGTAGTCCTTTCATATCCTTCGCGCATTCTTTTACATTACGTGGCCATATTTTCGCAGCCCATAAAATAATATTATCATAAAAGTATGGTATATATATATATACATATATTAATATAAATATTTTACTCTGTGTCGCTTTATGGTTTGTTTGGCGTGCAAATATTTATGCAAAAAAAATCAGTGATACTTCACTTTACAGCACTCTTCTATCTGCCTCTCTTTCTCTCTCTCTCTCTCTCTCTCTCTCTCTCTCTCTCTCTCTCTCTCTCTCTCTCTCTCTTTCTATCATGCAAATAGTTTGCAATTAATATTATTGCCAGCACTTATTGGGACGAGTATCCTATTTGAAAAGTTTACATTGTTGTTTGCACTTAACACTTTAATACTGTTAAATGACTTTTCGGCTTATTGTCAGAAAACTTGTCTGCTTGCTGCCTCTTGCTGCTCTCTCTCTCTCTTTCTCTCATCTGCAATCGCTTTTTAGTACACTTGTTGTCAATTTGTTGTCGCCGACTTTTAGGCTTAGAGCTCGCCAACTTTATTGTACGACTACACTTTCAATTTGTTCAACGTAGTCGAGAAAAACGCGTTCAACTGAATTTTAATGCTTGTTTTGAAAGTTTAGTAAATTTTTCACAGCATACTTCAAGGCGTACTTTTTATTTTTAACTTATGGTTAGCTTACGTTTCAACCTTCAAAAAATAAAAGTAAGATTGTCGTAGTTGCGAGTTCGACTTATGCGAGTGTGTCACTTATGTAGTCTTTGAAATTTTTAAACAAAAAAATAAACAAAATAAAACAAAACAAAAACAAGCAAGAGCTATAGTCGAGCTGCTCAACTATACTATGCAGCGTATATTCCACAAATTTTTCGTTGTATTCCTTGATTTGAATATAAATTTTACTTTCTAGAAGGTAGACTAGGCTTAAATTTAAAAATAATATATAAAATTCTAAAAAAAAAACACCTCTCTATGTACCGCACCGCTACAAGTATAACTTGAAATTTCGTACCTCGCAACCGTTTTTAAAATCAAATTTGGTGCTAAATTTTTAAAAAAAAATATGTGTAGAGCCAAGCTTTAGTCATTCGTAATTTTTTTTTTAAATAACTACACTTTTTTATGGAAATACGTATCAAAACTAGTCCATGCTTCTTTTTGGATGTCACTCAAAACTCGCGGAACACCGATTTATACGTAAATCCAAAATAGAAATTTAATATACACGAGACAGAGAAAGCATTGAAATCCAGCTCAGTAGCAATCATTTCATTGCTTAGTCTTTAATCTGCCCAATATTTTGCTTCATTGTCTGCACCACGTCCATATTAGTTACATCAAAAGCACATTTGTTACGATCTATATAGAAAAATACTGTGTCCAGAATCGCTCATACCGCTTGGAAACTGTATTTAAGTATGAGGTATTGACCATCCAAACTATATTTTGACATTCCTCAAAGATTTCCACTGATGCAGTTGAAGTCTTACCTTAGTAATTCTACTGATCTCGAAATTTACAAGAAAATTCATTTAAAAACTATTTACAAGTACAAAGGGATAATCTATTGATGAGATTTTTTGAAATTATTTTAAACTTAAATATCGGCAAATTTTTTAATTTTAACACAGAAGTTAAAATTTTAATAAAACTATTTTAAATTTTTTTAAATATATTCAAAATTAGAGCGGAAGTATGTGAATGAATGCTTAGACTTTGCCCCAGCCATGTTGTTTTTTAGTTTTAGTTCAAACTTTTTATATAAAATGTTTTGCAATTGAATTCAACCGCAAACCATTAATAAATTATAAGCGCGGCAAACAAGAAACTAACTCATTTCATTTGCTTACACAAATTACAAATAACGTTTAAACAAAGCAGCGGGAACAGGACGAATATGGATTGCAGTACATACAAGCATGCTGAATCTTTTTGTAATTACTTCATAAATGAAGTGGAACAAGTTTTTCACTCGATGTAGCGCACCCACTTCATATCCTTTCACTTCTTCTACTTCGCTCACTGCATTTATGAGTTGGGTGTATGCGTTACAATTTTTTACAATTGATAAACTACATCCTAGCATAGACAGAGAGAGTGAGAGAGAGAGAAAGGATTGCATTGCACTGCTGCGCTACTTTACAACTTCACTTTGAAGCGCATTCTACATGAGTTAAGAACGGGAAAAGGACGAGAAACATGGAGTGTCGACGGCTGTGCGCCGCGAGCTATTTGCCGAATGAAGCAAGTTGGTTGACTGGCTACACACAAGCATACCGCATGCATTTGTATGCGTTCCATACTACTCGTAGTAGGATGATGTCTAGCTTCAATTCTCGCTAGTCAATGTAGTCGTATGGAACAAACTCTAGACTTGGGATACTTGGCTAAGCGAGGGGCATGAATGTGTTTGGTACTATGCAAATGCACTGTTAAATGCTGTGGAATTTTTAATGCCAGTCGAGTAAAAACTATTTTCGTAATTGAAATGCAATTAAAAATTGTAAACGTCGCTGACGTCATCGCATCCATTCGAACTCCCCTCATGCCATTCGTTGGCTGATGTTATTCCTGCTGCATGTCGTCACTCTGAAAAAGTCCTTCTCAGTATGCACAAGTGTGTATGTGTGTGTGTTTGTATTTGGCACCGGAAAAATTTTAATGAATTACATTTCTTGCGGGTGTTAGGCTACGTACAAACGAATAACTGAAACGAATGAATGAATAAGCAGAAAAAAAAAGAATCTTCTTTTCCTTTTCTTTTCTTTGTTTTTTTTTTTTTGTTTTTTTCAATTATAAAATAAAAAGTAAATATTGCTGCTGGCATTCATTTTCAATTTTTTAATTTGCAACTTTCTACAAAATTCGGTTTTCGGTTTTTCTATGCTTTTCACTTTTCGATTTTGATTGATTATTGCGTAAATATTTTCACACTCGACCCAAAAATTCAAAACGCACAAATATGGCATAAAAATTAGGTTTATAGAATCAATATTATTAAGTCATTAAAGGCGCACAGTATATACGTATACCATAAATAAACAAGTACACAACAGGCAGAAGCACTAATACACACGCACACTTACCTCCGTGTAGGCATACATATACAAGCAAATTTATTAGAATACATATACACGATAGCTGTCCATGCAAGTGATGATTTCAAGTTGGAACTTGAAAAAGAAACAAAACAACAAATATTGAAGCAAAATTCAATCGAAAACCTTTATTTGAAGCATAATTTTGAGATTAAAACAAGATATCTGAACTTCTGACCTTTTCGTTCCAATTTTCAAAGAGCCACATTTCGGCTGGTATGTTAGCAACGGCTGCTACGATGTTGGCTTCGAGGTCATACAAAGTTTGGGAACCGTTGCTGTAAAAAAGCAATTAAAAAAACAAATAATTCAGATCTTACGATCTTGGTGGCCAGTTGTTCAGCAAATAAGCAAGGTAACGAACTTTTTGGGCTATATATCCATTACAACGCGAGCTGCATGGCAATTTTATCAAATACTGCCAAGAAGCGCTACTCACGATATTTATTGCATGCTCCTTCCTCATTTTTAGAAAGAAAAAGTTCCGATGATGCCGTCGTACCACAATCATGTTCGGCACTTGAAATTTCACCGCACCAATAACGGCATCGGAAAATATGATGAAAGAAAGAAAAAACTGGGTCAGAATTATAAACTTCGCCGAGCTCTGGTATCTCATTCGGAACTTCAAGTTTGAATTTAGCGCTAAACCCGAGCCCACGAGCGTGCAGCTTCAGTGCAAATTGAACTGATCGTGTAGAGTAAATTCCGATTCAAAATTATTCACTGAACCGTGCATAGCCCGCTCATTTGGCACGGAATGACGACCGTTTTAATTATTCCTGATGGACTTAATTTTTTAACAGTTTTAGAATGACTTAAGATGATGTTTTTAATTATAGCTAACTATACGCTTTTGAACTATACAAAATGGAAACTTTAGAATATTCACAATGTTTTTTTCGTTTTGATGACGATACCGAACGATTTGATTTTCTGGCTGTTCCGGTTCCCAAACGATTTGTTTTCGTTTCGAATTCCGAAAGTTTCATTGCCAAATTGAAATATTTGAACAGAAGGAGGATGAGTTAAATAGTGAAAGTAAAT
The DNA here is from genome assembly GCA_035044765.1 of Leucophenga montana. Lineage (NCBI taxonomy): Eukaryota > Metazoa > Arthropoda > Insecta > Diptera > Drosophilidae > Leucophenga > Leucophenga montana. Next base: position 105,618 of record JAWNNQ010000418.1, read on the forward strand.
TTGTCTGTAGGACGTTAAGCCATGTCACATTATTTTACCTCATATTATTATATATATACACCTCATAAGTTACGTCGATCTGTTTTATACAACTATATAAAAAGAACGCTACCAAAAATGTATTCCTTGTGTAAGCAGCGGAACAGCTAGTCAAATCGAATCCGAACTATTTCTTTAGTTTGGTAAATCGGAATAGGGGCTATTGAAAACAATTTCAAAATGCTGCTGAATTTAATTATCTCCAACATAGTACAAGCCTTGCAGAGCGCGCGCATAGAGTCGAAAAACGAATTGTGTGGCACAAGTTTCGCTCTAATGATTTCAAAATTTATGATCTGTGAGGTAGTAAAAGCCTAATTTGGTGTCACGTAATTGAAACGCGCTCTCATCAACCGAAGCCGTATTCGATTTCAATTGAATATTCAACACAATATTCAATATCCAAATGCAGCAACACATATTTCATGCGAACTCGCCTCACACTCATATTAAATCATTAAATATCGACGTGTAAGCATAAATTTAATTGTTATTAACAATTATCAGCAGTGTTATTTCACTCTTTTTTGGTTTTTTGTCCATTGATGTTGCTATAAAGCTTTTGTATATACGATATCCTGCTGTATGCATGGACACGCCCATTAGGAACGCCCAGTATATATACACACACACACACACCACACACATTTACATTTTATATTTTTATTCTTTCATTTCGTTTCGGTTTGGTTGGATTCATGTATATTTTCTGGTTTTTTGTTTGCTTTATGAATTTAAATTGTCATTAATTAACTCAGGATTCGATCCGAGCGCGGAAAATATGTAAAATCATATTACGCATACGTCGCCGCGTGTCTGTCATTATAATGTGTTGTTGTCCTCGTAGCCGTCGTCGTCGTCCTCGTCCATTGGCGTGCAACAGTGTATCCGAGGTGATGATGGTACATATGGATATTTGTGGAAAGAACTCAATTACAGTTTTGTAAACTTTTCAATTACCTTTAAATAAATCATTTACTTTTTCATCATCGAATAAATAAATGAGTCGTTGTTGGTAAATTGAGTGTGTAGAGGCAGGCTGGTTGGTTGGTGACATATTGAGGCGTGACAGAGTTGGCAATTTAAGCACTGAATAAATTTTTGGTTTTGTTGTCATAATACTCGAAACACTTCAACACTAGCTCATTTTCTCGGCCAATGGTGCGTATGATTGCTACATCAACAAGGACATCATTAACGCATGCAAATTTGTATGCTATAAGCGTATGAAACGGACGATAATAATAGACATAATTTGGCAGATCATGAGCGAAAGAGATTGACTACTACGCTTTCATTGCATTTTACAATAAATAAATATAGGTTAAATTGATAGTTAATTATTTCTGACATTCGCCATTTTGTTTGCTTTCATATCCGCTCTATAAATATTTACACAAAAAAAAAAAGGAAAAAAAGGAAAAAAAGGAAAAATTGCAAAAATACAAATTGTTTTCACACAGCAATTTTTAATTAATCTTAATTAAAGCGTATCTACAAAAAATATGCTCAACAACAATTTTTTAATAACTTCATTTACTTTTTGCAGAACAGCACAATTCGAATGAGTTGTAACAGAGTAAATCATTTTTAAACAATTTCAATTATTTCTTTCTGCAGCATTTTTTTGCACAATTCATCTTCAGAATACGTTGCAAAAACTGCACAAGCTGCTGCTCTACTCTTTATAAACAAAAGATTCTTATTTTTCTACTGCATTTTTTTTTTTTTTTTTTTTGTGCTTCAGTAGAACAAGTGAAGTTGTGAAACCGTTGCATTGATATCCTACACGCTGCAAGAGTTTAATAATTATAATATAAAAACTAAAAAGCAACATAAAACTCTTTAACTAAACTGGAGAATCAAAGCCTAACAATTAGTAGAAAAACTAACGGCACGAGTGTTTAGTCTACTGAGCTGTGTCTGTCATGCAGCTCTCAAAAACGCTTGACTTCGGCATCCTTTGAAGATACTCGCTTACACTTGAGAATATTTTTTTGTCAAAAGGTTCATGACTAATAAAAGCAGATGTTGCCTTAAAACTCTAGCGGGCGCAGATCTCAATAGAGTGGACTTCACACCAGTAACCGTGTCGGCGAGTGAACTATTAAATCGTTGATGGTCTACTACCAGGTATGCCCTCCTGATAAAGATAAATGGGAAGTGTCTGGCGAAACGTAATGCCGTGGTCAAACAATCTGATATATTACAGATTTTGATGCCGGGAATATGTTTGAGACTACAAGAGTGACCCAATTCACATAGCGTCAGATTATTTACAGGCTCAAGTTTAAAAGCCTCAATTGCTGCCGAAAATTCAGTGACGAATAACGATCGCCTCCATTGCAGCGTTAGGACAGTTTCGCATGACACCGTTGCAGTTTGTCGCATTGCCTTCTAGCACAGACTTGCAACAGACAAGTACGGCGTGTTACCATCGAGGTATAGATCCACAGGATCATCCACATGCCCACGTTCGAACAAACAGAGCTTTCCTTGTTCAGAATTATCTAAAGCTATGTACGACATTCTTTTCACTGCAAATAACCAAACAATTTTAAAATAAAAGGGTATCCGACCAAAAAACAATAAGAATAAAAAAAAAATCAATCCAAGCCAGCAGCACAAAATGAAGCGAATGAAAATCGAATTGGCGAAATGGAGAGTCACAAAAATGGCAGACGACTGCTGCTTGAGCTTGTTTTGCAATTGCAACTCTGTCGCTGCCATTTTTTGCTTCTGTTTCTGTTTCTGTTGCTGCTTGTCGACATCGTCCTCGTCATCGCCATCATGTTCGACAACTTCGTTTCCGTTGCTGATTTCTCAGCCGCAATTGAAATGAGTCAAGCTGAATGTCAGCTCAGTTTCTGCTGCCTTTTATGTTGCTGCATGCTACTTCTTTTTTTTTTTTTTTTTTTTGTATTTTGCTTTTCAATTATACTTTGTTCGCTCAGGTCAGCCTGCAGGTATGCAACGAAAAATTTTTCTTTTCGTTGCTTTACTTTACATCCGTTTCGTTCCGTTCCGTTGCGCTTCACTCATTCGTCCTCTTGCTCTTTGAATGATTGCTCCTGTTTATGTCTCTGTTGCTTCTGATCCTGTTGCCCGATTGAAGCATTTTGTACACATAATCAAACAGCTTTTGTACCATAAATGAAACAATAACATCGCGCGCTGCTTTTTATAGTTTGTTTCTGATTTTCATTGCAAATTTTTCTGCAACATTTCCGTTGACATTATTTTTCTTCCCTTTTTTTCAACTTTAATTTATTTTGTTGTTTGTTATTTATGACGATTTTAGTTTTCCACTATTTGTGTTCTTATTTCACAGTGATTTTTCATCTATTGATTTTTAATAAATTTTATAGCACATTTTTTTTCGATTTTGTGATTTGGTTGGGAAGCAGAGCACTCAGTGAATTTAGTTTACTGAATATCGGTCGATTCAGTTTGCCGGTTGTCGCCTGGTCAAAGTTTTTCAATGTGCCTGTGCCTGCATAATTTCGTTTCAACTTCATTTCCGTTTCGAACTAATCAAAAAGTGTAATTTCCGATTAGTATTGAACCATGCAGGCGAAGAAGAGTGCTTCGTTCGATTTGTGTTTGAAGGGTTAAAGTGTGCTTGACTTAATCGATCTCAAACATATACAGTTCACGGACTTTTGCAACGTTCTAATAATTCGCATATTTTATTTTTCTTTTTTTTTTCTAAAACAATATGGCACATTGACCTGTACTACTACTTAACGTTTATGAGTTGTAAATACTTGTTCTGTATTTAAATTTTAAATGCAAAAACATGCTGTTTAAATATTTTTTCTTATGCACTAAATTGCTAGCTAACCGTTTTTTTAGCAGCATAATTAAAAGCAAATAAATTACAAAATTAGCCAAGCAGAGTGGCGCTAAATGGCAAACTATTTGTATGTTTCGTTCGGTAACTGCATGTTTTTGTTCTATTCTTTTGCGGTAAATACTCTGCCAATTTAGTGCTGTGCATATGCTCTAACATGCACTTACATATTTGCATACGAAAGGACATACAGCCATACTTGTACAAGATAGCAGGATGTGTTGCCATATCATGCAAAGGTGTTGACTAAGCGCATGTGGCACAAAAAAAAAAAAGAAAAAAAAAGAAACCCAGTAACAACAGCAAACTAAGCTGCACAGCAGTTTGTCCAACTCATTCCGTTGCTTTTGCTTCTGCTCTTTTTCCTTTGTTTTTCACCTATTTTTCATTTTTGTACGTTTAACATTTGCTAAAGCGCTGCAAATTTGTTTGTTTGCGCAACTTGTCACTTTCGGTTTATAAAAATTTAAGGCACTTTGCATAGCAGCGGCATTGACTCTGTGAAAATTGCTAAAATGTTGTCGGTGCAATGAGTCCGAGCGGGAGGGAGTGGGAGTGTCGAGATGGCCAAGAAGCTCTGGTAGTTGGCAGACAGCTAAAAGTAGCCTAAAATCCCATTTGTGTCGCTTACTTGTTTGTTTGGTTTGTTGATATATACGAGGGATCTAACATAAATTCTGGAAATTAGTAGCATTGGCAAAGTATTTCACATTTGTTAATATTTGGGTGTACAAGAGTTTAAAGCTTTAATACTCTTCAAATTTATGCTTTTAACTTTAGTATTTGACATGAAAATCGTCTTTTAAGCGGTTCCGATTGAGATAGAGGATTGTGAATAATTTTACTGCGCCCGAAATGATTAGAAATGATTGGTAATTAAATATGCTAGAGTTCTCCAAGCGGTTGAAATTGGACCTTTTATCTTTAAAGTAATACGAGTACATGATTGTCACGGAAAATGATTTCGCCTCTAAATCAAAGCTGTCCAGCCATAGCACCATTGGGACGAACACCTTCGTGATTTTACACACATACGAACGAAGACATACCGTAGTCGGCTACTTGAGGTAAAAGAAGCAATTACGTTGCATTGGTGTTATATTCTGGCACCCTGTACAAATTATGTCTCCGAAATGATTCACACTTTGAGTGCTCGCTTTTTGGACAGCCAGCAATAAGTATAAGTTATGTGATTAATTAATTCATAATTATAAAGGAGTTTTGGTTGGTGTAACAATTTTTTCTCTCTGTTTGTTTTAAACATTTAATTGATTCCTCTTCTTTCGAAATTTTATCAACTAAAATACTATAACAAAAACACACTCAACTGATGCTCACCAACATGTTTGCAAGTGTGTCCATAACAGTTTCGAGCCTGCTCGATCGACATGCTCTACTCTGTGAATCGCTCTTTAGAGCACGACAGAGATAGAGAACAATTTTTTCTCTATTTTACCAACTGAAACCAAATGAACCGAAAGAAACAAAAAAAGGTATCAGCTATAGCACATTGAGAGCGCAGCGAGAGAGAGAGAGAGAGAGTGAGTCTTTGGGTTTGGCCACATTCTTCCCAACAAAAAAAAGTGTCTATTTATATATAGATATGCATTTTTAGTTGGGTCAAGGTCATTTTTAATGAATGCAGATAATATTCAAATTAAGAAACTTCAAAATGTCGATTTTACGAATGGGCATTGAAGTTAATCGAAACTATATTGAGGAAATCATTAAAATTTGAAGATATAAAGCTTTTCAGCTTTAAACCATGTTGCGGAACTTTTGTTAACAGCCTCGAGAAATTCTTTTTCAACATACTCCACTATATACACTGGGGTATTTTATTTATGCAAAAATAACAATAATAACAACAGGAGGCATACAATTTCACAGTCTAAAAAGCACAAATGCAGGCTGTAGCGGCTCTATCTCAGTCGGTCTCTCTGTCGGACCGGTCCGCTTGTATGTCTGTCTGGCAGTGTGTCTGTTTGTCGAAAAGTACAGAACTGGCCATTGCTGCATTGTGCCTCAATTGCTGCTGGATTATTCACAGCCGTTGAAAATGTGCAATGAATGAATTTATGTGCAACACAACAGCGGCGAACTTTAGCTGTCCGTCTGTCCATATGTCCTACTGTTGCTGCCGGCAGCAGCAGTGCGCACCTGTTCACTCCCTGTCTAACTCACTCTCTTGCTTCATTTGTAGTGTAGCATGATGTCCGTTGAGCTTAACTGTGGCAAAAATAATACGAGTGTAGTACTACTATGTGCAGAAATGTGGCGACGCTTTTGTATGTTATCATGTCGCGAATTTTCTCTGTCTAATTTCCCCACAAACCCTGCCCGTGTGTCCATCGAGTATTTTACGAAATAAAATATACAAATTAAGCATACGTCGTACTGTGCTGTATGGCGACCGGAAGCGGAAGTGAATAAGCGCCACTCACCCACACACAGTCACACACAGTAACATACATGCATGAACTATGCTTTTAAGTGGCAATTTTTTACACATTTTTTCGTTCGGTTTTTTTTTTATACACTGCGGGCGCTACTGTCGCGCATTAATATTTTAATCGCATTTTATAAAAGAAAATAAATAAACAAAAAACATATTTATAGTAGCGTAGACAAAAAGAAAAAAGCATATACCCACACACACACATGGTTTACATTGAAGTTGGTGTTAAGCGGATTTTTGGTTACTTTGACAGTTAATTAAAGTACACGCTGCTTATTTAAATAATTTAAGTTTTCGCATGTAAATTTTAAACTAAATATACTCTTCTTTCTTTATTTAAATTTCAGGCAAACCTTCAAAAGTTATACACTTGCGTAACATTCCAAACGAATCCGGTGAATCGGATGTAGTCGCACTCGGCGTACCATTCGGACGCGTTACAAACGTACTTGTACTAAAAGGCAAGAATCAAGCATTTATCGAAATGGCCGACGAAGTATCCGCCACATCGATGGTATCCTGTTATACAGTTAATCCGCCACAGATGCGTGGACGCATGGTCTACGTACAGTTCTCCAATCATCGTGAATTGAAGACAGATCAGAGTCACAATGTAAGTAGTTGGTTCTTTTTTCTATTTGGGGGTAATACAGAAATCGCTACAGGTATCTCGGTTTTGGTTGGTTTGCATATCACTCGAAAAAAAAAACAAGTCGGTGCAGAACTTGGAGAGATTTAATGCGATATCCGAATCAACCACGAAATGATGACCGCACGAACTGATGACTGACTTAGCAGTATGACTGCAAAGGGTTGTGACCACTAAAAAAAAAGTTGTTTCTTTATTTTATTATTATAATTATATAATTTTGGAACTGTGCGCTAAATGTATCAATCTGTAAGACAACTTAGCAGCCTTTTTACGATTGTCTGAGACTGTCAAATTTCACCTACTATTCAAAAGTAGTTCTAATACGTAAAAATTCCTTTTGCTTGTGGGCATATTCTGCATTGATTTTCACCGAAAATATCAGTAGAAACTACAGCAGAGGCGTCTTAGAAGTGTTTTCTATTCTTTGTCATGTGTAGGCGCTACATGTTATTAATTTTGTAAATAAAACCATTCTTCTTCTTCAATTAGGTATTCACTATTATCAAACGGCGACTTGCCAACACACAGCACTCACATTTATGTCTCACACTAATAGACAAGGGGTGCACAAGACTTTTCCGTGTCACCCCGTATATAATTCAAGAATTAAATAAAAACAACGTAAAGCTCTTAACTAGCTGCGACACATACTTAAATAAGAAAGATTGCTTTAAATTTTTCAATAGTTCTGGCACACAATTGTACAAAAAGCAGAATATTAATGCCGCAATTTGTATAGACAGCAAAACAAAGCAGTTTATTTCAAATCTAACCCAAACTAATCATCATTATATGTTTCGATTAATTACAATTTCGAAAGCCATACATAATCCCCCCCGTACGATCGAGAGTGAATTGCTACTGCGACTTTATAAGTTTCACATTCAGTTCAGATACTATTACTACTAGGCACACATGTGAAGATACATATTTGTCAAACCGGTTGGCAAACCGATTTCTAATTTTAATTCCAAAAAGCCACAAAAGTCACTGGTAAAGTTTAAAAGGTTTTCAACGCACACACACACAAATTCAAGAGCAGAGAAAGATACATAATACCGAGTTGGGAATGAGTGGAACAGCTTTTGAGAAAATATGTATTGTGCATATATGTATGAATGTGTGCAGAAACCGACTTAGACAAAGCAAACACAAATGCATGTATGAATAGTTTTTGAGGGTTTTGCGGCTAATGGCACACAGCATATTTTGATTACTTAAATGTGAGCAAAAAGAAAAAAAAAAAGTGCCAGCGCACAAAGCAACTTTGGCAAGGGTGACTAAATTTATAATAGCCAGTCACAGTACAGTCAGGCAGCCAGCCAGGCAGGCCAGTGTTGTCACCTTTTAAGCAAACATGCTTAGCCGCTGACTCTGCCGCTTGTTCAGTGCTTAGAACGCTCGAAAAAAAAAATAGAAAAAAAGGTTAAGAGGCTGCAGCAACGCTTCAACAAGCTATATATGAGTAGCTTTATAACAACAAGCAAAGAAAGCAGCCAGCTCAACACTAATACAAATGCAAACAAAGAAAGGATGTGTAAGGAGACAGACTCGAGCGCTACATTTTAGTGATTACCTTTTGGCTGTTGCCTTGTATTGTACAACATACATACATACACATGATGTATGAGTGTGTGTGTTTGCCTTCGAGTGAAATGAGTGTGTGTGGCTGTGTAGATTTCTCTTGTTAACTACTAATCCTAGTAAAAAGCCTTGTTACTTTACCTGCTAGACAACGTTGAGTACGAGAACAAGAGCGGCATGGACAACAGCAAAGCAACAACAACAAAGTCATAATATCTTAGAGTAGCAGCAAATCTCTTCAAATGTTTAGCTACTTGTATTAAAGTGTGTGTATGTATGTGTGAGTGTGTGTTTTCTCTGTTTTCAACATATTTATACAATTTCTCATTTCATAGACTTTTTGGCCTGTCGCATTGTCGGCCGCCATATCACATCATATGTTTTATCTATAGCCTGGTCGCCGTCGTTTGTAGTACACTCATTTTTGTTTTCGTCCTTGTTGTCCTGCTGTGCACAGCGTGCCACATGTTAACAACTGTCTCCGTAGTAGCATCATGTTTTCTTGTATATATATAGATGAGTATGTCCTTTCTGCTATGCTATTTTTACCTTTGCATTTGTACGATTTTTTTTTCGCTTTTCGGCATGCGAACTTTACAAAATCCTTGCTGAATTTACTATGAAACTCTTAAGTATAACACATATATTTATATTTCACCTATTTTGTTTTACGTTATATATCTGAATTTTGCATTTTATGTTTAGAGATTTTCTACAAATTACTTTAATGAAGCTATGTAATGCAAGCCTTTTAGGATATTCGGTTGCTTATTATTTTCAGCTACAAATATGCATTTTTTTGTTGTTCTTTAAAATCAATGTTACAACAAAATTGTTTAAAACAAACACAATTTGATCTTAAATTCAGCTTTGAACAGTTAAAACTGTGCGAAGGAGCAGCAGCAGCAAGAGCTAAAATTTTTGTAGTTGTTGCGTAAAATATGCAACACCAACAATTTAATATGTAATAACTACAGAGAAAAGATTGCTCTTATGAGTAAAAAACTGCATCAACTAAAATCAAAAATTTTAAATATGAACTTCAAGAATCCCATCCAAATTTCGCTTCAGCACATTTGGTGCGGGAAATTCCCCGTTCCATCTGTTTTAGAGAAATAGTTTATATGAATTTGTAGTTTTGGCTAGTGGCGAAAATATCTTTCTACTATGACTCGAACAAATGAAATCGGTATATCTGACATTTAATTTGCTGGCATGTGTACCCGCCAGCCAATGTCCGGGGAAAATTCGGACAATTGCCGAGTTCCAAACAGCAAACTGCATTTATCCTCTGAACGTTTCTTCTCTGTGTGGTTCACAGTGGCTGTTGTACGCAGCTGTGTGCAATGGCAATAAGAGACCTGCGGCAGCTGTTCAAGAGATTTAATAGCCGACTGACTGTTTTAATAATGTTGATGCATTCCGTCTCAATGTTCAGCGTCCTTAGCGTCACATATTCCTGTGATTTCTGCTTTAAGAATGCTGCAGTGATTCCATTTTCCAGTTTCGCAGAATAGTACCCATTGCCTATCTAGCCTTCAAGTTCGTAGCCGTGAATATACTTATGGTATTTGAGGGCCCCGGAGTGCTAGAATCCCAAGCTTTAAAATAATAGGTTATGAAAATGTTTGCTGACCTTTTCTGTTAGTGATCACTAGTCTTTTACTGAAATTATAAATGGTTGTCCCGTAAGTATTTTAGATCAGTGTTTGGCCTCGTTTATTCTTAACACTGCAGTCGTAGCTAATTAGGAAATGGCAGTTGTGCAAACGACGTACAAGATGCAGAGTTCCGCTCCACCATATTTCTTCCTTTTATAGTGGCCACCATACTGCGAGCTCATACATGAATATCAAATCAATACTCAATGACACACATAAACAGCGACAGTTGCTTTTCTCGCACGTTCTTTTAAATTAAAGTTCCATTCTAGTGTCCCGTCAAGTACCAAAACCAAGAAAATGATGCTACTGCAAAACGAAAAGCAAGATTGGTGTAATGAGAAGGTATTTCCTGATAAAATGCACCAACTCTGTTTTGGAGTAGTTTACTGTTAAACCACATATCTCAGTCCTCATGTTCGAAAGGCCGTAGGCCGTAATCAGCTGGCACAGTGTTTGAATAGAATGACAACATCAAACACATAAGCCACTGCACTCTATAAATCTTAGCAGTACGCTTACTAATAAGTTTCATAGAGGAGGTAGAGATCATCGCTCTAAGGCAGCGGTGGGCACGAAATTTTGAATCGGGAGCAGTACAACAACATCTACAACAAACAAAGTTTTTGAAGTCATAAATCTAAGCAAAATGAACACTTTTATGATTCTATGCAACGCGAAGAAAACCGAGCGTTCGCTGTATTGTTGTTGTTTGATTTATTAAAGTAAAAAAAATTCAACAATGAATCTGAGCACTCAGAGCAACGAGAGCAAGGGCTTGCCCACCGCTGCTCTAAGGTATTCCTCTATTTACGAATTACAATTGACGACTTCATAATGCTTGAATGCATCCATGATAGAGTTAGTAGTGAACTTCAACAATACTTTCTCAGCAGTCTGAATTATATATTTAAAGTATTCCCAAAGATTTCAAATGGCTCAACGACCTCTTGTTGAAAAAACTATCACCATTTGTTCAAAGCAAAAAATATACAAACAATACGTATTACTTTTTTAAAGTTTATCACCGTACAATACCGGGAACATTAGCTGGTGTTAAATAAAACAACAAAGTAACAAAGACGAAATCATTGAAATTTCGCACTTTCAGAGAAGTATTTCAAGCTGATGCGCTGACATTGTTACTGTTGCGTACCTTGAGGGATTTAAATCGTACATGAACGCACACATATGCAACCGACAAAGATTACCAAGTCATCTGCACATACACACAGAGCCACAGGTAAACACATTCAATCGCAACGGTTGACTGATTGCAGTATACAGTAAAAACCAAAAGTAACCCAAAAATACATAAAAATAGAAATAAAATAGAAGCGCATAACATACTTTGTTGCTATTGCTCCTGCTGAATGCTGCTCCTTGTGCCACTGACATTTATGTTGGCAATTTCCCAGTCACATACACCATCATCACCACACACACACAGTGCTGCTGCGGGGCAAGTAAGTGAAGACATTCTCCAATATGTCTCGCATCTCTGGCGTATCTCTATGTGTACATGTGTGTGCGTGTGTGTGTGTGTGTATGTGTGGTTGTCATCTTTTGCTGCGGATTGTTTCTAACTGGCTTTCTACGAAATACCAAATCTTCGCTAAGAAATGAAGATAAATGCACTTGAAGTTCACGCAGGTTGAGGTTACAGCAACCGAAAACATTTGCAAGTAGCTAGCAACGAGGGCAGTTCAATAAGTAGAGAAGAGAAGATCTGATCTGATATGGCAGTTAGTAAACCATTATAAATATTTCGAATAAATATGATAGAAATATGACACTGAATAGCGTGCCTTCTTATTTTAAAACATGCTTCAAAGTTGGATGATTGAAAAATATATTGGTGTCAAAATGAATAACATTTGTATAAGGAATATAGTAAAGAACTATATCTATAAGGTTTTCATGTGGTTTTTATCAGGAGGTTGTCTGTAGGAAAGGTCTATTTTATTGTAAAAAAAAAAAATTTGTTTTCACTATGAATCTTTTTCCCATGTAAAATATTGTAGGTGAAATTAAACAATTTTTTACATTTTTGCTCGCAAGTTCAAGTTGTCAAGTCACAAGTCGTCGGCATCCATCTTCACTGGAGTAAGGAGATTATGATGAAACCCGACTACTTTGATGTGGACTTGAGTATTCCGGCAGTTCTGTACGCGACTGTACTTGGTACAACATTTGATCCCCTACTTAGAATCTGGGCTCACGCCATTAAAACGAATACTCAGCGAAAGTCGAGAAACAAAGTGCTCATCTCAATCATGACACCATCAGGAGAGTTATTCCTACTCGTATACGTGTTAGCATCTGACTTTACAAAAAGAACTCATTTATATTTCCGGTAGGTCTCAATTGGACAAAGTTGCAGTTGAAGAGTCAATATACTCTCAGGGTCAGTGTCGTGATCGGTGGTAGGCAGCAATTTATTGTAGAGAGTGAAAAACGGAACAGTCATTACATAAGGACTAAATTAGCACAATTAGCATGGAGCAACTTGCTCGAGTTTTACAAGGAACGAGTTTTGTTCAGAACAAATAATGGCTATGCTGCTGAGTGTGGCCAATTACCGCCTACAACGACACATCTTATCAACTATCCATTCCATCGGACGCAATTGAGCCCTGTGGATCTATGAATGCGTCTAATCGATCTCATCTAGTTTTACATTTCGGTTTATCTTAGCAGGCATTATTAAAAATTTATTTTGTTTAAAATTTCTTGAACATTTTAAAGCTGCCCTCGTAGTCTGTTAGCCCCACGTGTGTTGTGCGCCCGAAAGTATGCCAAGCAGAACGTCTTGTTGTATGTTTCTGTTGCTATTTTACTCTCCTTGTTGTTGTTGTTGTTGTTGTTCTTGTTGTTGTGTTGATGGCTTGTTTGCGCATTGTTTTACGTCCTTTTGTGGCTTTTTTCTACTCCATTTTTTTTTGTTTCTTTTTTTTTTGTAGTCCGTACGTCTGTCTGCCCTTTTTCTTGTATATGTTCGAGATCAAATTTGACGTGTGATTGTTTTGTGGGTAATTTTGATAAATTAATTTTTGAGCTCCTACACTCGGTTGTTCGTTCGTTCACTCTGCGCACAACATATGTGAACGTAGTCGTATCTAGTTTCAAAAGCACAAAAGGGTTGACAGCCACTTGGGACTCGTCGTCGACATCGTCGACGTTATTTGAAATAGATTGAAATTTAATTTAACAAAGATATCGAAAGAAAAAAAAACAAAGAAGTAAAACATCAAAATCAAATTGCGACACAACTTAAAGACACACCGGAGACATTAATGCCTTTCAAATATGTTGCGTATAATCCGCTGTCAGAAGCATACAGAAGGCTACTTCTGCGTTATGCAAGTGTGCAATTGATTAATCGATTATTACGGAAACGGCGCAAACACTTAAAGCCGCAATATCAGTGCTAAACGGAGTTGTTACTTTAACGGGTCAGGCTGGAAAGCCACGTAGCTAATATTTATGAGTATTGCACCCAAAAGCAATCGCGGCTTCAGGCGGTGCGCTTTTGTTGTAATTTGTGTAATCGATATAATTGGCAGTTATACACTAAAATCAACGCACACCGACGAAGAAGAAGAAGTAGTACATATCTACATCTGAACTCACAAAATATGTGCACAGGTCAAGCCGCATTTAGTCGTTAATATTGCGGCGCAATCGTCCTTTATTCGAGGGATATATTTATATATGTGAGCAAGTGGGTCAGAGAGAGAAAGAAGTATGGTGTGTGCCACACTAACACTATATGCGACCACTGATTACAACGTTTGAACTGTTAGAGCTGTTTCTGCTTCTACTCTTGGTTTTGCCTTTGTATAGGTACATACATAGCTAGTTATGCTTCTGTGTGTGTGTGTGTGTGTGTGTGTGTGTGTGTGTGTATGCTTGTGAGTGGCTGCCCACTCGAGAGCAACAACATTAGCAACAAACTAAACAGCAACAGCAGCAGCAGCAGGTGTTCGTTTTCCCTTTTGTGATAAGGTTACCTTGTGATTAAATTAAATTGCAAGCTACATACTCGAGTAACCTCCACTTGCCTTTGGTTGAACACAGCAGTGCATGCTCCGGCATCGATTTACTTTGCTCCCCACTGTACATCTCTCCATTTCTATACATATATGTATATATATACATATATGTATATATATATATATATATATATATATATATATATATATATATATATATATATAGTTTGTTCATTCTATAGAAGTGCTCCAGTGTACAATATATAGCCACTTATTGTTGTTTTGGTTTTTGGTTTACTTTGCTTGATATTGAAATAAAACATTATTTTTAACGTTTAGATTATCTAAAATTAGCTGAAAACATCATTTGGGAAAATGTGTTGCATACTTACTGGCGGAAAATGAATAGCTGAATAATAGCTGTTCATTTCTACTACCATCAGCAAAAGAAGGAGTCTAACGTAAATTAAGCTTAAATTAATGCCTAAATTGGATTTTGATTCAGCTATACCAGAGCTCAGTAATCTCATGCCTACACTCGAGATATATGAGGTGCCTAACAGGATATACTTTTAATAGCTACTTACGTGGAACAAATTGTATTTGAATAATAGTAAATTTAGACAAATTGTTTATATTGTCTTAAAAGCTGAAAAAAATTATAATATTTAAACAAACAACCACACTGACAAAGAGACTAGATTAACACTGAGAGAGATTATAATCCATGCTTACATTCCTAAAGGAGTCATATTTTTACACTACGCTCTTCGGATTTATTATAACCAATCTGCCCTGGAGAACCAGTTGCATACAATGTTTGAGCCAATGTATGTGTACATACCCCATGAAGTAGTAATATTGTACATATGTCCATATGTCCATCTTTCGCCAGTGTGTGTCCAATATCAACGCCGCCCAACCGAAAAAAAAAATTTAATTTTTTCGACAATTTTTTAAACTTCTGTGGAACGGAAACTCAGCAGAAATGATGAAGAAAGCCACAAATGCATTTTTCGTATAGGGGTTTTCTCCAACAATAATCTATTGGATATATAGCGCTGTAGTGATCCACATTATTTTGTATGGCGTTCTAGTATGGTAGCCAGGATAGAAGTGTGGCATTATGCACACCGACGAAAGCTTTAAACACAATTCTACTTCTATGCGCACTAAATGTAGGCAATGAAATCACCTGTATTTCCGCTATAAGACTTAGAGAAAGCAACTCATGAATAAACGCTAGAGTACACCATTCAACGATCCTATACTACTATAGGGATCTACCACAACACAGTAACTACTATAGTGTTCCAAAACTAGGTTTCGACAAAAAAAGTACAATGTCAAAGTCATCCCAGTTTCCAACAACAAGAGATAACCGACATCATAAATATACATATATACAGACAGCTGTAAGCTAAACAATCAATTAAGAGTCAGAAATAGGTGTAGAAGCGTCTCTAACGCTTCGAAAATATTGCAGCGTCTATCAAGCCGTGATTGCAATCATTCAGGAATCTATGGATGTCATAAGACCTCATCCAATAAGACAAAGTGAAGTAGAGCGTTCTGTATCCGCCCGTGCTTAACGAGATGGCCCAACACTCGTTTTGGTCCCAGGGCACAGTGAAGTAGAGGTATAGACAGGGTACCATCGTCTAGAACCTTCCCAGTAAGGCGTCGGTCTGGATGCCTGCCAACAAGCAAAATGCCTTTTAAATATATAACCATCAGGAACGCGAATGCATGCTGTTTCAGTCTAACCGAACTTGGCATCTCCAAACAAAGTTGACTAGTATACGACAAAAGACGAACCCTATCAATTTTGAGGTTAAATAGAACCTATATTTCGATTCAGACATACCATCCTATGCAGAATCTGTGCAAACAGCGAAGAAAAGAAGACCGTTCACCATCTGCTAAGCCCGGTCATAAGTAGGAGGAGATTCAAGCAGAGATTCTAAATGACTTTTTCCAAAATCTCCAGAATTGAGGTCAATAAAATAGTTACATTCATTGAATCGACCCAATGGCTGTATAAGGAGCAGTCTCTCTCATATAATACACCACAACGGGCATCTTTGGCCACTGGCCACTCAACCTAACCTAAACTTCCGCTGATCAATATCAAACTCTGAAATTTGTATACAAATTTTTAAATATTCTGTTGTATTAATCTGATTACTTATTATTCAGCCATAACATTAAGGTTAAAATACAATTTCGACAAATCAACTACAGCTATCTGGTAATTCGTTTGTCGTGTTTCACTCGTTTGAAAACTAATACCAATCAAAGCGCAACAAAGTAGTTAACACCTCGCAGACAGCAACAACAACAACGACAACGACAACAACTAATACAAATGTCAAGCGATTAAGCCACAAAAAGGATCAACCTTATTAGCAAAGGATTAGAATGCACAGCGATGGCATCAAATGTCGACGGCGGCAACAAGGACGTGAATGATTTTTGTGCAGACGAGTTACAATTAAGTTAAATATAGATATCTGCTTGCTGACTCTTCAGCTGTTGCTTGCCTTGCCTTGCCTGCCTGCCTGCCTGCCTGCCACTATTTGATTTGTGTTAATAATATTATCCTAGCTCAAAGCAAAGCAAATTCTGTGTTTATTTAATTTTCTACTTTATTTCAATCTAACAAGCAAGTGATGTATGCTTTTTTTCACGAGCTCATATATAGATGTCTGGTATTGTGTATAAAGTAGTGAAAGACCGCGACTTTGTTCGCAGGAACTTTGTTATAATTTTTAATGATCTCTAAAATAAGCACACAGTGGGGGTAATTGCTTTTGTTTGAAGGAGTACTCTAAACTAATCTACAACTATAATTTAAATTTAAAGTTATTTATTAAACTTCATTATTTCAAAGGAAAACGATGTCGGCCAAACATCTTAGCGCATCAATAAAAATATGAAAAATGAAGGAAAAAACCAGCAAATGACGCTAAAAAAACAAGCAAATGGTAGAAATTTACATGGTCCTTCGAGCCGGATAGTTTTGCTTTAGATCTCATCCATCGCACTTAAGAATTTAGTTGTCTTCAATTCGAAATTCCATGTACAGTTTCATAGCATGGGCGTTGTTTGGCTCAGCATTATCTATTAGGTCTATAAAAAATGTTCAACATTATCCGTAACAACTACCTACCAAAATTATTAATTTTCCAATCTGTTGAGCAAGAGATTCGTTGGCATAATTTGACGTTATATTCTTAGAATCGTAATCCTACAATAAAACAAAATTGTAGGAAATATTCTTGAATGGATAGTTCCACGCCCACATAGTGAAGTTCTTGTCTATACTGACTACCAGTCTAATGTTGCACATATATTTTCAATGATAAAGAATCGAAAAAAATGAGATAGTGAGTCAGTCAGGACAAGTTTTTTATATATGCATATAAATATGTATTTGTGTGTATGTGTGTACTAGAAAGAACTTTCAATGTTTTCCTTTCTTTGTTGCGTTTTTTTTTCTTTTTTTGATGACACGTACAGCGTGTCCATTTAGAGGATTATAAGCACTCAGCTGATTTATTTTATGTGAGCGTTGTTGCCTGATTTTCCAGTTATAAGCGAGTTGCTACGTGTGTTTGTGTGTATGTTTATCTGTGCGTTTGTACACACATACAAGTGTATTTAGAATGTGTATGAATGCATGTTTATACACAAACAATATATCCGTCTGTTTGAAACGCCAAAAAGCATGCTACACATTCGTTTTGTTTTCTTTATTTGTTGATTTTCGCTTTCGGATTTTTCTTTTTACCAACCAAACCCCCCTTTCCCCCTTTGGCCACTCTTTCCTTTTTCATTTTGCCACTTCGACGTCACTCCTTTCATTTCCGTGCCGTTGCCATTGCGTCTTCAAGGCGTAGAGCTAATCTTATATTGTTTTTACAACAATTCGCGTTTTCTCTATGCTTAGTCAAATCCTGCTACTTCATGGCATGTCGGTCTATCTCTTTCTTGCGCACTTTCTGTACTTCGCTGCTTGTTGATCCTTTGAGTTATGTTTGCCTTTGTCTACGTGTGTGTGTGTGTGTGTGTAAGTGAAGCTTTTTGCCATTTTGATTGGTGACGTGTTGAAAATGGATTTAAATTACATTGTTTGCCACACGATTCTTCTTTCATTCGTTTATTCGTTTCTTCTCCGCCGGAAAAACAAGCTGTGAAAATATACGTCAGCTTACTAGAAGAACAACAACAATAACAACAAGAACAATAACAAATGAAACCACATTAAAGTCGACGACAAACGAACGAGAACACACAAGAAAAATAATAAAATAAATAACAATAAGCAAATGTGGCAAAAGTGCTTATAGACGACATGTCTACATATGTATGACTATTTTTACCGAGGGCTGTGAAATATATATTGCTAGAAAAAATGAAAATGAAAATGAAAAATGTTTTAGTTTTGGATCAAAACT
The DNA here is from genome assembly GCA_035044765.1 of Leucophenga montana. Lineage (NCBI taxonomy): Eukaryota > Metazoa > Arthropoda > Insecta > Diptera > Drosophilidae > Leucophenga > Leucophenga montana. Next base: position 124,320 of record JAWNNQ010000418.1, read on the forward strand.
AAAATTTGTTTCCTTTTTTTTTAAATAGTCTCTCAATATAGTTTATTAATTATCAAAGAAAAACAAACAGATTCGAATGCATTAAAGCTGCTCTTTGAGTTAGAAAATTCTTGGTGCAATTTGATTCTTTCGCATTTTTTAAATGTTATTGAAGTTTATTTAAATATGCATTAAAAATCCAACAGCGAATCGAGTGGTGTTTAGTTGCCTTACTGAGCTGGTTCGACGGTTCTCCATGTTGGCCTTTTCTCATCAGCGTCTCTCCTTTCCATGGTTACTTGGTGGACTCTACATCTCCTGTACAATGCAGTATGACTTTCATTAAAATGAACGCATCTGGCAGGCGCGTATTTGGATTTGCTGCAGACGGTCATTTTGTAGCCATCTCCACACTTCACACTGCGATACGCCCAGTGTAATACTTCTTACAACTTCGCTCTATCGCTCTATTGTTATAACTGTACACAGAAGCGTCTAAGCTCAAAGATGGACCTCTTGTTAGTTGCCACTTCGAGATCAACAAAAAATATATTGAGATGTGTAACTTTGTGTTTCGATTATTGACATTGGTCACGTGCCTCATTGTGTTTCGTAATGCAGCCAATTGAGCCATCATGTAGTCTATATTGGTAGAGTGATGCAAGTTTTTAATCACCGCCTTGTAGGCCCATTCTTGCCTGAACTAGTAGGTGTAGAACACAACTTTACCCTTCTCAAAGTTATTTACTATCTTTCCGTAATGGTCAACATCCATGACCATAACTCGCACCTGCCCATCGTGTGCATCTTTTGAAATAAAGCTCTTAACTCGTATTGCAAATAAAACATATGAAACAACCCTCGCATATGTAACAGTGTGTGTTATATGTATTTGTAATATGAGCAAGTTTCGGCAATGACTTTTCAATTTTGATAATATTTTTGTTATTGTTGTATTGATTAGTTTTATGTGTGTTATTGTTATTTTACGGCAGGGTTTTCGATTTCGAGCATTTTGCATTTCCGAAGATTACTTATCACACGTATTGCGTATATACATACATACGTCTACGATGATAAAACCATTTCGCCTAAAAGTTTGCTTTGTGTGTTTTTAGCATTATGGTTATGCAAATACTTTCATTCCTTTTGGGGCAAGGCTCAAAACTGTGTCGCTACTTGTGTTTTATTATTATTTACTTAAAAGCGATTTACAGAACGAGACACTTTTCAGCTTTTAACACTTTTAGCCTGAATGTGTATGCAAAGTGCTTTTAAAACAAATACAAATTGAAAATGTTTCTCTGTAATGGAAGGGGACGCACTACGTTGACCATGGTACGAGTATGTGTACAGATTTTTGGGTAAAAGTGTGTTTAAATTTGTCTCACCAAAGCCAAAAGGAGAATCATATTTTTACACAAATCTTTGCCAAAGAAAATTCGGTATAAGATTTAATTAAAAAAAAAAAAAAAACGAAGAAGAAGGATGTGGTTGAAGGTTGAAAAAACCACTGCAAAGTGAAACCTAATCCGCAGCTTATCTTTAAAACTTAACTACATCAGAGCAAAGTAAGCTTGGTTGGTTCATAACTTTTTCGTCTGATGTGCTTCCGTTTTTTTTTTTTTTTTTTTTGTTGCTTTTGTTGTAGTTGAATGTCGAGCAGAGCAAACGGATTTACTAAGCAGCAAACGGAATAGCAGAAGAGACGAGTCCTGCAATTGTACAAGGACCCGCAGCATACTTTCCGAAGTTCTTTAAACTTGTTGTACCTTTGTGTGTTACTTTGCTGCGTAGCACTTCTACTTGTGCTGTGCGCTAGTTTTAGTTGAGCTTCTATCTACACTAATACAAACAGCAAACAAGTACTTAATGACAAACGCACGTTGAGCTGCGGACAACTAGAACGATGAGTAAACGCTCACTTAAGTTAAAACACGCTTCGACAGAGTGAGAGAGATAGAGATAGAGAGAGAGAGAGAGAGAGAGAGAGAGAGAGAGAGAAGGTACCAACTGCGAACTGAGATACACAAGTAGCTGCTGCTTGCTGCCACTTACAACTAGAACTGACTTCATTCAACTGCTTTTCACGCTCCACATGCCACACGGATGCTGCTGCAAACACTTGACTAAAGTCCTTTTGCCTTAGCGCAATGCAACGCAACGCAACGCGAGTGTGACATTGCAATGAAAATATGTACTCGTAAACCAAAGCTGCCAAAAAATACTTGCACCGCAAAAGTACAGCGAAACGTTTGCCACTCGACTGCGCAACTAGGACTTTTTTTTTTTTTTTTGTGTAGCTTAAAGTTGGCAGCAAATATTTTCCTTAGTAGTGGTTTGTCGATTTTTTTCTTTTTGTGTTTTTGACGCTCAACAAAAAAATTTGAACGTAAATATGAAGTTTTTGTCTCTTTTGTGTGTGTATGTGTGTTTGTTTGTATGTTTTAGTCTATGAAACAATAATATTTATGCGGCGCTAAGTAAAAGCACAACCAGTCAGCTATATACAGCCGATCAGGGGCGCGCAGTAAGCTAAACGGAAACCCTTGAGTCTTGCTTTTTTGCAGTTTGAATAAATTTTTGTAACACTTTTTTGTTTTGTTTAACTACTTCAGTTTTGTTGACTTGCAATTTTTTCCCCAATTCTGAGAGACAGCAATATTATTTCTTAAAACAGAAAACTGCCAGCAAAGTCGTTTACCGAATATTATTGTTTTTTATTTTATGTTTATCCCTTTGCGTACCTTTTGCACGTAGTAGTGCAAGAAAGGACGAAATTTAAATATAACGCATGAACTTCGGTTTAAACGAAACTTTAGTTACCTGTTTTGTTTTGTTTTGTTATAAAGCAATGCGCCCTTTAATTGTATGTTATTAGAGAAATTAAATATCTTTGCCAGATTGTGAGTTCTCTATAAAATAGTACGTCTGTCTAGTGGTCGACTCAATCAACTTACCGATCAATCACAACAACTGCAAACAAAAAGAGAAAGCCAACGAAATAATAGCGAAGCACATACAAAGTAAAACATGCAATCTCTATATATTTTGCGCTTCTTCAGCTAAACAAATCACAAAGTAAAAAGAAAAATCACCATTTCTCTTTCACGCTTACAGTTCTTTTTATCAACTGGCAGCTGACTGCTCGCATGTCATCGCCTTCTATTATCTCACCAAACTCTTACCGTAGATTAACAAAATTCCACACAAACCGAAACGTAGCTTTATTTACTAATGACGCTATGAAGAGATTTCGAGAACTAAAGTAAAAGTATGAAGAACTAGAAAAGCGCAACTTGCAAATACAATTTTTGTAAATATTGCAAAGTTTTCTTAAAAGCTTTTGTCATTTTTTTTTTTGTTTGCAATTTTTTTTTTTTGGTCCTCCCTCTTAACTTATTCTCTGGAGCATGTTTTTTTTTAATATTTTTATTTTGCTACCATTTTTTTTATATATATATATATATTATTATTTGAAAGTGTCAACAATTTTGAGTGCGGTGAAAAATAGAGTGTGTAGCATCAGGACAAAAAAACAGGAGCAGCTATACAGGTTACAGTAGAAAGACGCTTGTGAATATACTAGAGAAAAATGCTGCACGGGATTCTCAACTAACTGCTTCAGAATGTCTGCTTTACTCCGGGGATTTGGATAGAATATTTTCGACATTTTGTTTAAATTTGACATGTAATATTTTTAAGTAGTATATTCTTTCATATTGTAAAATTATTAAGAGAAAAACGGAAATTGATTGCAAATAATTTCATACTTCACTTCGGCGTTAACTAGCATTTTCATAATGGTAGTAATAATAGGCTTCGCAACTATTATTATGATGTGTAGAAAATAGGGACAGTTGCAGAATTTTCAAGAAATTTTGTCTACTTTATTTCAAATTATTTTATAATTTTTTTAAATTTCAAATATTTTAGCATAGTAGGTGAGGGAATAGCTTCACATGCTGCCTTTACCAGTGACTAGAGTGCATTCTTGTTCGTTGTTTTTTATCTATCAAAGTTTCTTTCACTTCTCGCCAAAAGTTCTCGATGGCATTTCAGTTCGATAACTTAGCAGGCCAGCTTAATACCTTGAAATTTTTATCAGGGAGCCATTTCTCTTGTAGCTTCGATGTGTGCTTCAGGTAGTCCGTGACATACTCCTATTATCTTCAGAGTAAAACAACATAATTTCAATTAATCCTCAATCCGATATATATGGGAGTGATACCTTCCTCCTTCTTGTTTGACAGTTTTAATTGTATTCTGCGATTTGAAGACTGTATTCACTGCACTGCGCACATGTTGAGTATGGCAGTCAGGATAGAAAAAGTTTGGATATGAACTTATCCGACCCAGGTAATTTTGCCATTCCTTCATAGAGATAGATGGCTCCTCAGTGAAAAGTAACTTCTTAACAATATGCTGTTTGGATAGGCTTTTAAGTTATTTTTCATTAGTCTTTGGGTATTAATCAAAATGTTGATATCCATACAAAACTGTATTTTCTCATTATTAGGCGGTGCAAAGAGATGCAAGGAGATGACAAATCTTAACATTATCGCTTCATTTCATGAAAGCAACACATTCTAAAATGTCAACATTCATATAATTCATGGCAAATTAATTTGACTTCACTATCATTCAGTTGGAATGAATGAATGAAATGTTAACTCATTTCACTATGAATGCACGTACAATAAAAACATTCATTCATTCGACACGAAGACTTTATGCAGCCGAACTGATGCGGATGGTAACCTGAGTGGCAAATGGAATGAAAATTATGCTCATATAAGCCAAGAGGTTGTTAGTTGCCAACTAAACCATTATAAGCAGAGTGAAATAGATGGAAACATATGGATGCTGAAATGAGGCAGCAAGTAGCTTTGTTAAAATAACAATTTGAAAACATAAAACCGAAGACGTAATAAAAAATACTTTTCAAAATACTTTTTCCAATTATTTTGAAAGTAATTTAAAAGTATTTAAAATATAAAATATTTAACCGTACTTATATGTATTACATTTAAAAATTTAATTTGTCAAAGTCTGCAATACACAATTGCCACAGACAGAGAGTGAAAGAAAGAGCGGCACACTGAAATGAAGTGCATTCAGAGCATTAGAATGTATCGTATTCATTCATTCATTTATGGCAAATTAAATACCATGAATGAAACGTTCGAACATTCAAAATTCACAGACTTCGAATGCACTACAATGAATATGAATTTCAGAACATCATGCATTCAATTCACATTCATTGGATGAATGCGCGCATTCATTCAGATTCTTTTTAATATGAATCGTTCTGGTCGCATCCATGCAGTGCTCTAATATGTATTTAGTTTGCTCTCATTTAGCTTTGACATTCTAACTCTATGTTCACAACATTTCTTGCATAGTATTTTGTTAAATCATAATTGATTTTTAGATTAAATAGCTAAATATGATAAAAGACAAACGCTTTTTACGCATAAACTGTATGAAACTGATAAAAGACTATGTAAACAGATAAAACTGAAATGCGCACACAAGATAAAATTAATTTGGTTAGTCTTTGGCAGTTAATACAGAATATATACACATATTAAGACTAGCCCACAAGACTACTCATATAAACACCACAATATATGGCGCGTATATAAGGCAGCGGCGAGAGTGATGATGGCAATAACAACAACAATAACCATTACATCATTAACAAGCTCTAAACCGCGAAATTCGCTGATATTATGCGTGTGTATTGTGGGTTTTGTCTGGCACAAACTAATATAATATCGACCAACTTGCGCCATGGAATGGCGCACAGTGACACAGCTGTCTATCAAAGTCACATTAAACTTCAGCGTTCCGCTAATTCCTAACGTAGATACATAGATACATATACGTAAACCGCCTTTACCAATACTAATTTGTGTGCATTATTATAATGCCATAAATAGCCAAACGTCAGCAATTTGTATTCGAAAGCCATATGGAATACTTGTACGATTATATTTAAGTATATGTAAATACACATATATTTTCGATAATTGCAATTATCAAATACACAAAGCCATCAAAGCAAACATTTGCTCACACATAAACGCCTTAAAATGGCCACTTGACAGTTTAATTTAATTTACACTTTTAAAAAGAGATTCTATCCACACTTTTTGCTTGAGCGCCGATGCCGTAGAGTGCAAGTACTTCTAACAATTACATTACAATTTCTCTACAATTTTATACACAATCATCATAATCAGGCAAAGTGGTGATGTAAGTACAAGTATCAAATTGCAGACTCAAGTCAATCCGAAGCTAAGTGGATTCTCATCGATATCCTGCTGGCTGGCTGACAGATGCTTCTTGGCAACTTTTACTGCCACTCAACAGCAGCAGCAGCAGCAGCAGAACGAGTATATAACTCGGAGATACATACACATTCACACTTCGTAGCATTTTTTTATTTTTTTTTTATATTATTTGTTGGCACGCTGCATGCGTCTTTTGACAGAAATATAGAAAAATATCTAAGATACGTTGTCGAACGCGCGTTTTCTTCTCAATTTGCTCTATGATTCTAGCTTAGTAGACACACACACACACTTCCATCATGCGTACGTGCGTGCCAGCGTGCATTTGTCGTACTTTAGTAATTTTAATCAATTTTTATTATTTTTATAAAGTTTCACTGTGCGCGGCAGCGCAAAGGTAACCTAGCCATCCAGTCAGTCAGTCAGACAGTCAGCCACGTTCGATGCTTTTGTCCAAAGACGTACGTACGTATACCCTCCGCAGCATTATGCGTTTATTGATGTCTATGCTCGCTTCTATTGTTTCGTCTGTTGAAATCACACGCTTGGGGTAGATTTGGCTTGCTGTGCTCTGCATAGAACCTTGTGGCCCAAGCTGTTGTATCTAGTACGTCTATATATACATGTATATGTTTCTATCTATATTATATTTGTGGCATAGAAAATACTTATGGTAAAAAAATAAGTGAAAAAAAGATAGGAAAAGACAAAAATAAGGAAATACGGATGCGAATGTGTTTACGTTATGATTTTCGAAATCAAAATTCAGCACGAATAGGTATAAATTTACTTCCGAATGTCATTAAATTGTTTTCCGATAGAACGTGTGCATTTCCAACAAGTATCAGTCGCTGCTGTTGCTTTCTCATGGCTTTACGGATGAGTGAATGTATTGATGGAGATCTCCCATTCATTGTGCACAATCTATGTCTCCCTGTTGCTAGCCACAGCATATATAGTATTCGTATTGTATATATATATATATATGTACTATAGAATCTTTACTTCACGCCGAGTGCCTGCCTGTCGTCTCATTTTAACTTAATGCATGGCATCATGCTATTTTTGATTTCCGTTCTTTATTACAACAACGATACTTGATATTATTGATTCTGATTGAGATTTATGTTGCCTGACGCCATTTTATCTTCTCTCATCGTCCATGTCCCATTCAATGCTATGAAAATATTTAGCATATTTTCATTTTGAAAGTTCTATGTATAAATTCGCTGTAAAAAGTTATGATTAATGCGCTAAAGTTTTGCTATGTTTAACTAGTAAACTTCTGCTTCCAGTAAAAATCATGAAAAACACGCAAAAATATCGAATACATAGAAATTTTAGTGAAATATGTATACGGATGTGTTGGATAACCTATAAAGTAAGGGAAGTTAGGAAACAGTGGGACAGGTTTTTTTGGTCCAAGTCTGATTTGAAAATTGTTTTTTTTTCCTTATTTTAAAGATGGATGTCGCGCTACATATCAAGTGATCGCTCGAGTTGCAATGGATAGAATTATTCCGGTTCCATTTAAACGGCATATCTTCATAGCAAATAAAGCACTAACACTAAGTATATTCTTGCTCAGTTCAACAAGTCAAGTCGATTTAGCCATGTTCGTCTGACAGGCTGTGTGTGTACAAATAAGGAAAACTGACTCTTTCTAAAATTCGGTTGGGAAACCTCTGGAGTTGGCATTTGAACACAATGCCCTAGTTTCTATGCCACGGCCACTTTTAAGAGTAGTCTCCATACAAGCCCACCGCACACTTAAGAGTTTTTTTTTTACTACAAATACTTTTATTACAGGCAATATCAACTTTAAAGGCTGCATTTGAGCATGTATTAGGCATGCATTTTGAGCGTCTAGATGAAATCCAAATGGAAACTCTATTATAAGAAATATAAGATATTGCATATTATTATGTATATTCTAAAATTCTTTAAATAGATATACTTACTAATTAATTCTTTTTTTGTTTTTTTTTTTCGTTTCTTTCAGAACTCCGTTGCACAATCCGACTATCGCATACAGTCACCAGCCGCCGGTTCGCCGCTACCGCTGTGCGGCGCTAACGCTACCAATACAGCAAACAATACAAGCAACTCAGATCCCAATACTGCCGTCGCCGTTTTGCAGAATAATACAAACGCAGTCAATTCAGCCAGCGGCAACAATACGAATGCCGGCGGTCCCAATACGGTGCTCAGAGTCATTGTCGAATCGTTGTTGTATCCAGTTTCGTTGGACATATTGCATCAGATATTCCAGCGTTTTGGCAAAGTGTTGAAAATAGTCACTTTCACAAAGAACAATTCATTCCAGGTGACCGGATTGAAGTTTACATAGAAAATTATATATGATATTAATAATATTTTTGTTTGTACCCTTTTGTCTGGCAGGCTCTCATCCAATATCCTGATGCGCATTCGGCTCAACATGCCAAATCCATATTGGATGGCCAGAATATCTATAATGGATGCTGCACGCTGCGCATTGATAACAGCAAATTGACAGCGCTCAATGTGAAGTACAACAACGACAAGTCGCGCGACTTTACGAATCCCTCGCTGCCGCCAGGCGAACCAGGAGCCGATATAATGCCCACCGCAGGTGGTCTTGTAAACGCAAACGATCTGCTCTTGATTGCAGCGCGTCAGCGACCTTCACTTACAGGTGATAAAATAGGTAACCACACAACAATTTCCTTTTTTATTTGTTTTCTATGTAGCTACCTATTTGAACTAATACCCTCTCGAACAAAAATAGAAAAACAAAACTACACAAAAATTAAACACAATTAAGCATTTATCAAGCTTATAATTTGGCTTAAACGTAGCGCTTTCAATTAAACTCATTCTTTCGTTCTTTTTATACGCTATACACTTGCTATCGATTCATTAGATTAAGATATGAAATGAACTACTAACCAAATAAATTTTGAATTGAACGATTTCTTATTAAATAGTTGTTTGCAAAAATAATATATGCGATATTCTATTTTTGCAGTTAATGGTCTCGGCGCACCCGGCGTCATACCACCCTTCGCTGCACTCGGCTTAGGCACACCACTCGGCGGTGGCTACAGCGGTGGCATACCCAATCTGGCTGCCTTCTCGCTCGCCAATAGTGGCGCTCTGCAGACTTCAGCGCCAGCGCTGCGCGGTTTCTCAAATGTTTTGCTCGTTTCGAATTTAAATGAAGAGGTAAAGTAAAATTTCATATACTAGTATATCATATATTGTATCTTACAACTACTTAACTGCCAACAAAAAAAAAAAGATACTGATACATAGCAAATATAAAATATTCTTAACTAGTTAGTTGAGCAAATAAAGCAAATATGATGCTACAAAGTAGTTTTAAATGTTATAATAATAATAATAATACATAAATACAGATAAAGTTGCTAAAATATTCAAATCTATATAACTCATACGCATTATTCTGTATTTTTTATGTCCGATTTTCATGTTTTATTTTAATGCATATTTTATTAAAACATTTTATGCATATGTATTTTTTCAACATTGTTCTTTTTCCTTTCTCCTGAATTTGTTCGAGCTTTTTCACAATGATAGCCTTTTTTCAAATTTTATTTTAAACTCCATTCACTTGCTTTTATTTTGTATAAATTCTGTTTTCAAATTTTAAAACGCATCATATTATCATCTTCAGTCAAAATAAAAATATATATGAATATCTAAAGCACTAGATAGACTTTCCTTCCCAAAACAAAAACAAAAACAATAAAATAAAAATATTGAACTGATATTTTCTGCGGCGCAAAAAGTTTCAACTTCGGAGGAACCGAAGCTTTTAATACTCTTCACACGCACCTAACAATAATCAGTGGGTATAGTTATTCGTTTAATGCTAAAAGAATCGAAGTAAAAAAATTTCTTAATTCTCTCCTATGTAAGACCAAAAACTATTATTAACGTATTACTGCTATTTAATACTATCATACTTAACTAGGGTACCCAGACATGTTTCATTTTTTGATTGCTAAAATGTTCCTTTCTTGGCAAAACTAATTCATTGAAATTCCTGTGATATATTTCCAATATAAAAGTTTCGATTTAATTATGGTGGCTATACAATATAACAAAAATATATCGTAAATCTTTCGCTAAATTGCGAAAATATGGCAAGGGAATTCTTGCTTCTGATTAGTTTGTAAGCGCGAGCGTATACGTAAGGTATTAAGTCTGCGACTTGCGCTTTCACACCTCATAATCATTGGTTACGACCATATTGGTTTTTTTTTTGTATACGGAGGCGTGGCACCGCCCATTTTTCAAATGAATATTATTTTTTCCATTGCCCTCTTTGGGATCGGCTGCTCACCGTATATTCTCCATAACTCAGGTCACTATGGTATGGCTTCATTCACCACTCGTATTGCACCAATGACGTTGCCTAGCGAGATACTCCATATTACATGTCAAACGGATTGGCGCTTTTTCCGTTCTTGAAATCGCTTTTGAACTCTGATGATAAGCCTGCAGTGTTTCTAGAATCATTTTTCAAGCATTATTTCGCTGGATTCTATTTTTTTTCGCGCATTTCTTATAGTTCAATTTAACGACATCGTGCTGAAACTGAAACCATAACAAAAAGCGCCATTAAAGTCATCAACATTATCGAATCAATATTGAATTATGCTTATTTGAATAATAAAACATATTAAAGCAGCGATCGTAAGGAAGCGATGGGGCTTCTATGCCACTTTCGGTACAAGTGTCTAAATTTTTATTGTATTCCAACCTTATCGGTTAGCAGGAATTCCTGCATTATGGACACCGTTAGATTTTTACATTAGAATGGAACTATCTTTAATAACAACAAACTTTTCGATGAATATATGAAACTTGTTCCATTCAATGATAAGAAAAAAGGTTGGCATTAATTTTTATGCAAAATCCTGTAACGATAAAATATGTAGCAATAACAATTATTGTCTGTATACAGAGATTCTGAAGATGGCCAAATTTTTTTTTCCATGCTGGAATGCAAACTGCGAGAGAATCTTCTCTCATAAATTCGCAATGGACTGATGCTTCACATATAATGCTTTATTACAATATTTGCCTGTGACATAGGTGGGTGGGGATGAAGGTCGTGGTCGCAGATGTGTTGTATACCCGATTTTTAGTTTGATGAATCTAGTCACCCTCTCTTAACAAATAAAAGTATACGGTTACTTTAAGTTGGACTATTCGCTCCATAGAACGCCACTATTCCGCTATTCTAATTCATATTTATTGTAATAAAAAAGTTTTCCATGTATAAACTACAAAGAGTCTTTCCAGATCATTAGACGTGTCAGGTCAATATTGGCCGTAATAGTGTAGTTTTCTATATAAAAGTGAATGCTGGCTTATTCCACTGAATGTTACAGAGTGTATGAACAAACTTAATTTATTACGAATATTTACACAATGTGTAAAGAGTATCAAAAAAAAAAAAAAAAAAACCACTGAAAAATGTGCGCAGTTTTCTACAACAAAATATCTTTCTTCATTTTTCATTTTCAAAGTAAACTAAAGATTTCTGCTGATGAATCGGATAAAGTTTTAAAAGCTCTTTTGATTTAATATTGAATTCTTTGCTATTATTTTTTCTAGTTTAATAATTTTGTTTTTTTTTCTTTTTTTTTGTATCTTATAAATACCTAAAACAATGTAAACTCTTTTTCACAACTTGCTGTTTTTATTTTGATTTATTTATTTTTACCGATGAACTCTCGCTAACTGAAGAAAAAAACAACTATTTTCTCTTTTTCTCTGTAGATGGTCACGCCTGATGCTCTATTTACCCTCTTTGGTACGTCTGCACAAACAATATTTATTATTATTATTATCAGTGAATTTTTCTTTTCATTTTTCACGACAAACAAAAGACTCAAAACTACAATTTATGAACAACTACTTCAATTTATGCTTATTATTGTCCAAAAAGTATTTAAGTTTTATATTTTATATCGAAATCTCTTGTCATAATTTGAAATTTTATTTTTTCATGTGTTTAGTTAGTGCTACAGAACTACATATTTCATTTCAATTGATTGAAAACTTAATGCGAACTTTTAACGCTATTTTTAACTATGATTGTTAAGTAGTACTCTTGTCCTGATTGTTTATCTATTTTTTTTTGTTTTTTTTTTTCAATTCATTCAGTTTAGTAGACTTGAACGAACATATTGGTTGGCAAATGCATGAAGTGAAATGCATTTTGTTTTTTTTTTTTTTGCAAATGAATAAAATGCTATTTTCACAAGAGGCTAAAAGTAAAAGTGGCATGCATAAATGGTTTGTTAGGAATATTTGTACTAGGTAAATATTTTATATGCTATATATAAAACAAAAAAAAAGGAAAAACGCATTGAATAGCCAAATATGAAAACGCCATTTTTATATTTTGAGCGCTTAAAAATTACACTATGCAACACAATTTAAAGAAAAAATTCTGTGAATGCCAGACGAATTTTTCTATGGATAGAATTTTGAGATATGATTATTTGATTTTTCCAATTTTTCGAGGCTAGTTTGTCAAGTAATTCTTTGCAAAATGAAAACAGCCACACAAATTCAACTATAACATGATATTTTATTAACAAAGGCACTTTTTTTTTTTTAATTGTAACTATTTTAAGATATGTATTACTTACTAATATAACAAAAAAAAAAAGACAAAAATCAAAACGAAAATGCAAGAAAAAGAAAGAAAACCAAAAAATAGCAAATATGCTCTATCAAGAAATTCCTTGCAAAAATTTAAATACAAGTAGCAAAAAGGATTTAAACTATAAACAGCTGCACTTTATTGATTAATATTTGGTGTGCTTCCCATCAGCTTTTATTACAGCCTGACGACGCCGTGACATTGAATTTATAAGCCCATTAATATCGTAATATTCGGGTATTTTTGTCTACTTCTCGTTGATTGCCCTTCTTTGCCCAAATTTTCCATAGGGTTAATATCCGAACTCTGGATATTAACCAGGTCCGGCACAGCAACGATTCGTGCTACGGATCGTTGTCCTGGTACAGTTTGTATTTCAATTTATTTCTATTTTCACAATCAACAAAGCTAAACTTTTGGGCGCTTCTTGTCAGCTCATATTTAAGATTGTCCAAATAAAACTCCTTTGTCATTGTATCGTTGCATATACGCAATTCTCCAACGCCTTCGGATGAAATACAAGCCCACACCATCACAGAAAGCTAGCCAAACTTTATTGTTGGTATGATATTTTTCTGATGAAGGGCTGTTATGGGTTTCCGCCAAACTGTGCTGGTTCCATCATGATAGTACATCATAATCTTTGTCTCGTCACAAAATATTACGTTTATCCAGTATTTCGCTGGCCTATTTGCGTTGCCGATAGCAAACCTCAAACGCTTTTCAATATTAACGCAAGACAACATTGGCTTTTTCCTGGCTGTATGGGACGAATACTGGTGGAGCTTTAGCTCTTTTCGCACAGTCTCATGGCTCACTGACTTATTGCAAGTATTTTTTTTTTTTTAGATCATTTGTCAACTCTCTCAGGCTTGTTTGTGGGTTGTCACTAATTTGTTTCAATATTTTTGAGTGATTCGGCCGTGAAAGTTTTGATGGTCTGCCTCCAGACTTGTTCAAATGCAGTCTATTTTCTTTTTCTGCCCGTTTTTTTCTGTTCTCGGAGCATTTCAGATAACTCTTTTCGTTTTTTTCGCCTTATAATAATGGAAATAAATCAATTCAATTAAATTTTCGTCAATTTTCAAAATAGTTACAATTTTCTTTTTTTGTTTTTTTTAAAAGTGCCTTTCTTAAAGTTGAATTTGTGTGGCTATTTTCATTTTGCAAAGAATTACTTGACAAACATACCTGTATATATTTCTTTGGTTGTGGAAAATGTCAAATCACATTCATTGAAAAATTTGATCAATCGGCTCGGTAGTTACGGAGTTCTGTCAAAATTTAAATCGAAAATTTTTGAAATCGAACAGAAAAATTGTTAAAGATGAAACCTTTACGAAAAAAACAAGTTACTTTTGAAGTTAATACATGAAAAGATAACGAAGTTACGTGCAATTGAGCGAAGGTGTCAAATTCGACTTTATAGTATATCTCTTTCCTTTTATTCCAGTTAATTCAATTTAACTACTCTGAAGTTTAACTTTTTCAAGTATTTTGATTAGGTATGATACACGAGTGTTTTAAAAACAATGGTTACATAGTTTTTCCAAAGCCACACTTTTTGTTTAGGCAAACATTGCAATCTGTGATATGACGTCATTGACTTGCTGAATATCAAGGGTCGCCTGTGGGAAAAAATGACTACAGTGCATAAAATGTACTCAACAGATACATAACTGACGATTAGAAGCACATTCGCTAAGAATATTCAATACTCGAATCAGCAAACTCGATGTCCATTGCCGATCAAGATTTTTAGGAGCTTTTCTAAAGTACAACTCGTACTTGTATCTGTGAATATATGTTTCTTTTTTGTTTCTCGATGCATACATATATACCGTACACGTAACAAAAGTGGTCAGGGTCGTTATCGCATGAAAGTACTACCGCTCTCTTGCCAATTTCGCAAGGTTCCTGTCAAGGAAAGTAAATTGGAAAGTAAATGGTTCGATGAAATAAATGTGAATTAAAAAAAAAAGGAAAACTGTGCTAAGACTATCGATCAGGGCGATGCTGAGAATGACTACTGCCAAAATAAAAGCTGTATTTACACTTTTGACGGCCAAGACTAAATACTGTACACAAATACGAATTTTGGTATAGTAGTTTGTTTTCTTCGTAAAAGATACTCCTTAACGTTAAAAATGATAAACTAAGCATTTTTGAAGCGTTTCGATTTTTGGAGCGTTACGTGTTACATCGATTTGAATTTAGACAAAAAATCTATATCTTTCTATTGCTCAGTAACTACTAAACCTAAGTCGAAATATGTTAAAATATGTAAGACTAGCTTAAAAAATCTAAAACAAAAATTGAAAATTACATCTTAATTCATAGTAAAACATTTATTGCAATTTTTGTGTTCAGGATGTCTCGTGTTAGTGTGACGTGTCGATCACAAAAATAGTTTTGCATAATGTTATTGAAACCATCGTCGAACTATTGCGTAAACGCCGTGTCGCCTCGAAATATGCAGCAAAAATATTTAAATACTTCAAAATGGTTAAGTGCACGATTAGAAAATAAAACACATTGCCATTCATTTACGACTATAGTATATATATGAACATCTGTACAACCAAGCAGATACAGATAAAGTCATACCACCCATTATCCGCACAAAACTTTATTAAATTACAATACAAACACGCATAGAGAAATGTAGAAATCCTTTTGCATAAATCCATTAAAACATATTAAATTGAAATAGTTTGTATAACAAGAAGAGAATAACTACAATAAACTATATAAATACATATACGACAGATAGAAAAACCTCAAGCCAAGTGTAATCTTTGCGTAGTTAGTGCCATTTGTATGCACATCCTTTGCAACTTTGCTGGCATATCCTTGCACTACAACGAACAGTGCTGCTGTCATAAGTTGTATTTGAACGTATGTGCGTACTATATGTGTATACAAGCGCTTACAAATTGTAAAACAATGGAAATGAAAATATGTATTTAAAAAAAAAAAAGTTAAAAAAAAAAAAATAGAAATAGAAATAAACCAACTCGCATTGTGCGCTGTGCCTGCCACAAGTTTGCCGGCAACAAGTGAAACCCGAAGCAATCGTGCAACAAATGGTAAGCAGCAGCAGAAGTAACAGCAAAGGCGGAGATGGCGGCAAATGTTGCCACAGTGTAGAGTAGTCAATGCAACGTCATCATATGCTTGTTATGCATGCATTGTATCCTGTTGCATACATACATGCAAAACACACATACATAAATACAAAATAACAACACACGTACATTTATACTATTACATGAATTAAGTGCAGAGCAGATACGAGTACATCCATACATGGGTTACAGAGAAGCCTCAACAAGCGCTTATCCTGAAATTCAAGCGCAGCGTACTCATGCCAACAACTAAATACAAAAGCAGCCACAAAAACTACAACAACAACTACGAACCACTACTAAAACAACAACTACATATTGAGAACGTCGAGGACGAACAGGATGATGATGATGATGATAGTTAGAGTGCGGAAATGTATAGAGCTATAAAAATGTCCATTTATTTAGTTATCATTGTTATTGTTGCTGTTCTTCTTATTATTGTTGTTGTTGTAAGTTATGCCGCTTTGTTGTTGTTGTTGTAGTTGTTGCGGCTTGTGGTGTGTGTATATGTGCATATGTCTTTATGTCACTGTTGCTTTTTTGTATCTATGTGCAACAAATGACTCTAGTTTCGGTTTCTTCTGTATGTGTATAAGAGTATCCTGTCTGTTTTTATAAGCTCAACTTTTTTGCTGCAATTGAAATAAAATTTACTTGTGACTTTTGTCAGTTTCGTTTATAACATAAGTTGCGCGCGCGTGTGTGTGTGTGTATGTGTGTGTGTGTGTGTGTTATTGTTTTTTGGTATAGACTTTCTTAGTTTGTAGTCGACGAACTCAAAAGGTTGCACACTGCATACACATGTGTCCTTATATATAATCGTATTTTATTTTGACTTTTTGTCGTCTGATTGTCAATGTTTCTCTTATTCGCTCACGCCTCACTGCTTAGTTCAGAGTCTATTTGCAAAACGAATTTAACAAACTAACTTTATAGAGTTAATGGGGTTTGTACTAGTTGCATTTGTTCTTGTTCTGTGTTGGGCTTCTTAAATGTTGCTCCGTTTATTTACTTTGTGATTTTATTACATTTGTTGTTGAGTTTTATACACTTGTGAGTATTGCAAATAAAATATTACACATCCTACAAGCTGTTATCTATGACTATTTGACAAATGACTTAAGTAATAAATTGTTTAATTGTTTTCTTTTGGCCTTTGGGGTGTTTTTGCAAATATTTAAATATCAAAATAGAAGATTTCTCGTTTGTGACTAGTACAAAAAAACTGACACTTTTTGTATTTCATGAAAACTGAATTAGTTTATATACAGGTCATTCCGACTCGGTTTGCAAAGTATAACAATTGCAGTTCCGAAGTTGGAGTTCTCAATACCGTGTTAGATTGAATCGATTTCGAATCGTTTTCATTCCTCACTCATTCTTTATTTTTAAATAAAATTTGATTTTTGATGATGTTTTTCAATAGAAGTAGCCCTATATTGTAGTATTATCCTACTTGTGAAAAAAAAACAGGAGAAACCTATTTTGGCCCGATTTCTTATCTTGTGTATATAGTTGTGTTTTACTAATCAGAGATAAGTTTATTACAGCGATTGTATGTGTGAAAAAGTGGCAACACCACAACGGTAAGGTTACCACTCTCATCGACGAGTTGGCAGAGCGAGTCGTTAAATTGTAATTAGTTGCCATATGGGTTAATAACACAGCAGTTTGTGTTTATTTACGTTGTGCGGCGAGAAAATTTCAAATAAAATAACCAAACAAAAGAGCAGTTCGAGAAAAAGGTCCAAAAAATTTGTAGAACTAGCATAAAACCGTTCTTGAGAACTAAAAAACGGAAGCCGTAATCAGGAAACAGAAAGAGCAGTTGTGTGAATTAGTGGCGAATAATTTTTTCGCCAAAACATTCATTGGACGCAATGAAATGTTACGATAGCGTGACGTTCTGTGGGCAATGAGACACACTTCGGTTTCCTCCATTATGGTGACAAGTGACTGTATGCACGAAATGCGGCTATTGTAAGACATAATAATAATTTTATAACGCATATGTTGAAGTTGACAGTTGAATAAAACGTTATCAGCTGAGTTTTGTTTACAAATACTCGTATCAGTTGGTTCTGCCATATGTGGAACAGTTGTAACAGTATTGCAAATGGGCAGCACTAAAATCTTTACCATAGCATAATATTTATACAAAAGATGAACTATATAATATCTTTATAACATTGCTTAACATGAGAGAACGATATTGAGTTTACCCATAACTTTATACACATGAACAAGTTATACACCAGATGACAAAGCGGGCCTTGCTTTGTTTGGTTATACTCGCATATTTAATATTATAATTGAGCAATTTCTGTGATAAAGTTATATATTTTTAATCGTCAATTTTGAAACGATGATTATAAATGGCTTAAGTATATTTTTGTTTACATTTCTTGTGATCGCTTAAGAGTTGAAATTTGTTTCCATAATAGTATTATAAAGAATTTTTTTTTTTTAATTATTTTTTACTTTTGGATGCGTGTTGCAATATAAAGCAGTGCAGCACAATCAAAGGTGTTGTTAAGGTGTCGTAGGGGCGTTCAGAAGTAACACCACCTACCACACCCACACCCAAATTCACACACGCACATATACAGTTTTTGTTGTTGGTTTTGTTGTTGCTGTTGTCATTGTAAACATGCAATTGTGCGCGACGCCCCTTAGTGTATGCAACACTTGCCGTTGGTTTTGCTTGCAGGACATAGCACGGTGCAGCACTCTTTCTGTTCGTCCTTTTGTGTCTGTCTGTCTGTCTGTCTGTCTGTCTGTCTGTCTATCTGTGTACCTATTTGCATGTGTGCGTTATATCTCTGCACGCCCGCCTCTGTTTGCATTTTGGGCGTGTTTGTTTGCATTTAAACGAATTTAATTTGAGTTTAAATACCAAAAATAAAGTTGGCAAACAACTAAATGCTTGTGCAATCTCGTAACTATTTGTCTTTCGGCTTTAGCTTTGGCACAAATAATTTATTTACTCTGAGCGCCGCAGTGCATGAAACTGAATTGAACAGACAATGTACAACAAACAATTGACAAATAAGCTTAAACTGCAATTTCGGTTGACCGACCGACACATAAGTACATACGAACAAACTAAGTGCATTATTTGACAGTATTGAGAACTAATTACAAGGAAAATGGTTCAAAGTGTGCAAACAAAGAAATTCAATAGGAATAAATACTACAGCCAGCTTAGAGCAAAAGTAAATCCATTCAACGGAGCTGAGCTGCTAAGCTGCAAAGGACTTGTGGCATCTTGAAGAACTGCTGCGAAATCAGCGCACATTCAACGAGTGTAAGAGACCAACTAATAACGCTGAGATTTAACGCTCGAATAAAATTGAATCCTTTGAAAAGAGCTTGCTCTAACTGAGGTGCATAGCCAATAGCAACGTTTCTACAGCATGTGATTCACAAGTTCTCCACATTTTTTTTATTCATTTTTCTGTTTAATAGTTTAATGAAAGACATGCATATCTTTACCGAAAAGCTATGAATGCATTTAAAATATGCCAACAGCTTTTTTTGCTTTACACTGAAATGTTATTAAACATCTTTATTTGCTTCAAATTATTGGATTTAAATAGAACATAATTAAGCGATTTGAGCATTTATATGCCAGCATTTTGAACTACTCGTGCTTTGCAGCTAATTCAGTTCTCGAAATAATAAAAAAATTGTTTACATTAAAGACATGCCGAAGTTCCTTGACACAATTTTTATCAAATTACTACAATTGAAAAAATGTACTTCGTGATTTTTAGCAAACACGAAATAATTAGTGTGTTCACAAGGTCTTGCAGAAGAGCAAAAGTGCACTTTGCACAGTCAGCTGTTTGAGAATTTGCTTTGTTTGTTTCTAACTGCTTCTACTTTTCCTTCTTTGTAAATTATCCGCAGTGCAGCATGAGTTTACCACAAAAAAAATAGCAAATTTCGCACTGCCACTTGGTAAATGTTCGTGTTTTTGTGCAACACTGTTTTTGGTCGAGTTTTTCTTGCACTTTTACACTGTTTTTGTATCATTTAAATTAGACCTTGTAGTTGCCGGCATTTCTGCTGAGTGCATTTATCTCATCTTGTCACATTATAGCAACATATGAAGTGTGCGACAATAAAGCGCAGTCCATATATTGTGTGAACGTCTATAGATTTTAGATAAACTCTTAAACAATTTAAGTCAAGTGTAATTGACTGTTAGCTGGTAGGCATGCATGTGCAGTACAGTACACTTCATACCTTGAGTATACTACCACAATCTCTCGCTCAACAATCGTGTAACGCAATCAGCTAAATGGTAAGCTAAAATTTTATGTAATAACCTTTGAATTTGTAAGTAGCTAATGCCAGAATATGTCGAGTTGAAGTGGTGTGGTGTCAAGTGTAGTGAAGTGGTAGCTGTACTGTACTGAGAATGATGACACTTGAAGGTGTTGTACAACATTGTTTGCCGCTTTTGTGCAGTATTAGTGCGACGGGAAAGCATAGAGGAGTGTGTGTGTGCGCGCCTTTTGTTATGTTAATGGCAACTGGCAAAAGGCACGTAACAACAATTTTACGCATATACTACAGCACTTAAGAACGACATACGGACACACACACACACGCACGCACACACAAATATTTCATGGCATTTCTATTGCCAAAATGGAGAATTTAATGCCGAGGACTTTGCCGCCAGAAGCATTCTCAAACATGCAAATACCTCTTAACTGTGCTAAGATTGATCAGCAGCAAGCATGCCAAATCATCATCAGTAGCAAAAATTCAACTGCACACACACACACACACACACACACACACACACACACACACACACACACACACCGACGATGAAGAGTATTGGACTGAGCGAACCCTTTTCTTAGCTGCCTAGACATTTTATTAGTTTTGACAACGCTTTGTTCTCAATTGAATTGCCAACACCAACATCGATGTTGATGTCGACAACGCATCCGTTGCCAGACAAAAAAAAAAAAAGATACAAAAACTTTCCGCTTTGTGCGCCGAAATTCTTTACGCACTTGAGAGCTGACATACGACTTAAGGTGTCAAACGTTTTGCCAAACAGCTTAGCACTTGAAAAATTGAAAGAACAAAATAAAAAAGAGATGTAAATTTGAACTTTAGTCAAAACCGAAGCTTCTATACCTTTCAACCAATCTATACCTTTGTACCAAAAGAAAAAGATTTGAAAATAATACATTTTTTTTAAACTTAAACTGCAGTTTAAAAATAGTAATTTCTATACAAACGTCTGAAGATTCTGATCAGATAGCAGCGCCTATTTTTACCCGACTGCAAAAGGTGGATGTTATGTTTTTCGCGCGTATGTTTATTTGTTTCTGTATGTTTGTTTCTAGTAATCTTTACTACCTCGTACCATCGAAACTGCTTGATTTCTACAATTAAGGTCTCTAGGATAGGTAACACCCTTCGGCAAATCATAAAGACCTGAGCTCTCTTCCTCTCTCAATTCTCTAAATTAGCTACAAAACGCCATAGAAATACCAAAGAGACGGGACTTGCCAACATGTTTGTTTCAGTTGGTTGGTAAAGTTTAAAGTAAAAATAAGAGGAAGCAATATCCGACCCTCTGTCGATCTCTTTTGTTCTACTGATCTGTTTTGTATTGTCGCTATAAAGTTTGAATTTCAACCACAGGGAGAAAAATCAAAAATATTATCAAAATTGACTTTTACGTACTTTTACGGATTTTTTCTTTTTTTTTTTCTTTTAAATAATTTTTTAGACTTCAAAAATAGTTTTCTCAATTCTAAGCAACATGTTTTTATCAGTTTAATTTGTTCGCTCAATGTCAATGTCATCAGGCAAAATTAAAGTGAACAAAATATATTTTTCACATTATTTTATTTTTGTTTTTATATAATAAATTAAAAAGTTAAGGCTCAAAGTTTTGTGCGTTGACCTGACCTGAACTGATCTGATCTTCATTGAGGCTGTCACCATGTTCCGATGGCGAAACAATTTCAATCATAATTGTGGGAATGTAGTGGTACTCAGAAGACGTTTGAATGCCGGAGACGATAGTGATACATCTCTGAATGAACGCCAGTGCTGGATTTGTCTTGGTACCGAGGAGGACACACCTCGAGCAAAGTGGCTGCATCCGTGCCGCTGTCGTGGCTCCAACAAATGGGTACATGAAATCTGCTTGAATCGGTGGATTGACGAGCAGCAATACGGCAATATGGATGCGAAGGTCAATTGCGCGCAATGTCGCACTGAGTATATCATTTTAATACCTCCGGCTGGTTACATTGATAGTTTTATCGAGTATATTGATAAAAACTACGAAAGCTTGTGTCCATCGCTCGTGCTCGGAATGGTATTCGCCACAATATACTTTTCGGCAGTAACGTACGGAGCCATTACAGTGCTGCAGGTTTACGGCTACGATGAGGGCATGGAAATCCTATATGAGGGTTATCCGCCACTATTGTTATTTGGACTGCCAGCTATACCAATAGCGCTGCTTTTTAGCAGATCGATCAACTGGGATGATTTTATTATACATATGCTGCGCTCGCGTGGTCAACGTAGACGTCAGCGTCGAAGTTTGAATGGCAATCAGACCGGAACCGCGGTGGCACTGTTGCACCCCCGTGAGGCGCCGGTGGATGCACAGGCTCTAAGGGCGACCATTAGTACTCTTGAGAACGAATACTACGACTACTTGGAACAGGAGAACCCAACACTTGGCACTAATGCTGATCGCATTATGCGCAACACACGTAACTTTGTCAGCGCATTAATATTACCCTCATGCGCCGTCCTTGTTGGCCAAGCGCTTTTTGAATCTTTTGACAATCGCATCCACCGTGTACTGCTCGGCGGCTTTACGTTTATCGTTGCAAAGGGCGTCGCTAGTATTTATATGCGCCAGTGCAGGTACTCAAGAAAGTTTCATCGCAAAGTACTCAACTACACGGAACAGAATGTACAAATCTATGGAAGGCGACCACAACCGCGTCACAATTCATAACGAGAAAGCTTCGCTAAGATGAAACTAAAGCCTTACTTTATTTCGATCAATACAGTGCACACATTTCAGGGAGCTTATCAATTCTTTATTCAATAAATAGTCTCAATATTTTGGTGAACACACAAAAAAAAAATCTATATTAAAAGCCAAATAAAAGAACAAAAAATGTACAAGTAACTTTGATAGCAACCTATTTATTACATACAGTAGTACACAAAGCAGAATTAAGTGCAAACAAGCTAAATAAGTAGGTAGGTAGTTGAATATACTTCAGGGAAAGAAGTATATGTTTAAAAAAGTGTTTAAGTTGTTAGTATATTTTCCCTTTCCCACATTAAGCTTATTTAGTCTGCCAGGCATGAGGTCTACCAGTTATTTTTAAGTGTTGAAATTCTTACTTGATCGCACTAAAGCTTCTTTCAGCTGCTTTATGGTCTCCAGCTGCCGGGCAATCTTATAAACTGTGCCACAGGTCCTGGATCTGGCTTAGATCCGAGCTAATCGCTGACCACTCTAATACCGTGTTACGGCAGCCACCAGAGAAAATGACTTGATATCTAAAACTTTTTTCAGCAAAAGCTATACGAATAGGTGGCGTTTCAGTAGCATTGGAACAGGCTCTAAGGAAAAGCATATGAAAAGTTTTTGTTCTCAACTAAAATTTAATGGATATGTTTTCTAGAAATATTATGATCTAAACGGCGTATGATCGCCATGCAAGACATGTTCTTAAGAACCGCTAGGCATCGATTTTCCCTTTTTCACCATTTGTCGATATTGTTTCATCAAAATGATTTTCACGTTTCGTTTTAATGTAAAAATTACCATTTATGTTGCTGTTTGTTTGTTACAAGTGTGTACACTGCTTCTACTTACGTTTTCTTTTTAAAAATTACCAAAACTTTTCCACTTTATCTGGGTAGTTCACACCCAAACTCATACTATGTTTACACATTTAATTATTTCCTATAGAAATTTATAATAACGGAACTCAGAATGAAGATCGAAGAAGACTTTTGCTTTTGGGAAAAATAAACAACAAACAAATGAAGAGATAAAAACAAAATAGGCATACGTACTTAGTCCCCTACACCTAAAAAGGATCGTTTTATCAATTTTCTATTATAAATTACCAAATACTTATACCGTAGATAAGTTATATCTACTGATGAAGTGCCACATAACTATTTTCGGTTTCTCAACCACTGTCAAATTGTAGCAGCATAGCAAAAAAAACGTTTGTTCATTATTAATCTGTTGAGCAAAAAGTTGGTAGCACTGCCAGCTGTACAGTGGAAGCGAGGAATAGTGTGTTCAAGAATTAAATAGTACATAGGAAAAAAACGTTTGTTTCATAGTAGACTTATTTTGAACTTTAACTTGAAGTGTAGTGTAGTGAAGTGTAGTGTGTAATATTATGAAAAGTGTGATAAAGGAAAATTATACAATAGCAAACTGAAAAGTGTCAAAGTCCTACACATGGAATATATTTTGCCACTTAATTTGCTCTTGATATTTTTCCTATTGCCCTTTTTTTCATTTTTTTTTTTTTTTTTGTACGCCCGACGTCTCGTATCCTGCCATATTGAATATGTGTATCTACTTCTTATACGATATGGCACACTGCTCTTTGATTGGCACTGGGTTTTATGTTCATTGCCATCATTTAGCATATTAGTTTGTTCGTTCATCGATGAAGATTGAACATACAGAATACGGATTGCGTGTAAAATTTTATCTTTATACGCCGATCTGCCACTCCACTCTGTTGCTGCTCCATTTTGCTTTGCTTTGCTTTGCATAACAATAAAAACTTAATCAGTTGCAAATCGTCTGCGAACTTTTATTGATTCTGGAGTGTTGTGCTAAAACGAAATTGAGCTTAAGTTGATTATACATACGATATACGGTACAAAGACGATTATGGTTATTAAGAGTGTGAAAGTTTACTTGTATTTTCAGAAGAAAAAAAATCCTGCACAAAAATAAATAAATGCGGCCTTAATTGAATTTTTATGCTTGTTATTTTGTTTTAATAATGCAAGGATTTTTTTTTCCAACGCTCTTGCTGCACCATTGAATCGATTTCAATAAATTCATTCAATAAATAACTAATAAACCAAATTGACTGCTTGAGTACTATAATTGTACGAGTAAAAGCAGCCGTTAAAGTGAATCTATTAGCTAAATGCATGCAAATGCTTCTCTTCTATAGATGTTGCTTCAATCATTTAGCGAATCCGCTTATAGTAAATGCACTTAAAAAGCACACAAAAATGAGAAGAAAAAATTTATGCGAAGCACCAAAATCTTTGCAAATAGTTTACACAGCTAAAAAAAAAATGGTAAACCGCCACGAGTAGATGCTGAATGGAACATATATTTCTATATATTTCTTTCCTTAAAAATATGCTAACATGCAGCTAATGGCACTCGGGGGACTCAAGGAAAGAAAACCTGTAAGAAAAAAGTCTTAAGTCTGCTTTATTTTTGTATGGCTTGCACACCGCCGACATTGCTTGTGAATCTTTTGCGTTGATAAATTATTATCAAGTCAGTTGAAAAATATATACGTATATATATCGAAAATACGTTCTCACAGGCTACTTTGCATATACAAAATGAAGAGTGAGAAAGCCAATATAGGTGGCACCAAAGGCAGCAGGATGCTACATACTTCTGCTCTATTGCGACCATGGCAGCTTAGCAAGTTTTGTAGAGCAATATTTTCGACAAATTTTCTAGGATTCTTTCATGCTGCATTGAGTTGAGTTTTACTTGCTTACTTGCTTCATTGGTTGCTTGACGCAACAATTGCAGCTGCTAGGAGCCAATTTGTTGGAATTTCATGCTAGCATTTCGACAAGCATATTTTTTTATAAGTTTCTTCTTGTTTTTTTTTTTCGCCCCAACATAAGTCAATTTGTGTGCTAGTGTGATTTTTCTTTGGTTTGACTTCTACTTCCAATTTTTACAGCTTGCTGCATGTACTCGTAGAAAAGATCGGCAGCTTCACTTGGCATTCATTTCTTTGCCATGGGCGCTCAGTCAACTGTATAAAATGGATTTATTTTCGTTTTGCCCTTAAGCAAACATGTATGTCAGAGCTCTGCGCATTGAACTCTGAAGGATGTTATCACAGCTAGCCAGTTGTTAATTTGAAATTATTCAGTTGACATATCAGGTCAAGAAAAAAATATTTGGGAGCTATTCTGGGAAAAATAAACATTAATATGTGAACAAATTTATTGTATTTTGAGTTTATAGCTTTATATGTATTAATTTTTACATATCTATTAATTTTCATTTAAGTTCAATCATTTTTCGAATCAGCATTAGTGAATTTTAGCTTTGGTTCGCTTAGAATTGATATCAGCAATTGCGACACCATCTTGAAAATTATTACATATATAGTAGTATTAAACTAATCGAATTCATTAAAGGCATTTATTCAACGGAGTTGTCTACTAAACACCCATCTCTTCACAGTTCCCCAGTTTATGTTTAAACTGATCTGTTGCCCGTAACGAAACGGAATTGAAATCATTTTGGCTGTTCCAGTTCGCGCACGATTTGCTTTCGATTTCCAATTCAAAAGTTTCATATCAAAAATAGAACAAAAATAATGTAAGCAATTAATAAAAACAGAGTTGAGTGCTGCCGAACTATGTCTCATTATTTTACTTGTGATGTACACCTAAAATATTTTTAGAAAAGCCTACCTTAATTGTAAATTATTACTGTTGAGTCAAACAAATAAAAAACAGAGTTCCCAAACCAATATGAAATCCTTAAATGAGATGGATTTTTCTTTGGTTTTTTCTAACGGAACTGCCACAAGGTTACGCTCTTTGTCACCTGATTTTGGAGTATATAAAGTATTTTCGGTAGCAAACATTTTTGTTATCTGAGTACTCGATGAAAAACAGTTTGTGCCGAAAATTTTTAATTGTTGTTTGACTGCGTCTTTTTTTTTTTTAATATGAGGTTTTTTCGGTATCAAACATTTTCATCGATCTCAGTATTGAGCTTAAAATAATTAAAGATAAGATGCTTTAAAGGATTCTCTCTTATATGCAGAAAACTTTACCCAATTTCACTTCCACCGTTTCGCACAAAAATTAAAAGTGGAACTGCTTAACCAACAACTCGATTTCATTTCGATATTCATTTATTTGGTATACAATTCATTAAAAACATGAGATAATGATATTAAACTATTTACCAACTATTATTCGCACATATTTATGCAAAATATTTATGCTCCAAACCAAGTGAATTCAAACCGGAAAATGTATTCGATTTGTAAGCACCAGATCAGCTAGTTAAATCGCATCCGAAGTGAGAACTGCAACAGTGCGTAGTTATATGTTATTTAAGCCTACATCTCTAAAGCACAATTTTTACTATCTTAAAATATGAGACGGCCTATTAAAAAACGCCAGAGATCGTCAGCTGTGTTTCTTGATATAGCACTACGCAAGTGACAAGTACAGCCTTCTAACTACTACACATCTTGTTTCATCTTGCTGAACAATATTAGAAACTATAATCGTGTAAACGAAATGTTGTTGTCTCCATTTGGCCTGACTCTGAAAATATGGCTGTTGTGCGGTGCATCTTCATTACCAACTGTCATGGATAAAGTGTTTCTAAGATCATTCTAATAGTATAATACAATTCTATTTACATTTTATGCCTTTTTCCTGAATAGTAGTACAATTTAGTCACAATATTTTCAGCGTCTTAAATGAAGAATCGGAGACGGAGACCACATAAAATATAAAGTCGATCTAGGCATGTCCGTCTGTCTGTATGTCTGTCTGGCTCAGAGTTAATGCGTGCCCTTGTTCCTCAATCGTTCAAATATTGTTTGAAAGTTAGTATGAAGACTTTTTTCAACCAGTAGAGTTCTCCCTCCCAGTGGTCGAAATTCGACCTGTTGTCTTAAAAGTTTCCAATAATATGAATAACAATAAAACAGGAGTATCACAGAAAACGCTTTCGCCTCTAAATCAGGGCCGCTTAGAAAATTTAACATTTATCAGTGTGCTTCACAGCAGCAAGTCGCTTTTCTTAACTCTGTAACTGCATAAACTAATGGCAAATTCTAACATGCGCTTTATGTGTAAAGTTGGTTGAAGCCTTTTACGTCCAAAATCCAGTTTTGCAAAAAATATAGATTGTGCGCTGTCCATCTTCACAATCTTTGCAACAAAAATCAAGCTTATAAGTTGTCAATGGCAGGTAAAATGTGCAGTGATGTGTACTGAAGTATCTCCAGTACAAAGTATGAAGAGTATTAAAGCTTCGGTTCGAACGAACTTATCTGTTTCTCTTGTTTTGTATTATTCAATATATTTCAATAAGTCAATAAAAGTTGTCAAATATTGTGCAGCAGCTTTCATGCGTATTTAAATTTTCGAGTAAAAATGTTTTATTTGTAAAGATGACTCCTTGCACTGGCTTTCACGGTAACTCGCACTAAGTTGCTTCGATCTCTCACTGGGTTGGTTTTTAGTTATGTATTTTATAACCGCCAACTTCGGCGCAGAGAGTCCACAAATTGTTGCACGAAATGTGGTAATGCATTTTAACGGCGAGCCACGCCAGAGAGTGCCGTGCATATTGCATACTTCACGGCGTACACACAGCCGTACACACACAGCCAGACACAGAGTAAATGCGCCATAAAATACAATTCAATAAAGTCCACGTCGAAATACTGTTGTTGCGGCATCAGTGGTCGTGGCGGCGGCATTCAGCGTCGTTCGTAACTACTTGCAGCATACCTGAGTGCCCGCTGCTGGTCGTTTTGGTCGCCGACATCTTCGACTGATACTGCTTCAGCTTCTTCTCTGCAGCTGTAAAAGCCAACCAAGCGCTAAAGATGCTTCCTGCTAGTTTACTGACTATATATGCTATATTCTGGCTGTCTCCTGATCTCCTTCAGTGCTTGGTTGGTTGGTTGGTTGGTGGATTGGTGGGTGTGTGTTTGGACGGACTGAAGTTTGCCTCAGTGTTTGGCATGTGCAAGTGCTGCCAATCGTAAAAAATTGCGCACAAAACTTATTGAGCTAGTTATGACTACGTACAAGACACTTTTATGTTCTGTTAGCTCTTCTGCCACTCGGTTTTCCACCAACTCACTCACTTTGCTGTTTGTATATTTTCTGCGGTAATAATCTCCTGCGGGATTATAAACGTACATTTTCATAGACGAACGGAAGCGCGACTGCTTCATCTGGTTCCTTCATGACCACCGCCCCCCCCCCCCACCTTCCAACCCCCCACGATGGAGAGTATATAAAACTCTGCGGCTATAACTTGTTGGGACGTTTGAATTTAAGCTGCCCAATAGCAACAGCAACAAACTTCGCGAACGCATAAAACTTTTAAAGATATATTCTCATTTTTGAGCTAAAGTCTGGCAAAGTTTTGGCATCGGTGCCTAGTAACTTTGTAGAGCGCATAGTTGGCTGCAATGAAATTTAAATTCCTTCTTCCGAAATATCTAGTACCACTAGTAGAGCTACAGCTGCCAATATGTTCAATTTGATTTGATTTAAATTTAATTAAAGCATTTTTCATTTGTATTGTATTGTAGTAGTTTCTTCTCTCTGTTGTCTGTCTCTCAATTGAAAAGAAAATAATTATAAATTATTTGTTAAATATTTTTATTAATTTGGCATTGTTCTTTTTTTCTTTCCAATTTTTTTGTTTTGCAATTCTCAGGTGTATATGGCGATGTGCAACGTGTAAAGATTTTATACAACAAAAAGGATTCAGCACTCATACAAATGGCGGAGCCGCAGCAAGCTTATTTGGGTAAGTATTGTGCAAATAATGCAATAATCGAATAATTTAAGAGAAAATAAATAAACAAACCAACAACAACAACTAAAGTAGAAAATGAAAAGAACTTTTGAATTAAATTAAATTAAATTATTTAACAAAACTTTGACTTTATCAAAATATTAATACTCTGCTCCAAAAAAGTGCATTTATTTGACAAAGCTAGAATCTAATAAATGTCAGGATCTACTAAATGTCAACAATAAAAGAGAAAAGCATATCTTACAAAAGTTCCTTTACACATATTTCAATCAAATATTTTTTAAATTAATTCAAAAGAACTAAATTCTTATACCTTGAAACAAAAAATTACGCAGCAGTCGAGTGTCTTCAACTTGTCTAAGTCTTTTTATTTGAACTATATATATATATATATATATATATATATATATATATATATATATATATATATATATATATATATATATATATATATATATATATATATATATATATTGGTATGGTGCCCATAATCTAGAGTGGTCCGATCTGAACCGTTGTGGGATGTTTTATTAGAATTGAGACAGGATTCGCCAAATTTGGCGTTTCTAACTTTATTAACAACAAAATCAAAACAAATTTCATGCAAAAACTCTTAAGGAAGGTTCTCTGGGGCTACGGACAGACATACTGGCATGGCTGTATCCGCTTAGCTTCCAACGTTGATCAAGAATATATATTCTATGGAGTCTACCACGCCTTCTTCTATATATTTTATACATTTTCATTCTCTGAGTATAGGGTATAGTGAAAAATTTGAATAGAAATCAACTTGCGGAGAAATGAATTGGTGACAAAAAGTTAGCGTGTACAATTTTTTTACACCGTGCCACGAATGGCTAATAATGGATATACATACATAAAATTGTATGCAAATGTATGTAACAGACAGAAGGAAGTATAAATAATGTATAGGAAGAATCAAAAGTCAAGTCAATATTGCAAAGTTTGTACATCTTATATATGTATGCAAACCGAGAATTCGGAGAGTATTAAAAAGTAGTGGCAATAGACTTGGATTTTTAGTTTCGCCTGATACACATACGAAGATCATATTTATAAAAGAATTTTGGAATACACCCCCACCACGCCCACAATACATTTATTGCTTGCATTTATATGCATATATGTATGTACTATATACGCAATTGATCATTGTGTTTGACTAGTAAACGTGAGGTCGTACATTCAAATCGAGTCCGAGGCAAAATAAAACCTTTTTTTTTTTACTTTTTTTTACTGACTTTGTGTTATCGCTTATATGGAGCGTAGCGCCATCCATTTTTCTAGTGGTTCTTATTTTGTCCCGATAAGTGCCTAATCTCATTCTTCTGAATCAAATATATGCTGAGATATGTATGACGAATTTAACTTCTATGATACCTTTGAAACTTAACACTTAATACAATACTAAACAAACTTCGACTGAATGTGACAGGAAACAGGAAGTAACTGTACTAATGAGAGAAAGTAATTTCTTAT
Source organism: Leucophenga montana (assembly GCA_035044765.1). Lineage (NCBI taxonomy): Eukaryota > Metazoa > Arthropoda > Insecta > Diptera > Drosophilidae > Leucophenga > Leucophenga montana. The sequence continues at coordinate 155,775 of JAWNNQ010000418.1, forward strand.
GGTTTTAAGCTGTGTTGAAAGGGCGTTCACAGTGCTGTGTAATTACTCTTAATTTCTCATTATATTTTTTAAATAAAATTTATATTTAAAAGTTGGCACGGCATTTCGGTGTTGTAATCTCACGATTGCAGCGCAGCACTCACTTGGTTTTAATTACTTATTAATTATACAGGTCAACATGGTTTAGTTGTTGTTAAGCTAAGGGTCATTTCCGAAGTAATTTGCTGCGTTGAATCCGAATCCGAATCCGGAGTCTGAATTGGCCCATCACGTCACCCATCACGATTTTGAGATATTTGATATTATGTAGCCAAAAAAAGGCGTTTTTTTCCTACTTTTGATGTTATGTACAGGGTGCAAAAAGTTTTTGTGTTCTGTCTCTCCAGTTACATCATTTAGTACCACTATTACCCTTTAGTTTAAGAGTTAAAGATATATATTACGATTTTTTTTGTTTTTTGTTGTTGGAAAGTTATGGCTATTTGAAGTTACGAATTATATCCCTTCGACGTCATTAGCATTATCTCAAAATGTTGACGTGATGGGCCAATTCAGACCCCGGATTCGGATTCTACGCAGCAAATTACTTGGGAAATGACCCTCAGCTTTCCAACAAATAACATGAACCCTATATTTGTAGACCTGTGTTAAAAAACTTACCATAGAAACTGATATTTTAATGCCAGAGGTATTCTGGCAGGCTGGTAGAACTTCGTGCAAATGCTTTTCGATTATATGCCGCAGCTTGGCGTCGAGTTTAGGCTCCGTATGAACCATGAGCTGTATGAGCTGTATGATGAGGTTGACATAGTCCAGCGCACTACATTCCAGCGGTTGCACTGGGCTGGTCACTTCATCCGGCTGAACCCCGAAGCTCTAACACTAAAGGTTTACGACGGAAACTTGAACTTGATTGGTGGACGGCGTCAGAGAGGACGTCCGAGCTTAAGAGTGAGTAAGATGGCAATTGACCGATAGGAAAGTAGAGCCACCTAAGTAAGTTTCGCGGCCTTCTAATTTTAATGGGGCTTTGCAAAGGTCGTAGAGTCAAAAATAATAAAATTAGATATACTTTAGATTAGATTTTTGATATAACATTTTTTTTTTTTGTTAAACTACGTACAAAGTATAAAAAAAATGTATACTAAAATATTTTTAAATTAAATTCCATACCAATAAAAAAAAAACAAAAAGAGAAATAAAAGAAAACGTTGAGTATGAAAATGCGGTGAAAACAATGCTCAGAGTGCAAAGGGTACCAAAATGAAATAAAGTTCAAATAAAGTACAAAAAAAAAAAAAAAAAAATATTGCATTGGACATTGGTTAAGGTCAAAGTATGCGAAATAAATGAAATTTTATAAGCGCTTTATTAATAATGACAACAAAAACAACAGCACCAGTTCCAGCTCCAGTACCAGTACCTATGAGCACTATGACTATGAACAACAGCGGGACACTGCAAGTACATCAAATGTCAGTGCAAACGAAAAATGTCCTTTTTGCAAAGGAATTTATAACAATGCAGAGAGATAGAGAGAAGGAGAGACAGAGACTCACATGCCAATCATTTCATTTCAAACGAATGCGAATACAAGTGTGAATGCGAATGCGAATGCTATTTTGCAGGATTCCATTTTATTTGTATTCATTTATTTCATTTTTTGGGAATGCATTAAACGAAATGGAATCACAGCGACACCTTTGCACGGGCTCTCGCCTGCTGAGCATTCCAATTTATTTTGACAAAATACTACAATACAAAAGAAAATATTTATATAAATTGAAGTGCCAAAGGATCACAGTAGTAGTATGGATATATGTAGTAGGTAGTATTAAGGCTTGATGAAGTGCATTTGGCGCGCATCAAGGAGAACCTCCCGTCACCATTGTCAATTCAATTTGATGCTGTTATATTAATTTTGAGCTCTAGGTATCTCTCTCAGCTCAATACATAGGAGGAGCAAGGAAGCGTATCCTTGTTCTGGCATTTTTGTACAAATTTTTATGCAATTTGTGTGTGTGCATGTCTTTTCTTGTTTAAGTCACTTAATTCATGGGGCTACGCTATTCATGCCTTTATTAAAATTTACACAAAGCTTTTCTTGCTTAATTAAAATCGACAGCAACGTCTACTACGGGCGGCACTGCAGAAGAAGATGCTACAGCAGTGCAGTGCAAATTGAATGCAAAAAAGTATAAAGGATGCTCGGCGCTGTGCATTTTGTTGCATCGGCAGCTGTTGCACTGCTACACTGCTTCAACGCACACACAAGTGATATCTTAAGATTATTAGCTCAATTATTTCGAGAAATATTTCAATTTGAAATTTATGTTTCTCTTAGTGCTTTCTACACTTAATTAAAATTGATATGCTTTTGTGCTAGCCTAATATTTCATAATTCAAATCCATAAATGAATCAACAGCTTCTTCGAAGTAGTACTTATTATTAGTGTAAGCAATACATATGTGGTTCTTGGACAAAAATCTTAAGAAGTTTTTCTGGCTGCCAGATTTTTGTATATATAGGGTGCTGTTTTTTAGATGTTCCATTTTTCGATAGGAATTAAACTGTCGTAAATTGGTGAGATCTGACAAGTCTATTCATGTGTATCATGTGTGCTCAGTTTGGTTGGCATTTTAAATTGTGTAAATTGTGTTTCGTCTTAAAGTGCACTATGTTCATTTTACGGTTGACGTAAGTCTCCATCCGATTGTCTAACTCGCTCTAAACAAAAATTCGAAAATTGAATTTCCAGGAATGCGTTACATCGGAGCCAGCCGCGGCGGCCATATGCCCGAAATCATATTTAAACACTTGTGACATAAAAAAATCTTTTTAACAAAGCCTATTTTCAGTTTGAAATTATGTAATCTCAGTATTTTAATTCTACACCTCTAAAAAACACGCTGTACTATACAAGCTGCTTACTATACAAGCAGCTTCAATGTATTCTATAATCTGAGCGCATTGTCAAAATACAAATATATTTAATTTTAATTTAATCACAATCACTGATTTAATTATGCATTCCATTCCAAACGAAATGAAGAGCTTGAACTTTTGTTTAAAATGTGCTTTTGAAATTCTATTTTATTGTTAATTAGTTTTAAGAAAAGTTGCCTTTTGTTTAAAATCAAAATACGAATTAATTCAATAGCTACTTATAAATATGTATAAGCATCTCTCAGACGACTGTGTCAAAGCATACCCGTATGTACAGATATTCATTTATTCAAAGATATTTGATAATTCTATAAATATTATTTTGAAACAATAGATTAGCAAGCTCGTTTTGTGAGAAAGGATGATGGATTCCACTTTGTCAAATTGGATTGGCAATCCTTTGCCAGAAGAGAAATGTTTTTTTTTTGTTTTTGGGTCAATCGCGGGCCGAATAACAGATTATCATGATAATAGGGGGCTTCTTAGTTTCTATAGTTGCTGTCAGATGCTTTTTAATATAGTAAATTTTCATTTCATTTTTTCATTTTTTTTATTTTATGCATACTTATACAAGGTGTCTCAAAAAAAAGTTCACATTTAAAAATCGATAAAAAAAAGTAAGTAGTTTATTGAAAAAAAGTTTATTAAATATTAAAATACACACTTTGGGAATTTATTTCTTAAAATGATGATTGTCCGAATGTAAACCGTTGCGTTCACGGCGTAAAATGCAAAATAATGATGATCTATGCACGTTTAAAGCAACAGAACGCTTCCGTATCGAAAGTTCCGTGTTGTCACGAACAGACTTAGTAACACTTCCTACGTTTTCGAACGGTCTCGAAGACCTTGGACGCCCGGATTTTGATTTTTCCAACGTTGAACCGGTCTCTTAAAATTTCTCGACCCATTTTCCGATGAGTCGAGGGCTTGGCGCATCATTTAAATGACGAACATGTCGAATACTACAGAATTTTCTACGCGCTACAGTCGCTGAATTACCGTTATTGTAAAACTCACGTACGCACAACGCTCGATTCGCTCCCGAGAAACGCTCCACAGCGAGTAAATTCCCAAAAGCTAGGCTACCAATTGACATACCCTCCGCGCGCCTCGGAATAGTTGCGTTCACGCAATCAGTAAATAAAATCTGAACTTTCTTTTGAGACACCCTGTATATATTTTAATCGTCTTACTGGAAATCAGTATTTACTTAGTTTTTATTTCATAATTTTTTTCCATTTCCAACCACTTTCAACTTCAACTTTAGTATGGATGAATCTTAGGATAATCTATCTCACTAAAATAATACACATATGATGGCAAAAATAAAACAACTGCATGACTTTTCAGGGTGCTATGTTTCACTTTTTCGTTCAGCGTCTCATATACTCGTAAACATTCAGATTAGACCAAATAAAGTCGCATACACTTTGCTGCAGCGTTCTATATTCTTATATTATGTAATATTTTTATTACTTATATATTTCCATTGCAATTATTTCGGCATTAATTTGTGATTTTTTGCAAAATTTTCCACAGTTAATCACCATAAATTAATGCGTTAAACAAAAATATACTGTGTGGTCTGACTGTGAGAGATATTCCTTCGGCACTCGATTATAAGCTGTTTAACTATGTATATAGAGGGCTTTCCATTAAGCTTGTTGTATGAACTTTACAATTAAATAAAAAGAGTTTTGAGTGCGATATGACGGAAACTTTTATTGCGAATTAAAGATCATTCAAAATTATATCATTCAAATGACGTACGCGGCTTTGTTTACAGAACTCTATCCGAGAGGTCTAATTTTGTACGAGTCTGTTGCTATTGTTCCCTCGCTGCTAAATTCTTCACGATCTTGGCGGCCATAGTACATCGTCGCTTCTGGAACAAACACCTTCTGTAAACTTTTCTTGCAACAACTGCAATGTAACGCCACTTTACGTGTAACACGTTGCGCCGTCTGGACTCTTGATACTGCTATGGATTACTTTCTTCCCGTTCAACTAAAAATATACTTCATCCCTGAAGATGAAAATTTGTTAACGTTTCCAACTGCTAAAGAGGACGAACAGTAAACATACGAGGAGCTTGGTCGTCTTGGCGATTCAGTTCTTGTATCAAGTTGAGGTCGCCTACTTTTTGTGCACGACGAGGAATCGAGATTTTTGGGTGTTCAGCCACTCTATCAGCAACAGCAAAAATATTCTCGCTTGACCGCTCGTTTCGGCATGGTACGGGGGCTACTCGATCAGCAACCGAACCGCTTTTCTCGAATTTCCCTATTTTTCGTTATTTTGATCGTTTGGTTGGACGGCTTTCGACCATAAATATTTCGTAGCTCGCGAATATTTTGCCGAAAAGGATAAAAGAATTATGACAGAATACAAACATCGAACAATATGTTTGGGCGTAACTATTGAAAAACCCTTCATATGTATCGTATATGTATGTAGTAGACCAGTGAAGCGATAAAGCTATGTGGGACAAAAAAAAAAAGAAAAACAATCACCGAAAGATAAAGTCTCGTGCGGTAGTTTTGGCTTTGGTTCGATGCTATTAAAATATGCTTTTGCAATGCACTCAATTAATTTTCCACGGTTTTTTTTTTCATCGTAAATTATAAATATTTGTATATATATATATTTTATTTATTTTTTTTTTTTTTTTTTTGTTTGTTTGTTCAAGCAGATAATAATTTCTGCTCAAAAGCATTCCAACTTTGTTGTGTATGCGCAAAAATTTACAGAAAATATTTATAGTACCATTTTTTATGATTAATTTTGTTTTATTTAATGTTATTTTTCATATGGCAACATCTACTATTAAAAAAAAATGTCAGTAATTTAATATAATAAAACGCATGAAAAAGCGCATTCTCTCATGTTGTCACGCACAGCCACATTCTATACTACTTATTTGCGTTTATAAATCTTGCAACAACTAAATAAAAGTATAATCAAACTTAATCTCTCACACCCTACACTACTTACTGCATACTTTATACTTCTACTTCTGACTTGTTTGGCCATCAATAAACGCACCGAAGAAGAAGTAGAAAAAAAAATCACTTAGGCAATCTCATATTTGGAATTGAACTCTGTGAAATGCGAAGTTTTGCCACCTGAAAGTACAAACAAGCAAATTACTGTTGCACACACCTTTAGTGAACACACACAAACACACATGCTCTCGTAAAGCACAATAAACTCACTTCCGCCATGAAAGTCCAAGTCGAACTTTTTGTCGAAATATTAATGGCTTCGATACTGCATATAGACTACTAATGTGCCGCAAGGGCGTAAAATCGCACAAATGGCAGACAGACGGACGGACGAAACGGACAGACAGACAAACAGACAGAGAGATAGACAGACAAAGCTGCTGCACGCTTGCTCGCTCGGCATCTCCTGTGTGTGTTCCATAGTGTCCTTTCATTTGTACTATGTTATTGTATGTGTGGGTCTGTGTGTGTGTGTGTGTGTGTGTGTGTGCGTGTGTGTGTGGATGAGTGTGCACTTATACACTCATAAAATATTAACAAATTCATTCGTTACTTTTCCCAAAACACTCGAAACTCCAACAACACCAGAAACAATGGCGATTATGTCGCAAGGGTCATTGGAATGGGATGCAAGCATGGACCACTCCACCGACTGTTGTTGATAAGCGAGGCGTTGCGAAATGGGCGTCGAATTGGGCAAAATATATAGATACATAATAGGTGCGACATACTAAAGGGACCATATAATATGCCATGTTGCACACTCCATGTGCATACGAATTACAGCAAGCATACATTCAAAAAAGGTAGAAGACACGCAGCAAGAAGATAAAAATAAGAAACAGCAGAAGAAAACCAATCAGTAGAGAAACACAAAGCGTTCAAGAAATATATTTCTTACATTTCACCTTATTTATGTTTATGTGCATTTGTATGCTTCTATCTTTTTATCACTTATACTCAACTCTTATACTTTCATTTATCCGCATTTCCGCTTGCATGTAATTGCAGTCGGCTATAAAATAGTGTTCAACCACTGCGAATTATTTTAATGGGAAAAAATGGTAGAAATCATCAATTCCGGCTAAATAGTAGCTATAATATTCCTTAATACGCTCTAATGTTTGGCAACGATCACTATTTTAAATCGCTCAGTTTAAGTTATAAACGATTTCGGTGCAAGGCACTGCATCCAGTCATAGACTTGTGTCGCATAAACTAATCTTAGCGAATTTTTGGAGATTGGACTTCTTCTTCATCTTCATCTTTTCAATCACTTAACACAAAAACAACTGCTGCGACTCGCCAAGGAACAATTTTTACAAGCCATGCGCCACTGCAAAGGCACCTTCCGAGTGTTTTGGCAATGTGAAATGAAGTGTATTTATTTTGTGTTTATTTCAATATTAAATTTACTCAGGAAAGCCATTTTTCATTAGAATGTCCAAACTGAGCCGCGTACAGCTGAGAAAACTTGGTTGTCCCAAGTTCAGAAAGTTAAAGGTACACAATGAATTCCATAAAGAGGTCTAAGTGCAATGATCGCTCGCCGTTTTCAAGCCAAGCAACCAACTGAAACTAGCTTAAATAAAGCATATGTCTTGGTACATGAAACGGAAGCATTTTTGATGTTACACAATTTGTATACAATTTCCACTTAGCGAACATTTTCAATGCATGCGGTAAACATTTCAACTGAAGAAACTCTGCGAATTCCAGCAGTTAATCTAATGTGGATGTTACATATTTCAGAAATATAGTAAAATAATATAATTCTACCATTTACACATAGTGTGAAATGGTATTATCAGTTTGTCTGAATGTTTGTAACTCATTGAAGGAGGCATCGTAGATCCCATAAAGTATATATATTCTTGATCAGCTCGACGAGACGTGTAGATTTAGCCATGTCCATCTGTATGTTGGTGAGCATTTTTTGGTGACCAATTTTTATGCTATCCAGCTGAAATTTTACACATACACTTCGTTTTATTGCAGTTTACTAGAATATTAAGCCACGCCCACTTTTTGGGGTAGCCCCCATACAAACCCACTGCCCACTTTTGACTTTTTGTATGAAAAACTTTTTTATTGTAGTCAATATGAACTTAAAAATTGATACGGACGGATGCTTGATATATACATTAAAGGGTGCGACCCGCCCATTGTTTGGGGTAGCCCCCATACGAACCCGCCGTGAAATTTTGTGTTTTTATTGAAAAAATTCTTCATTTAAATCAATATTAGCTTGAAATTTGATTTGGTGGATTTCAGTGGACAACCGCTTGAAATTCGATATGGCGGCATCTTAAATCGCTTCATAAACATCTACTTTGGGTTAGCCCCTATTTAAACCCCCACTTTTATGTTTAACAATACTATTTAAAATTTCGTGTAAACCGGTTCAACCGAATTTAATGTTTTTATTTCATTTATGCTTCTATTCTATTATTATGAAGTGGGTTTTAATGCCGTGGGTAATGTTAAGAACTACTGGGACAATTTTAAAAATCTAAATCTGGAAAATTAGGCTATACACTACCGCTCATCTAAATAGACTTGCTTGTTTTTTCTAACTTTTGGTAACTTAAAAAATTTCAACCAATTTAAATTGCAACGGTAATGATCTCGGTAAAATTTTAATGAAGTAAGAAAAGCGACAAATTGAAGAATTTCAGGAATCCGGTTTAAATCATCAATGAACTGCTCTGCCTCAAAAATAAAGGCAAAACCATGAGTAATCGCAAGCCTTGTCTTGAGACTTAATACCACTTAATGCCAATCACAAGGAAACTCGACATCAGTTTTCACATAAAAGCTTATTTTGGAAAAACTTACGAACTTCTGCTTAATAAAATAATGGATTACTTTTATATAAATGTTGAAAATTTAACGTGGAAACAAATGAAAACGTTAATAGACGTATATTTTTTTATTCAGGGAAATAACCTTGTAAGCTTACCATTTCTTCATAATTTAACGAAATAATACTACTTGGAAAATAAAAATATGTTGAATTCATTCAGATGAGGGGGAGTGCATTGGGGAAAAACAATATTCGGTATCAATTATTTGGAAGTATGCGGATAAGATTTGAAATACAAATATGTGAAGTGTACGTAAAAATTAAGTATGGGCGGCAGCACGACGCTGCTATCATAGTTAAATAGTTATATCACTATAAATTACAAAATTAAACATTTTTCATTAAACATAGTTCACAATTTAAAAGCTAAAAATGAAAAGGATATATATTTTTTTTTTTTTGTGTTTAACACACTTTATGATGATTTTTTGACACGCAGCGGCAAAGCCTTGCTGCTAAATGCGAATTACTGCATCAGTGGAAATCTGTTTGAATTTTGTAGAGTATAAAAATCACTTAGTCGTGCACCTAAAACGATAAAGCCAAGGACGCAATCGCTGCCGATTTGCATATAGATGAACACAAACAGTTTGTAGTAAAGTGATGCGACGCATACATAGAGAGGAGGTGTGCCATAGAGATTATAAGTAGATAAAGTCAACGACTAGTAGCTCTTTACATATTTATAGTGTCACACACACATACTGCTTTGCAAAGTAAAATTAAGCTTTCAATTGCAAAAACAACCAAAGCAAAGCAGCTGTGTGTGTGTGTGTGTGTGTGTGTGTGCTGCATTTTGGGGAAATGCGTTCCTTTCACAAATTACCACAAATATTTTGCATATGCCATGAGTGTTTATGTAAAAGTACAAAATTTTTTTTCTATATTTTACTTGCCTTGCTTCTAAATGACTTACAGTCGTCGTCTGCGTTGCATCATGTGCAAAATTAATTACCAGAATGTTGTATCTCTTTGCTTGCTTACAGCTGAAAGGATATTTTAGACAACATACTATACTACTACCTAAAGTTCAATTAAGTTCACTTGGCATGGCATATTTTGCCTTCAAATGTATTATTAAATATTATATAACTTTTTGTTTTTCTTCTTTTTTTTTTGTATTTCACTGAATTTTTGGAAATTGTAACTTTTTTCGGCCACAGACACAGCTGCAAGATTTGTGGCTTTAAAAACTTTTCGAATGATTTGCGGATTGTTATTGTTGTTGCTGCTGCTGACGCTGATGCTGATGCTGATGCGGTTGGTCAGATGTAATTAAAAACTTTACTTTAAGTTGCGAAAATGCGTCGACGCCAGTCGTAGCAGCAGCTGCAGAAGCCGAAAAGTATCTACGCCCTTTTTCAAATTTTTTGCCAAGTACATTAATCTTGATTGCGTCGCACTTGCGCTCGGAAAGAACAATTACAAGCGTGTTCTTGTCATATGCGACACTGGAACGTACTCGCATTTTTATTTTATTATTAATAACGCACTTTTTGTTTTTTTGCGTGTCACTTTTTTCAATTTATTATTTTTTTGTTTGGGACTTTTTTTATTTCTGTTAAATCATTTAATCCATTAGGCTAACAATAAACGGCTGAGTAAGCATATTATTTAACAATAAAGCCTATGACAATATTTTGCACCATCTCTACGAGACACAGCTTCATGCCATCAGAAATGTCACTTCCGTACAAATACAGAATATAAACAGACACATTCAAAAGGAAATGATTGTACTATATATATATATATAAAAATAAGAATGATAAAATATTATATAATTTATTAAAATAATGCTAAAAGGCATTTTCCAGATGACTCGGAACTTATACGAGTACTACACGTAAATTGAAATGAAATTGAAATGGAAACTGAATTTGTTTCTCTTTTTTATTTATTTTTTTTTTTTTTTTTTTTTTTGTACGAGCGTAGGCAAACAGTTCAAACTGCTGCTGTTTGTTACCCGCCTCATATGTATCTATAACTTTGTTGTATCTGTACAATCTGCAATTGCAGCCGCAGGTGCTTGCTGTGTTCAGCTCAAGCGTGTAGAAGATAGAATCGTACATACTACATATGTATCTATATACTATATGCACTATATGCATATTTGCAACTGCCAATACAATTTTTATAAATAAATCACCAAAGGCGCCAGCATGCATAGATGCACATAGTTACATGTAAATACATACACTCATACATACATACTAGTTGCCGCTTTATGGCGAAGAAGATATTGAACCGCTGTAGATACTTTTATTACAATTTTTTTTCTTTCTGCTTCTTCGCTACTCACTCTTGGTGCCACTTGAAAATGTAAATATTTGTATGCACTTATAGCTTTATGTCTTTGTCCAGACGCGCTGAAGTCGTTGCAATCATAGAAGAAAAAGGCAAGTTTGAGCAAAGGATTAGTAGAAGGACGTACGTGTAAGGGCAGCATTATTGGATTCAAGACAATTTTATTTATCGTTTATAAAAAATAAATTGCTTTTTATCTTTACTTTATAGCTTTCCTAGCTATTGTTGTTGTTGTTTGTATTTTAACACAGCAACTAAATTAAATTTGTATAACTTATATTCATATGGAAGTAAATGTTTTGTTCTTTTACATTTTACAGCAATGTCTCACCTTGATAAATTACGTTTATGGGGCAAGCCGATACGTGTCATGGCCAGTAAACATCAGTCTGTGCAACTGCCAAAAGAAGGACAACCGGATGCTGGTCTGACACGTGACTACTCGCAGAATCCATTGCATCGTTTCAAGAAGCCCGGCAGCAAGAACTATCAGAACATTTATCCGCCATCGGCGACATTGCATTTAAGTAACATTCCGTAAGTATCGAGACTAGAAATCAAAAATATTATATATTAGTTACTATAATATTTACTTGGACTTGTTTGTACTATGTAAATACTGATGGCCGAAAAAAAATGCTGTAACTCGTAAATAATTTTCCAACATCTTGTTATACTCGTATGTACGAGTATTTATTCCGTCACTCAATAGCTTCAAATCATGAACTTTGCTGTACTACCAGTCTAGACATAAATTCTACTTATATAGAAATACTAACACAGCGTTATGGTGACAACAGTTAATCGAATAACGCACATAAATAAATTCAGTACATAATCAACAAAAGCTTCAACGTTTTGCAGAACAGTTTCATAAAAAATTCTTAAAAACTCAAAAGGAAAAAAATTCAATTCTCAGTACTACATTCACGCTGTGATCTAAAAATAACCGAACTTTTTAGTTATAAAATAAAACAAGCATGGTATTATGTTTCAAAGCTAATATTTATTCAAAATACGTTCCTTTCAACTCAATACAACGTTTGGAACGCTCAACCAATTTATCCATAGACTTTTCAAACTCGCTTTTTGGGATGTTCTTTAGCACCTGTGTCACGGTTGCTTGTATGGCTGGAATGTATTGCAGTTTTAATTTTTGGAAAGAGAAAATAATCGTAAGGTGATTCGTAGGGGTGATCGATGAAACAAATCTGTTTTTTCATCAAGAATTCATTGACTTTTTTGGTCTTGTGAGTTGAGTTGCATTATCATGCAATAAAAACAGCGGATTTCCTTTGGACTATTTGCGTCTGACACGTACAATTCTCGACCACAAACGATGTAAAACTTGTAAATAATATTCTCCTTTATCAGTTTGACCTTCTGGAACAAATTCCTTGTGAGCAATACCCTTGAATCATAGAAAGATATCAACATTGTCTTGATTTTTGACTTCTGAATACTCAATTTTTTAGGTTTTGGTTCGTTTTTTGACTTCCATTCTACCATCTGATTGTCGCTTAGTTTCAGGATTGTATTTAAAACACCATGTTTCATCACCAGCTATGGTCGAATCAAGAAAATCTGAATCGTTTCCAGCTGTTGAAATGGTGTCTTTGCAATGCTCTACACGAGCGATTTTTTTATCATCATTTAACTGATGTGTTGAACAAAACGTGCACACAATATATTTTGTAGATTGTACAGTAAGATGAATTTAATTCTTCTGCCAGCATTCTCACAGTGAACTTGCATCGATAGCGATTATTTCACTTACTTTTTCCACTAACTCAGCACGATTAGATGCTTCGGGTCGTCCAGGTCTCCGATCATCTTTTATATCAGAACGACTTGTTTTTAACAATTCATAAGTCTATTATGTTTTTACGACATAAGTACAAAGACTGCTGTTATTAAAACGTGTGTCATTTTGTAACCTGTCACACGATTAGCACTTAACTAAGCTGCTTTCGAAAGATGAAAAATGTACCTTTCTGACACTGCCAACAAACATATAATAGATGGCACTATGTGTTCTATGATTTAAATTAAAAGTTCTTTTTTTTTAGATCAATCTTTGTATGTAACTTTACCATTTTTTTAAACGTTTAATTAACATTATAACACAGGGTGTCTCAAAAGAAAGTTCATATTTGATTTGCTGATTGCGGGAACTCAACTATTCCGAGGGGCACAGGGAGGTATGTCAATCGGTAGCCTAGCTTTTGGGAATTTAGTCGCTATGGATCGTTTCTCGAGAACGTTCGAAAACGTAGACAGTGTTCCTGGGTCTGTTCGTGACAACTCGGACCTTTCGATTCGGATCGTGATGTTGCTTTAAACGTGCATATAGCATCATTGTTCCGCATTTTACACAATTGGAGCATCTTCACACACGTCCAACAGGTCTCTAACACGAGTTCATGAAATTTTTCGTGGCAAATTGATCATTTCAACGGTTTACATTTGGACACTATCATTTTTAAGAAATAAATTCCCAAAGTGTGTATTTTAATACGTAATAAACATTTTTTCAATAAACTTATTACTTTTTTTATCGATTTTTTAAATGTGAACTTTCTTTTGAGGCACCTTGTATATTCAGGCCTGTTCTGGGTTTCACTCTCAACAAATAATTCAAATTCACTTGGCATTAGCAAATTATCTCATATGTAAAACAATTTACCATTTTAACGAATTCACTTTTGACTTAATCTGCACGAAATTGAAAAGAGAAGCATGTGGAAAAATAGGTTAAAATTTTCAAAGTCAAAGAAGGCGACAAAATTAAAAATGGCTGATTGTGTTTCCTTGAATTTTGAAGCACTACTTTCAGCAACGAAAACGCATCCAGCTGTGTTTTATATACTTACTTTATATACTTACTTTTATATACTTACTTATGACACATCCTATGTTTATATATTTAAATAAAATATACCACCGCACTGCTTAATCAGATACGCAGCAGGTGGAGACTGCGCTTTTGAGTATTGCACAAATGAATTGATTGAAATTAGAAGCCATTGATACGATAGTAGTTAATAAATGTGATCTCTCGCTCATGCTACAATTTTTGTTCATTACAGTTCATCCTGCACCGAGGATGACATCAAAGAAGCCTTTACCTCTAATAACTTTGAAGTCAAAGCATTCAAGTTTTTCCCGTAAGTATGCGAGATATAGTATTCATACGAGATATAGTATTCAATAGTTTTTTTTTTTTGTTTTATTTTTCGCTTTTCAGTAAGGACCGCAAAATGGCATTGCTGCAGCTGTCATCTGTGGAGGAAGCTGTGCTGGCACTGATCAAAATGCACAATCATCAATTATCCGAATCGAATCATTTACGCGTCAGTTTCTCAAAGTCGAATATCTAAGCTGCTCGACAAACGTCGCCAATAATATACACTGTGAAGTAGAGAGTACTGTGCTGAATTACTGGAAGAAGAAAGAAGAAGAAGAAGCTAGAAGCACACGACGCCGCCGCCTCCGCCGCCGCCGTCGTCCTTACAGGATACAAGTTGAAGTTAATTGAAGTACAAGCAAAAAATTTAAAAACAAAAACAAAAAAGCATGCAAGCAACAGCATAACAAATCAAGCAGCCCATACACACACACAGTTCTTAAATATAAAACCATCAAAACTGAATCCCTAATTAACACAAAACAATCTTCGCATGAGCTATAGCAACCAATTAAAAAAATTTCAGTGTTTAAAGAAATAAAATCTAATATTTATATACAAAAAATAAGAATATATATATATATATATATATATACTTATATATATATATATATATATATATATTTAATGAAAATTCAAGAAAACTTTATAATTAAATGAACAAAAAAAAACAAAAAAATAAAATATATAAATAAGATAATGTAAAATCGCACAGACATTCAGCATATAGCAAGATACACACAACAACAACAACAATAAACACTTAAATACTACTACAACTACTACAACAACAACAAAATGAAGCAGTGAAATTACTAATTAAACAATCATTTAAGCAAAATAATAAAAACAAAAATATAAGAAATCATGTTGCAGCATACAAGTAATTCATTAATTAAGCTTAAACAACTTTTTAATAAATGTATTTTTTAATTTAAGCTCAAACGCATGCTAGTTAGAAACAGATTGATTAACAAAACCATATGAAAAAAAGGACAACTTGAGTTGAGCATGAAGTATAATTATAAAAATAATAATAATAATAATAATAATAATAATAATAATATGTAATAAGAAAAACTGTGTTTCGTTTTTAAAAAGCAGCAAAGATGAAATTTATTAACAAAAAAAAAATTATTATATTTAAATAAAACAAAAGATTTGTAATACATATTTATATATATAAAAAAAAACATTAATTTTTCTTTTTTTTACTTATTGTATTTTGCTGATAAATGTTATTTTAATTAATTTGAATGAAGTAGAATTGTAAAATTAGTTTTTAATGCAAACTGAAAATTAAATAAGCTACAAAAACAGCGTTTAGCGCTCCAGTTCGAGTTCGAAAGTAAAGTTTAAACTGTTTAAAAATTCAAAACAAACGAAAACATCATTTTTAAGTGAAGCGTAAATTGTATTTAATTTCAAAAACTTATGGAAACAAAGTATGTTTAAATATGTAATAAAACAAAAACAGAAAACAAAAAACAAGAAATGTGTGTTTAAAACTAAATATATAAATGAATTTTAGCATGTGTCGTGTTTTGTTAGACGTAAATATGTATTTCAAATGAATTCAAATGCTACACGAATATCTCGTGTAAGTAAATGTTTTCAATATGTAAATGTGCTTAAGCTAGTAAAAAACAAAACAGAAAACCAATTGAAACAGGATAAATATATATATATATATATATATATATATATATATATATATATATATATATATATATATATATATATATATAGAGAGAGAGATATATATATATATATATATATATATATATATATATATATATATATATATATATATATATATATATATATATATATATATATATATATATAAATGCATATATATTAATTATAATTATAAAACAAAACAAAAACAAAGTGTTGAATAAAGACAAAGTTGCGTGTTTTTTAGCAAACTTAATGATTTTTTGATAATTTTACAAAATAAAAGATGAAAAACAAAAACCAATTAAAGCAAATTATTATATACAAACCGATAGAAACAGACACATACTACATACTACATTATTATAGTACATACGGATAAACAGCTAAATACTAGTTACTATACGAGTATAAAATGAAATTAAATTATTTATACATGTGTATATCTATATATGTACATGAAACTTAATTAATTGCTGTCGTCAAGAAGAGGACACGGCATTAAATGAGTTTGCTAAGTAAATAAAGTTAAATAAAAAAATTTACTAGCTAAATGTGTAAGATTAGCAGTAATGATTAAACAAAAAAATAACAAAAAAAGTAATTTAATATTATGTGTGCAAAGAAACTTTTGAAAGAACGTGTACGAAAAGCAACAAAAAGCGTAAATTAATTATTATTATTATTATTATATATAAATAAATATATGAATAAAAACAAAAAAAAAAAAACAAATGTAAAACTATGCGTGCGAAATAATCATGAAATACAGAAACAGGTTTATGCTGTTAAAAATGAATGTTGTTTTTAATTAAATGAAAAAAATAAAAAAGAAACTTAGTAATTAAAATAGTAATTAAATAAAACAAAAAAACAAAACAAAACTGCATATATTGAGCAACAACAAAAGGGAATTTTAAATGTATTTTTCATTTAAACGGCATCATGCTACGCCAAAAGAGCAAAACATAAAAAAGTATAATATAGTATACATAACTAGATATAGATATATAACTAAAAACATATAACAGATACAAGATACTTACATGCAATAGTTGTCGTTTAGAGTCATCATTAGCTGAACGTCTTACAGTCAAAAACAAAAACAAAAACAAAAAACAAAAAACAAAGAAAATAAAAGTAAAAGTTAAAGAAACAAACATATACTACGACTGCTAGAATTTCGAATGAGATAAATCTTGACAAATCAAAATTTCATACAATTATTCAAAAAAGAAAACAAAAAACAAAAAAATTAAATAAAAATTCTATCTAAATGTATAGCGTGAAACAGCAGCAGCAGCAGCAGCAGATAAAAATATAAAACAAAATGAACAAATCAAATATTTATCCCAACGATAAATTAAATCAATTTAATAATATAACTAAGGGAATGTTTTAAAAACAGTATAAACAAATAAAAAATATATATATACATGTATATATATATATATAAATGTAACTGAAAACAGCAGCATGACATGAACAACACGAACAAACAAATTTTATGCATATAAAAAAAGAAGTATTACATTATTTAGTAAAATAATATTTAACAAAAAAGTAAAAAAAGTAAAAATATAAAACGAGTAAAATCTAAATGCAGTGAAGAATTTAAAAATCTAAAACAAAAATTACAAAATAATAAAATAATAAAATAGAAAAAATAACTAGTATTGAATTTTTCGTTTGTACAACAAAATATAAAATTAGAAACAAAGAAAGTCATCAGTCAGTCACATTGAGCAGCGCAGAAGAAGAAAGCGTTTAGAAGAAGATTATATGAAACGAAACAAACAAAAAAAGAAAAAGAAAATGTATAGAAGAAAAATAAACATAAAGACTAAATATATTTCTGCGCGACAAAAGCAAAAACAAAAACAAAAAAATATATTTACAAAATGCAGCATGCAGCGACAGGGGGACAGGGTTAAACTATGATGAAATATTTGATGCATAATTAAAGCAGAAATTACATTTTCAGCTAAATGAGAATGTTGAAAAACGAAAACAAACGCATGGAAAGCATGAACACAACTTACACATAATATATGTATGTATATCTAATTGTAGTTATATTAATAAATAAATAAATATATATATATATATATATATATATATATATATATATATATATATATATATATATATATATATATATATATATATATATATATATATATATATATATATATATATATATATAAATGTATTAAAAAAAAATACAAAACACTTAAAATTAGATAAAACAGAAAGTAAACAGCATAAAAAGACAACATTTCGCAGAGAATCAACAAAGAAAAGATGCAACTTAATGCGAGAAGAGCGAGCGTGTTCAAAACTGAAACTTTGTGTAGAGAAGTTAGTTAAACATAAGAGTTAAATACAAGAAAAACCATTAACTTCGGTTGAACCGAAGCTCTAATACCATTCACACGAAATTTTTGTATTGTATTGTAGAACATAAACGTGGCTGTTTAAATAGGGATTAACCCAAAAAGTGTGCGGTACACAACTTCACTAGTAGATGTGTATGAAACGATCATCTATAAGATGCCGTCATATCGAATTTCATGTTGATATTGACGTTTTATGCGTAGAAATGCATAAAAGTGAACTGTGTTGTGTGTTTGAATGGGACTAACTAAAAAAGTGAGCGGAACACGCCCATTTGTATATATATATATATATATATATATATATATATATATATATATATATATATATATATATATATATATATATATATATATATATATATATATATATATATATATATATATATATATATATATATATATATATATATATATATATATATATAAATCAGTTGTCTACTAAAATCCACCAAATCAATTTTTCAAGCTTATATTGATTTAAATAAATCATTTTTTTTATAGAAAATGGCACAGTGGGTGCTGGGTATGTATTGGGGCTACCACAAAAAGTGAGCGGAACACGCACATTAGTCTATGTTTGTTAAATGGCTATCCACGAAAAAGGCATCATATCGCATTTCAACCTAATATTGAAAGAAGTTTTTCATACAAAAAGTCAAAAGTGGGCAGTAGGCTTATATGGGGGCTATCCCAAACAATGGGCCGAACGCACCTATCAATGTATATATTTCAATATATGTGAAGTGTTCATCCGCTAGTAGCTACATTATCAATTATTAAGTTAAGTTATTGACTACAATAAAAAACTTCTTCATACAAAATGTCAAAAGTAGGCAACAGTGAAAGCTATCCCAAAAAGTAGAAGTGGCGGGTCAATCTTTAGTAGAATAAAACTGCAATAAAAAGTAGTGTATGTGCAAAATTTCAACTGGATAGCATAAAAATTGGTATTGCGCTGCAACATACAGACAGACAGACAGACAGACAGACAGACAGTTAGATCGACAGGGTTAGATCGACTCATCTCGTCGAGCAGATCAAGCATATATATGCTTTATGGGGTCTACAATGTGTCCTTTGCGTTACAAACTTTAGCATAAATGTGAATGGTTTAAAAAATTATTGACACAAACTGAAACAGCTTTACATACATACATACATACATACATACATACATACATACATACATACATACATACACATACATGTAAACAAAACATATCAATACATTGACATATATATAGATATATTTATATATATTGAACTATATGTATATGGTATGTATGCAATTAAAGCAAAAAGTAGTCATATATTATTTTCTCCAGCAAACACGATATTCTTTACTATTTGCTAAGAAAACACACACACACACACACACTCGTAGTGAGTTTATGCGTGCGAGTTAATTGCAATTATCAATTTTCGAATTTACAAAAAAAGTCACATTTATACAGTTGATTATGATGATTATCTATAAAATTGAAAATTAAACCAAAAGTCGCCGACATTACATTCAAGCAACAAAAGCTCCGGCATTTTGAAAAGCTATACGGACCGATGACTCCAGCACCCCGTAAACCACACCAAACAGTGCATTTTTGTGAATGTAATGCTAGTTCGAGATCCCATATTGACAGAAAGTATTGCCTGCTTTGTAGATGGGGAATATTATGTGGAATCAGTGGAACACTGCTCTAGGTTTCCGCTTTCGTGCATGTGTTCGTACACCTCAGCTAAAGTCTCTAGTAACTTATCATCGGTATGCGATCTTCAACGGTTGGTTTGCCGGACTTGCATTTTGCTCATACCTCGTTTAATCTTGTGGTCGCAGTCATGGTCGATGGTCTCAAAGTTCAAAAATGTTTAGCATTTGCACTTTTAAGCACTGCTGATGCTTAAGTTGATAATTGCAATGAACTCGCTCGCATAAACTGCATAGCAGATACAGTGCGCAACACACAGGGTTGTTAATTACATAAACATAAATATACTAAAAAAAAAAAAAAGAAGGAAAAATAATACTAAAAAAATTAAAATTAACTAAATACATAAAGCAGCGTAAACAGTTTGCCACAAATCGATATAACTACAATTAAAATGAGCGTTAAAAGTGAAACAAAACAAAACAAAACAAAAACAATTTAAATAAAAAGGGTTCATTAAAAAGGATATAATGTTTTATGAATATATATAGTAAAAGTAGCGAAATGCATTCGAATGATAATAAAAGTAAAAGAAAAATTTTATTTAACTATGTAAAGCGAAATGTCAAAAATTAAAGAAAAGTTAGTTCAATGACAAAATGTGAAAGTAGCTAAAGAGTATAATGCTGGACCGCATAAAAAATACAATATTAAAAATTTATATTAAATTTGTTATGTTTTTATGAATATGCAGTTGCAGATGCAGATGCACTATGTATGTAATTGTTTATTGTTAGAGGCGAGCGCGCAGTGAGTGAGTTAAATATTTGATTCTAAGACAGTTTAGAGTAAACAATTATTTTTTGGTTTTTATTATAATATATACTATATATACATATATATATACATATATGTATGTGTATATATATATATATATATATATATATATATATATATATATATATATATATATATATATATATATATATATATATATATATATATATATATATATATAGTACGCGTAAATATAAATTTGTTGTTGGCATTAATATTCTGTCTGCGTTCCTTACGTTTGTTTTATTTTTTTTTTTATTCATAATAGTAAAGTGATTTTAATTGCACAGACACACACACACACACACAAACATGAAATCGTTTGCGACATATAGACAGATAAAAATAAATAAAATATAATAATAAAATTCATTAAAAACCGACAGAAGTTCCTACTTTTTAGTAACAAAGAAACAAAATAAAAATAACAACAAACAAACAAAACAAAACAAAAAGAAAAAGAAAAACGATACAAGATACAAGATACAGATACAAAACGGAAAGCGAAACAAGCTAAAACTAAACTGTGAAAAGTGCAGCATTCATTATTTTTTATTATGAACAACAATTTTTTTGTTTGTTTGCATTAAACATAACTATTTTGCCTCAATTCCACTAGGTTTGCTTGGGGACGCTTCACAATTTTGTTTGAGTTGTAGATACTTTCTGTCAGATACTTTTTGTCATCAAATAAACATGTTCATTATGTGTACGAAGTAGCGCAAATTTTCCGCAGAAAAAGGCATATGTATTTAAACTTAAAATAGGGTCCAAGTTTTAAATATATACAAAAAAAAAAATAAATAAATAAATTAAAATGATAAAAAAACAAAAAAAAAGTGAGAGAAAAAAAAATTTTAAATTAAATTACAAAAATGTATACAAATCATTTTAGCTGCCATAAATCAGCGCAGCGCCACTCAAGTTTACATACTACTACAAATTTCGTTCTACTGAAGAGTGATAAAATGAAACTTAACTCAAAGCTAAAGGCAGCAAAATCAGCAAAAGTATCTGCAAGGTATTTGAAATAAAAGATTTCAATAAAAACTTAAAAAGGAACATATAATATTTTTCTTCTTGTGAATCATAGAGAATACCTAGAGTATAAAACGCAAAACGAAAATGTATTTGCAGTTTGAAACAACGGCAAAATAAAACAAACAAAAAAAATATAAAGAAAAGATACTTCTCTCACTTTGTAGCCGCTCACTGAACTATTCTAGTACTTCGCAGCTACAGCGCAAATTTAGTTAAAACCGACAAAAATTTCAAGTGGCTAAATCGAACTTAAAACTAATACTTACACACAAACACAAACACACACACACACACAGCAGACAACAGACATCAGGCGAGCACACTTTGCAATTTTATGCTCTCAAAGGATTTAAAAACTAAAAAGTGAAGTTACATAAGATATTTAAACATAATTTTTTACTCACAAAAACTAAAAATCTAAACGTAAACACAAAAAAAGCAAAAACAAAAAAAAAAAAAAGAATATAACTCGTTATCGAAACTTTTTTCTCACTAAATTTTTAACCTTAACTCTTACTTATGTGTATATACTTGCATACTAACTTACTTATTATATATATTTACAAATCTATGTATTACTATACGTACACATACATACATACTTACATACAAGCATAACTACATATAGCAGAAAACAATCTAATCTAAATCGCAACTAATACTATATATATATATATATATATATATATATATATATATATATATATATATATATATATATATATATATATATATATATATATATATACATAGTACATATATATATATATATATATATATATATATATATATATATATATATATATATATATATATATATATATATATATATATATATATATATATATATATATATATATATATATATATATATATATATATATATATGTACTATGTATGTATATATATATATATATATATATATATATATATATATATATATATACTCTACTCTATTCGCCGCATTCTCGATGTAATGAAAGCTCAGATTCATTATCAAAAAAAAAAAAAAAAAACAACAACAAAGAAAAAAAATAAAGAAATATGAAAAAAAAAAAAGATACATTTTCGTATTTAGCAACAGCAAAAAATTATAATAAATAAATAAAACAAAAAAAAATAATAGTTTTACTGTGTATTAGTTTTGAATTTTTGCTTAAAGACCGAAAACAAAAATTATACAAAAAAAAAGAAACAAAAACAAAATAAAAACTTATACTACTAAAAACTAAGCTAAATAATAGAAAAAAGTAACTGAAAGAATTCATCAATCATAAAATGTGTAAAATAAAAACAAAAACCAATTTAAAATTATAATATTGCAAACTGAAAACAGGCATCAGAAATGAAATTGATAAAAACCAACGTTTAAAAAAAAACAAAAGAAAAAACAAAAAACAAAAAGAAACGAAAATAAATTAGAAGCGAAGCGAAGCGAAAAGCATAAAATGGTGGAGTTACATCATGGAAATGAAGATATTGACAATGGCGATGATGATGATGATGATAATGATAATGAATATTTGTTATGTTACAAGCATTAATTAATTAATTAATTATTATAATATTAATTATTATTGAAAATATTTGAAAAATAAAAATAAATATAAAAAATAAAAATAAAAATGATTTAAATCATTAACAAAGAAAAATGTGTCCAGTTGTATTTTCTTTTGCGAAGCCGCAAAGTGCAGACAATTTTATTATTAGTTTTATTTGTTAAGTTTTTTTATTATTATTATTATTATTACTATTATTATGATTATTATATAGTATAGCATATATTTCGTGCATAGTTTTCCGTATTGTGTTTTTTTTTTTTATACAAAAATAAATGTTTGTTGAAAGTGTTCTTTACTTTTTTGTATACATAAATATAAATTGTTAGCGCTCATTTCTGACTTTTCTACTAAAACAAATTCAAATATACATAATTATTAAATGATTAAAAAAGAAAAAACTTCACTTCACACACATACTTGCATGCATACATATATACATATATATACATATAGCATATAAAAGCATACCATCATGCATAAATTTGTACTTTTACTATTAAGTTTTAATTATTGTATTTTAATTTTTAATATTCAAACTCTGATTTTGTATGTCAAACATGCAATTATTATCTCCCTCGACAATTTATGTCTCGTAGTAGATACACATAGTAGTACATACATATGTGCGTGTTTTATATTTTATACTTTCAATTACTTTAATTTTTAAATTGTAACTATTTTATCATTAAAAAAAAACAAAAACAAAAAATAAAAAAAAAACAAGAATTTTAAAACAAACAAAATTATATTTGTTTTTTTTTTTTTTTTTGGAAAGTATCTTCATACATATTTATTTATTTATTTATTTAAATATTTGCGAGCTATAAGTGCTGCAGGATCTAATAAATAAAAGTAGACCAAACTCCAACCATGCCCCACCAAATCCTGAAAATAAGTTTTTACCAAAACGTCAACACTTGAATGACACAACATTAAAGTACACCATGACATATGCTGAACTAGCCAAATTTAGTGAAGTGAGGCCAAATGAGTAAGTAAGAGGCCAAAATGATAAGCTAATGTTGAAAATTGAGGCAATGTTACGTAAACAAATAGTGCTTACTAGTAATCTGTTTAACATGTTGACGATGCTTATGTCTAAATTAAAATAAATTTACGTTTAGCTATATGGCATGCAAACGGCCTGGGAAACCATTGCCTTGAAGAGTTCAAAACTTCCTACATCGAAAATATATAGAAATTTTATTAATATCTGATAATATCGCATCTAAATCTTTTTTTTTTCAAAATTAGAGGTTACGAGCTCATAGCGCAATCTTGATTAAGTCAAACATTAAATATGAAGAATTGGAGTCTATCAAGACAAATTCGATTCAATTCGACGTAATAAAAATTAAGTGTGTGCCAGGAGACTTGATCATTGCTGCCAACTACCTTGCTCCACGCTACTCACATTACTACTCCACGCTCCACATTACTCAAAGAATACTTTAAAAACTTGTTTGACAAACTTGGCCAAAAGTTTTTAGTTGGAGGAGACTTCAATGCAAAGCAAATCTGGTGGGGCTCCAGGCTTATTTATCCGAAAGGTCGAGTGCTGTATAAATGCATAACGGAGTATCATCTCTAGACCTTATCAACAGGCAGTCCAACATATTGGCCCACTGATCGACAGAAAGTTCCTGATCTGTTAGATTTTTGCATATACAAAGCGATTCCATCAAATATTCTGTATATAGCCACTTGTGATGAACTAAATTCGGACCATACAGCAATACTGATCAATATGAGTGTAGTCCCACAAACATACTCAAAAAACTGTAATATTATTACAAAAAATACGGACATTGCATCATTTCAACTTTGGTTAGACTTACACATAAACCTCAGCTATTATCCTAATTCAAGCAATGAAATTGCAGATGCTGTTGAATCGTTTAACCAATTAATTCACGAAGCAGCTTACTTATCAACAACAAGCAAACACAGTGAACCGAGCTTTCGAACACAAATTACTCACCATGTTCCTGTTGAATTGCGGCAACTTATATCAAGAAAGCGGAAACTTAGAAAAATCTGGCAACGCATCAGACACCCAGCAGACAAGACGAACTTTAACAGCAGCAGAGTAAAGGAACTGAAGACCAAACTTTACGAGCTAAAAAATGAAGCCATTGCAAAATATTTAGAAAACCACGATCTTCAAAACTATGATGAGCACAATCTGTGGACAGCAACTCGTTATATCAAACGTCCGGTAAAGAGAAATGTTCCCATTAAATATATTAATAGTGAGTGGTGCAGAAGTAATGATAGTAAAACTAAGGCCTTCGGAAATCATCTCGAAACAATTTTGGAACCATTTGACTTTACTGCATTACAGTGTAAAAGAGAAATATTGCAATTTCTCGATAGCACCTGTCACGATTAGTGAATTCAAAACTCTACGAACTTCAAAATCTCCTGGGTGTGACAACATTAGTGCAGCTGCCATTAAAACACTAAGTAAGATATCCATTATATTTCCTACTTGTATTTATAATTCGTCTGTTACGTCTCAATCACTTCCCAACACAGTGGAAATGTGCAGAGATTTTATTAATTCCGAAACCAAATAAACCGGAAAACAGTATCACCTCTTATCGTCCTATAGGTCTCTTGGCAATATTCTCCAAAATATAAGAGAAAATATTTCTGCGTAGATTGTTGCCAGTGCTTAATGAACGTAATATTATACCGGAAATTCAATTCGGCTTTAGGAATGGTCATGGCACTATTGAACAATGTCACCGAGTTATAGAAGTTATAACAAATGCGCTAGAGAGGAAGCAATATTGTTCAGCTGTGTTTTTGGATATTCAGCAGGCTTTTGATAGAGTTTGGCACGAATTTCGGATTGTTATACAAACTAAAAAACGCTCTACCAACTCAATTTTATCTGATGCTTAAATCTTATCTTACACAAAGCAAATTTTACGTGAAGGTTAAGGACTCACTTTCAGATATATATCCAATTAAAGCTGGTATACCTCAAGGAAGTGTGTTAGGACCAGTTCTTTATACCATCTATACTGCAGACATGCCCGTTAATAACAAGGTGACTGTGGCAACTTATGCCGACGACACTGCTATCCTAGCTACACCAGACAGTGCTACTGCTGCCTCAAACATTCTCCAAGACCAGTTAGATCGAATGCAAGATTGGCTAAATAAATGGAATATTAATTTAAATCCAAACAAGTCTTCTCATATGACTTTTACAACTAGGAGACAGAGTCCTAGCGTATCAATTAACCATTCGCTTATACCAATTACTAATTGTGTTAATCATCTTGGAATGCATTTGGACCGTCGACTGACATTTAAACCGTATATAAAAACTAAGGCCCAACAGCTCAAATGCAAAACTTAGAGAATGTACTGCTTGATTAATCCGAAATCAAAACCCTGCTTGAAGAACAAATTGCTGCTATATGTTATTTGTTTTGTTTACAGTGAGTTAAGAAAGGCAATTTGGATTATTTTTCACAACTTTCGACGTGTATTATCTCAACAAGAATGTATCAATGAACTCAGTTCTTTGTATGGCAATAAAGCAGGATCAAAAACCACAGTATATCGCTGGTATAGTGAATTCAATCGTGGTCGTAGTTCGGTCGCCGACGAATTCCGTGAAGGTCGTCCAAAATCGGTTGTTGTGCCCAAAAACATCGATGCAGTGCGTGAACTGATAATGCAAGATCGTATTGTGACATATCGTGAGATAGAGGCATCCTTGCACATTAGTTCCACTTCAATACATTCGATTTTGTCATGCACAAAAAAAAATTTGCAAATCCAACAAAAGTTGTTCGTGGTAGAAGCACAGCGAAGCAAATGACCGCCTGTTTCTTCGGCCGAATGGGTCATGTGGCAACTGTTCCGCTTGAGCAACGTAGGACGGTCAATTCTGAGTGGTACACGATCAATTGTTTGCCAGAAGTCTTCGGAGAAATTCGTAAAACCAACTGCCAAAGACGAATCATTCTCCATCATGACAATGCGGAGAATGATCACACATCTCGTCAAACAAGTGCATTTTTGAG
This sequence comes from Leucophenga montana, assembly GCA_035044765.1. Classification (NCBI taxonomy): domain Eukaryota; kingdom Metazoa; phylum Arthropoda; class Insecta; order Diptera; family Drosophilidae; genus Leucophenga; species Leucophenga montana. The sequence continues at coordinate 183,298 of JAWNNQ010000418.1, forward strand.
CAGTCAAAACATCGAATTAATGACTGATCCTCCATACAGTCCTGATTTGGCACCCAATGACTTCTTCTTGTTCCCGAGTATCAAAGGTAAACTGCGTGGTCAACGATTTACTAGCGCCGAAGAAGCAGTTGAAGCGTTCAAAAACCATGTTTTGGAGGTGTCTCAAGAGGAATGGAAAAACTACGAGTTATAAGAAAAATAAGGTGAAAACTTATTTTAGATAGAACAAAGAGCTCGGAGTGAATTATTGAGCGTGTAATTTGTCGTACAAAAAGGCAATTTTATTGGCAGGAAGTGGCAAGTTGGCCGAATGGGGTTATTTAGTACTATGGACTGAAGTAAGTAGGGAGAATCAATCTCCCCAATAAAATTTTTATGAAGAAAAGCCACTGAGAGCATAGAACGGCGTGACAAGAGGGTTGCGAGATCAATTAATTTTAACCTGTCATGATAGGGTGGAAGACTTACATCGGTATCCCAATTGAGACTCCTAAGAGCAAACAGAAGAAACTGTTTTTGGACTGACTCAATACGATCCTCGTGAATATCATAATATGGATTCCAAATACTACAAGAACCAAATTCTAAAATCGGAAGAACAAGAGAAGTGTATAGGAGTTTAGTGGTATAAGGGTCATTAAATTCCTTAGACCAACGCTTAACAAAGCCAAGAACACCTTTTGCTTTGTTTACTATTGAACAAATGTGATTATTATAAATAAGTTTAGGTTTCAAAAGGATAACTAGGTCATTAAAATAAAACTCTCTATCGAGGGCAATGTTATTTAAAGAAAAGGTTATATGGTATAAATGGTTTTCTGCGTTGACACCATGACGACACCATGTATGTAGTGAGTTTAAGACAGCCTGCAATAAACTGTGCTGCGAAACATCAGAATAGAATATGACAAGCATAATTTAACATCATCTGCATACATTAGTGTATGGGCATGATTAATAGACAAAGGAAGATCATTAATAAAAATGTTGAACAATATTGGACATATGTGACTCCTTTGGGGAACGCCACAAGAAACAAAAATAGTTTTAGACAAACAATTGTTAAATAAAACTTTTTGTGTTTTACCGGATAAGTATGACTCAATCCAAGTAACAAGCTGCAGAGGAAACCCTATGTAGTGCTTTTAATTTGAATGAAAGCTGCTTATGACACACACTATCAAAAGCTTTACTGAAGTCTATATAAATGACATCAGTTTGGCAACCCGACTCAAAAGCATTATTTGCAACAGTGGAAAATTCTAAAAGATTAGTTGTAATAGATTTTCCTCTAACGAAACCATATTGGAAAGAACTGAGAACTGACTTTAATGACTGTTGCAATTTTTTGCAAAGAGCTTTGGAATAGTACTCAGCTTAGCAATACCTCTATAATTCGTTACATCAGACTTGCTACCCTTTTTATGTAAAGGGATAATAAAAGACTCCTTCCAAAGAGATGGAAATTCACATAGCTTTGTGGATAGATTGAAAAGAATTGAAAATGAAAACAAATGGAGCTAGACCAATGTTTTAGTATGCAACTGGGAATATTATCCGGGCCAGGTAGGAAAGAGAATTTAATTGTTAAAAGACATGTTAATATATTTTGTATGGATATAGCGGGAGGAGATATAAAGTCATGCGATGTGATATGCTATAAGGATATGAGAAACTAGGATTAACAGAGCTGCAAGAATACGTACTTTGGAAAAAGTCGGCAAACAAATCTGATATAGGCGAATCAGAAGATGCAACTGCACCATCAAGAAATAATTGCGAAGGATACGCTGAAGTACTACGTTTCGTTTTAACGAAATTGAAAAACAATTTTGGATTGCGACGCATGTTTCGTTTAACTTTTATTAAATAATTAGCATAACACCTTTTATTTAATGCATTAAAATCAGAACGTAGTGGCTCTAATACTGATTTTAGTAAATATTGTGTAGCATCATCTAAAACAATAAGATGATCTTTTTCATGTAAAAGAGTAGTGATGTATGAGATCGCAGCGGCATGCTGACATTAGATCATCATTTCCGAAGAAGGAGGAATGTATGAGCAAGTAATTTATATGTTGAAACCACGAAAAGAAGTTTTAACACATATAAATTCAATGTCCTGATATATACCAATTTCCTCAGACAAAAGAGACGATTTGACTGATATTAGAAAACCACCACCAGAGTGATTGGCACGATCTTTTCTAAATGTAACAAAATTATCATTGAATAACTTAGTATCTTTAACATCCTTACATATCTCACATTTATTCAGCTGAAATTTTTACACACTACACTCTCTGCTCTCTACACATGTATACGAGGGTTGAAAGAGTATTTTAACATTGAAAATGGATTTTTTGTTTTTAAAACTATTCTCCATGTGAAGATCAATACACTTTTGCATACGTTTGAAACAATATTCTATGCACTGCTGCCACTCAGAAGTGAATAATACCTCTAATACGAGCTGTTTAAAAAATCGTTGAACGTGTAAAATCACGCGTCGAAAAACGATGTCGTCCCTATTTATTTTTGCTGTGCAGGAACTAAAAGAATCCATTAGCTGCCAAGTCAGGGCTGTAAGGTGTATAACCCACATGACCCTTTTTAGAATAAGGTCATCAAACAAAAAAATTTATATTTTTTGGAATTATTCAACTGCAGCGGTGGGCAAGCCCTTGCTCTCAAACCGTTACTTTTGCATGCTTGCGATTTTCGACGAGACAACAACAACAACTTTCGGCGCAGCCGAAAACGAAACAACAACCACACACGATTCTCGGACCGTCATAAAAGTGTTCATTTTACTATGATTTATGACTTCTGCCGCGTCTTGTACACTGAGTAAGAAAGCGCAGTAAGTTTTGATTAAGTGATTGAATATAAATGGTTTCAATAATTTTTTTCAGTGTTGAATTTTTTTTTACTTTAACAACCCAAACAACAACAATAGAGCGAAGGCTCGATTTTCTTCGCGACGCATAGAATCATAAAAGGGTTCATTTTGCTTAGATTTATGACTGCAAAAACTCTGTTTGTTGTAGATGTTGTTGTACTGCTCCCGATTCAAAATTTCGTGCTCACCGCTGTTCTACTGGCTTAATAGTACAGTCATTTGGTTGTAAAAGTAGGAGTTACCTGGAAAGTTTTCCGGGAGTTTTGAAAATGGATAAATTTTGTTCGGAAAATTAATAGTTTTGAAGTACGGGCGCCGCAAGCCATTATACATCTACGCCAACCCGTGACGTTTAATTGAAATTGATTACATTTGTGAATTATAAAATTATCTAAAACTAAATACTAGTAGTAGTAAATATCTGCCGACAGAGCTCAATATAAATATTTAGTCTGAGTAATCAGTACACTTCTTTCGTTTCACAGAGTGCCGTTTGCATTTATAGAGAGCCATGGCTTCTAATGAAGTAAATTGTTTTATTTGTGCTAATCCATTGCAAGAAAATTAAGTGATTGAAGCGAAGGAAAAAGAATTGGAGACTTTTCGTAAGTCAAGTATTAAAACAAAGGACAACAAGGATAAACTTTTGGTGGAACTGAGATCGATAGTGGTTCTCGATGAATGTTGTGAACGATACAATAATGAGAAGCTTTTGCGTAGAGGAAGCGAAGCCACAACTTCTCAACCCCAAATGCGATCTACGCGCCCAACATTCTCATTCAGAAATCATTGTTTTTGTGAGGTGCTGAGATAACAGCAGAGGGAATCTGTATTTAAGAACTTACTCGAGCTCGTAATGATGATTGGGGTCGAGCATTGGGGTAATGATTTGGTCGCAGCTGATGCACAATATCACAATTCGTCCACGAAAAAATTGTACCAAGCCCCACCGACTGAAGAAGTAAAAAAAAAGAGGTCCGAGTGCAAACGAAATCGATACTGCGATGCAGTACATTTATTCCTATCTCAAACAGAATTCCGAGTAATGTCAGTTTTCTCTGTATGAACTGATGACCAAAATTGAAGGTGATAACCGTCCATACATAAAAACGGTAAAAGCATAACTCCTAAAAAATATATATTTTTTTCTTTTTCTGTTTAGGCGGCCTAAAGGGAAGGTCGAGTGGATGATGTCTTTTCAAACGACGACGGTGCTGGCTATTGTCGAGCAGGTTTACGGCCAAAGGGTTGCGGTCTGTCTTGGTGCTTCTGGCTGAATCTTTTCACTTCGTCAGTGACACTTGGAATGCCAAGGTCCTTATGGATCACCTGATTCTTAACGTAATATGGTGCTTTGACCAATCTTCGCAAAGTAATGTTTTGAAAGCGTTGTAGTATTTCAATGCTGGATGTTGAGGCTGTGCCCCACAGCTGAATTCCATAAGTCCATATGGGTTTCAATAAGACCTTATAGAGCAGGACTTTGTTTCAGTTCAGATTCAGTTGAGATCTGTAGCCGAGCAACCAGTTCATCTGCCGGAGTTTCAGATAAAGCTGTTTTCTTTTAATGTGCTCTGACCAGGTTAGTCTCCTGTCGATGGTTAAGCCAAGGTATTTTACTTTTCTCACAGTAGGCAGTGTGGTGCCATTCAGGCTGACCTCTGGGCAAGTTTTTGATCTGTTAGCAAATGTAATATGCGCAGACTTGCCTTCATTAACGACGATGTTCCATCTTTGTAGCCATGGTTCCATACTTGTAAGTTGCGATTGCAAGATTGCTGACGCTTCTGCATGATCCGTCGAATGGCGCTGTGCCATCTGCGTATGTGGCGATTACGAGGTCTTCGCTTTCAAGCACAGGAATGTCTGCAGTGTAAAAAGTGTAAAGTATAAAGAAGGACCTAACACGCTTCCCTGAGGGATGCCTGCGTTTACTTCGTAGACTTCGGATTCAGCCCATTCGCGTCTCACGTAGAATAGACGCCTATGTAAATAGGACTTCAGCCGCACCTAGAATGGGGTTGGTAACATGGTCTTAAGCTTGTAAAGCAAACCTAAATGCCAAACACGGTCAAAAGCCTGTTTAATATCAAGAAAAGCTGCAGAACAGTACTTCCTGTCTTCAAAGGAGCTCAATATAGTTTGTGCTATTCTGTGGCACTGCTCCGGGGTTCCATGCTGACTCCTAAATACCAAATTGGTGCTCAGGGATTAAGTTGCCGTCTTCCAGCACTGGTAATAATCTGATCAAAAATTATCGTTCGAATTTAATGTTGTCAACGTCATCATACAGCTCATACAGCCCGTAGTTCATACGGGTCCTAAACTGTCCTACCAAGAATCTTTCTCTCGAACACTCCTAAAGATGCTGTATCAGTTGATGTTAGGGTCCATGCTTTTGCGCCATACAGCAGGATCGGGATTATTAGTGACTTATAGATTTGTATCTTCGTACTTCGAGAGAGGGCTCTACTTCCAATTTGCCTGCTGAGCCCAACATAGCAGTGGCTAGCAAGCGTGATTCTTCGTCTCATCTCTAGGCTGACGTTGTTCTAGCTGGTAATTCCTGTTCCCATATAGACGAAGTTTTCTGCAACGTTGAAATTCTCCATACTCACAGACTGTCCAAGATGGTCTCTCGCGCTGTTGGTAGACGAGTAGACACCAAGTCCCTCAACTTGTCCTTGTTCACCGCTGTTCACCACCATGAGACGTGGCTGTTTCCGTGGTGAGCAAATTGTAAGAAGGCAACCATTCCCCAAGAAGGCCGCACCCCAAAACAAAATTTGGCCAGTGAAGACACATCCTCGGATAGACTGTTACAAGTATATCTTTAAATTTTATAACTCGCAGTCTTTTTACCGCAGTGGTAAAAAACAAATTCAGTAATTTTGTAATATGCTATGCTTTTATTTATTCATCAATATTTATGTTGTCCCCTTCAAAGTAATCCCCCTCAGATACAATACACTTGTGCCAACGCTTTTTCCAATCCTCGAAGCACTACGCCACGGTAATCGAAGAAAACAGTGAGCAAAACTTTGACATTTGATCGAACTTGGCGTGTTTTTTTCGATCTTGGCACACCTGGGCTCTTCCACTGCGACGATTGGGCTTTGGTTTCGACGTCATAACCATATACCCATGTTCGTTGTTGAAGTCATCCAATAGCTCCTGAGCTCGATAGCAGAAAATCGCCGAGCACGCAAAACACTTCTAACCGTTATGCTTCTCACAAACAAACTAAACATGCTACATAGCTGAAACTGTAAACATATGTTCGTGACGAGTGAACCAACACAACAAACCAAAAAAATCGTATTTGTGATCAGAACGAAAAGACGAGATAGTCATGTCCGTCTGTATGTCTGTCGGAGACTAAAGTTCTCCAACTAGAAAAAAAATTTGAGAAACTAAACTCACGGTATAGACTCCCTAGTTAAAGTTAAACTTGAAATTTCATAACTCGCAACCAATTTTAAATATTTGTTTTTATTTTATAGTATTTCATGATTTTTCTCAAAAATGGTTTAGCGTAGAGGTGGACGTTGTGGCATCCACAAAATGTAATAAAAAATGGTCAAGGAGAATCTAACTTTCCTTGTGAAGTCTCTAGTTAATGGAATTTATTGTCTCATGCATTCTGTCAGATCCATTTTCTAGTGCAATCCTTTGAACCATTGTTATTGTATTAAACGGTTTGAATATACTATTCGGAATATTGTTGAAGGAAATAAGTTGATCAATCATTGAGAGCTTCTTATTGAGTTTTGGTGGACTACACATTTTAATAATGTTGCAAATAGGTGAATTGGAACCGTGTAGTAACGTATTGAAGAGATTGAGAGTATTAATATAATAGAAAATTTAAAAATAATATTTTTAATGGAAACGTCAAACACCTTGTTGCATGTCGACCAGATCGGTTATATGGCAGCTATATGAAATAGTGCCCCAAATCGTATGAAACTTTGTAGGTCATCTTGGGAACGTAAAATATTAATACAATCCAAATTTCAATTCAATAGCTTTAAATTTAGAGTTCAAGCCAAAATAAACGGGAAAAAACCACTGTGCGATGGATAAGTGTCAATAGTATATCGATTCGTATCGATTGATGTTATCGAAATTTGAATGCTGCCAGATCGCTATTACGACACATGCGTGTTCTTTAAAGCAGATTCTAACTTCGAAACCCCAACGAATATTTCAGTTTTTAACTTTCAAAATCATCAACATATTTTTAAAAACTGAAAACATGTTTTTTGTTGTTAAAATACTGGAACGGCCATCTGAAAGAAATCTTTGAGTGCAATAGAGAAAAAATAATTCATCGCATATGGGCATTTCCTGAAAAAGGTCCACCACGACGAAAAATCTAAAACTTGATAAACAAATGAATTTTTCTTTTATATTGTTAAAGAAATATTTGAATTGAAAGAATATAATGAGTTTACACCACATTTTTGTTTTTGTTGTGAAATATTTGCACAGAATGTCACAAATACGTTCCGACAGAAAACCAGGTTAAGGAATCTACAACTGAAGCTAATCTTGCGCAAGTAAACGAATTTTATTCACGTGGAATCAGTTTGTTGCAATATTGAAAATGAAACTTGCATGACCACTGATTGCAAGAAATGTACTGATGACGTGTTCTATGAATTGGTGCCACTAGCCTACTTAAGGCTTATAAACGAAAATGTTAAATGGCCACTTTGGAGTAGAGTAGACAATAGAATCTCCTTGGGAAATACTATTGCTCCATTGTCAGAGCTGATCCATGAGATAAACGTGCGAATGCCACAGTTTCAAAGGCACTTCTTTGTTCAGCGAGCTCAACAAAGTTATTTTGACGAGGTGAAGAAAAATTTAAAGCCCGGAGAACTCGTTTTGCAGATAGACTTCGCTGCAAATTATAGATTAGATTTTAATTACAAGCAAGTATCAATTTTTACTTGCGTTGCGTGGACTTCAAACAAAACAGAATCTCTGGCTGTAATTAGTGATAGTTTGAAACATAGCATCGGCTGAAGTTTTCTTAAGCTTAACAGATTTTCTAGTTGAATTTGAATGCAAAGCAGTTGAGTGGAACTATTTTGCATCGTCACATGGCAAGGGTGCAGTCGATGGGATTGGAGCCGTTTTGAATAGAAAAGTTTGGCAAATAACGAAAACCAAAAAGTCTCGCTTCATAATGCATTTGCTTTCTACGAACGCGCGAAAAACAATGTTTTTGGTATTCGTATTATGTATGTTGAGGAAGGTGAAATTGTGATTTCATCAATCTTAAAAAAAAAAATGGGAACAGTCGCCAAATGTTGCAGGGAAAAGGTACAGTGACTAGACTTTTCGCTATTGACTTTTATATTCCAGCGATTTGCTCAACGTTGAAAATCTTGAAGATAGTTTTGAATGTTAGATGAAGCTTCGTGTGGACAGTTTGAGTTTGCAAGTATGGCCGCATCGCCAGCATATGTAGCCAGAAGCATGTTCTCATTTACTGGAACTGGCATGTCAGCAGTATACAAAGTATAAACGACATGACCAAGCACACTGCCTTGTGGTACACCAGCAGCAATGCGGCGGATCCCTGAGCGCTCATCTTTCACCTCGACTGTGAAGGCACGGTTAAGCAAATGCGACTTCAAAAGAAGGAATTGCGATTTAGGCAAAATAGATTTAATTTTGAAGAGAAGGCCTTCAATCCAGACTCTATCGAAAGCTTGCTGTACATGAAGAAAAACAGCACAGCTATATTGCTTAAACTCATAGCAGGTAACATTCTACCAAGAACCTACCTTTGCCACTCTGCCATCAATTCAGTCATACCCCGGGGCTTTCTTTTTCTTAAGCATTTTAATCTGCAGACGAACCTCTTGCGAAGAGATAGGCTTGATGGACTGCATATTTGTGCAGCTCTCTTCCAGAAAATTAGCAGTGTCTCGCACATCATCTAATTCAGCTAGATCGAAAAGTGTAAAGCGTCCTTCGAGTTCAGCGGCAAATGCCTCAGCTTTCTCTTTATCCGTGCGGCACCAGGAGTTGTTGAAGTCTTTGATAGGCACGTGTCTCAAACAAGTAGCTCAAACAGCATATTCACATTTGTAAGTTTTAAAGTTATATTTTTTGTTTTTCTAAATAAAATTTGATAAAAAAATTCGTGTCACAAATTAGGTGGAAATCTTGCGATGTCGCGTTACAAATCACTTTATTATAAAATAAATAAAATAATAGTAATATATCAAAATAATGCCCATAAATGAAAAACTGCATTATTTTTATTATGGTTTAAGAGTATTTACTTCCAAATTTCTCGTCACATTTTGCTGACTTTCGCATTTTTCAAGATGAAGTCAAAAATGACTTTCATTTTTTGTCGCGTTCGCGATGCATTGTTTTCTATAAATAATTCGAAAACAACAAGTAAATTTGAACTTATAATAAAAATAGTGTTGATAAAATGCATTAAACACGTAAAACATCATTTTTGAAAATGTTAATTTTTGGCATTTTTTTTTTACATTTAAAGACGTACGAATGTCGCGTTCTCGATCCTGGAAATACCCATATACTTTTTGGATGTAGACTAGCGTAATTAATATCTTCCAGTTAAAATCATGATTAAAACAAAAGCGATTTTTCTTCTTTTTCTTTTTTTATTTAATTATATATTTTCTTTCAATAATGTAACATCGTTTTATTTCGTATTTTATTTGGTTTTCACGCAAAGAACTATTGTTGTCATTTTTTGTTATTTTTTTTTTGTTTTTTTTTTGTTTTTTTTTTGTTTTGTTTTGTTTTCATATTATAAATTTTATTATGCAATAATTTGTAATTAGGTTAATGTACTTTAGTTTTACATATACTGAATTTTATAAATAATAATAATTATTTTTTTATACCTTTTCTTAGTTGACTTAAACACTTTAAGTTGCTTGGTTTTTTTTTGGATTTTTATTTTTTTTGTTAATTTTTTTTATGATAATGCTAATTATTTTCATTACTGTTTCGTTTGCTGTGCTCAATTGTTCATACTTTTTCGCACATCCTTGCACAATCCTTTGACATATATGCATTTAGTATATGTATATATGGTATATATTTATAAATTTGTTATTATATAAAATTAATTAGATTATTTGGTTTTGTTTTTAATTCATTGCTATATGCAAGTATATAATGATTTTTATTTTATCCTTTTTATATATATGTAGACTTTAATGTTATCCTGTGGCAGTGGTAAATCAGAGTATTATCTGTTCAACTTGCTCTTGCTTTTTTTTTTTGCTTTTTTTTTAATATTTGATGCGAATGATTTTTTTTTTTAAGTTTTATATTGTTTGCTTATTGTTGTTGCATATTTTTGTTTTTTTTTTTTTATTATTATGATTTTTTTTTTTTTTTTTTTTTTGTAAACTATGAATTTTAACATTTAATTGTAGATATTGCTGCTACGTTCATTTCGTTTCAATTTCGCCTCACTTTGCTATATTTTTGTTACTCTTGTTATGCAAATAAATGAAAAAATTAAAAAAAGAAATAAATAATTTTAACTTTTAATAAACTTGCAATGAATCGAGACAATTAACATAAATAACTCAAAAGTTTGAACTGATTGTGTATTCAAAGCTGGAATGGAATCGCAATGTACGAGTTACAATATTTTATACTATTATGCATGTACGCCTTTTCGAAAGGTGGGTCTTGTAAAACAATTTGCTGTTGAGGAAATTTCTTTATAGAGCACTACTATTAAATGTTTTTGCGTTTCTTTTTTTTTTCCTTTTTTTAACATTTACAATCATTTCTGCTATTGCTACTACAAATATTGTTTAATCATTTGCAAATTATCATTTGTTTAATTCGTTCATTAACTAATTTTTCGCTCATTTGATTGATATATTTCATCTGTAGCAATAGTTTATTATTATTATTATTATTATTATTATTATATAATGGTGGTAATATATTTTATCGTTTCGTTTCGTTTCATTTTTTCTTTTATTTTTCTTGTTCACTCTATATATATTTTTCTAGTTAGTTGTTTAATTAATTAATTACTGCAGTTTAGTTCAAAATTCTTTTCAAAATTTAAAATTAAAATACAATTTAAACTTTGATGGGATAATAATGTTAGAGCTATATACATAAATATATATGTATATGTAGAATAAAAAAAGTGAAAAAGAGAGTTACTAGATGGGGATTTTGAAATTTGCTAAATTTTATAAAAGATTTTGCTTGCCAATTTTAATGACGTTGATGTTGATGTTGATGTTGTTGTTAATGCTCTAATGATCTTTTTAAATCTTCATTTGCCCGTTTATATATTGTTGTTCCTTGTGACCGTATGTATATATGTATTTACTGTTTCAGTCTTGTTTTACAAATTGATTGATTGATTTGTAATTGGGATTGTTCTGTTCTGTCTATGTATTTAAGTCTAATGTCACGCATTCTATGAATTTCTATGCAAGAGTGAAGAATATCTGAAGAACAAAGACAATGGAGCATGCTCGCGCGTGATGATTTGTTTCGTTTTTTGTTTTGCTTTTGTAAATAGTTCAAATAATTAAACAATAATACAAAATTTTCTTCTTCTTCTTCTTCTTCTTCTTCGTTTGGTTGTTCTTGTTGTGTTATCTTCACTAAAGCCCCTGAGCATTTGGTCTCCACATTTGTATAAATTGTTAAATTTGTTTTGTATTTTGTATTTTGTTTTTTTTTTTTTTTAATCATTTCACATCTTTTAATGATCATCATAAGTTCGACACACACTTTTGGAATATTAAAATTACAGCTCTGTATTTTTTTTTTTTTTTGTATGTTTTTTTTTCTTGTTTTTTTTTGTTTTTTGTTCTAAGAATTGCAAAAATCCCCGAAAGTTTTCAATTAAAAAAAAATTCTTTCTGCTTGATTTCAAGATTTACAAAGAATAATTAAATAAAACTATAATAAAACTTTTTTTTATTCGGTAAAACCGATGCATTTTACCCTTCACACGATCCAAAATAAAAATAGGATTTAGCGGAATTTGGACTCGAACGTGTCTTGAACGTGTCTCATCTCATTGAGTTGATCAATAATATATACAATTGTGTATATAGTCGCCGTTATCTGCCTTGCATGCAACAAACATAAAAATATGCAAAGTGGCTTCAGAGTTGAAGAAGTGTGTCTATCTCGAAAAATCAACAACAAAATTAACACATACGAATTTAATTTAAGTGTAAATAAACTAGCTCTTTCAGTCTATGCCTAAATCTGTTTTCTATATGTAGTACTTACAACGGAACGCCTAGATGTACATGGCTAAATCAATTTAGCTATAGATAGAGTGACCAGACGACCATATTAACGGGTGCATGTTCTGTAGTTTGCTTTCCTGTTCCCGTATTCCTTTTTTTTTTTTTTCAAAAAATCATGTAAAATCTGCGCTTCTATTTACCAAATTAAAGTTTCCATCTATTTTATTGTGAAGTTCCATCTCTTTATGATCTCAAAGTATTTTTTTGGAAAAGAAAATTCTTAAATTTTATTCTATTCCAGATTTTGGAATTGCTTTGATTCCGGAAATAAGTTCTATTCTGGTACGCCTGCCTTCAGAACACCGTTAGAATGGAATTCTTTTTGACAAGCTCCTCGATCAAACTAGGAATCAGAGAACGGCAGCGGTGCTCATTTTCAGCACTGCTAGTATACACATAAAAAATGCGGTTGCGGTGGTACAAACCCCGCAAAATATGCGGTGGTATTCAAACATACACAAATTGTGTCGCGATCGTCTTAAACAATGTGAGGGTGAGTTTTGGTTTGATGTGTACACATTTTTTTGCGCTGCTGAAACACACAAAGTAAAAAAGAACTAACAGTTTACGAAAGAAACATCTTTGCCACCGCGTCAAGAAAACACACACACAAAAAGAGAGCCAGTAAAACACCCTCACATGTTGTGTTTTGTGTGCGGTGTTTGCATTACTCGAGATTAAAAAATACTGCGTACGTATGCGGTGTACTTGTAGTTGCGGTGCACCGCTGCCGATCTCTGCTATGAATTGACATTCGATTCATAGGTAAGCATGTTTTCTTTTGCGAAATGCTATAATGTGTGCATTTTTCGCTGCGTGCATGTCCTATGAAATCCTAATAATTGTCCAACGTTTTATACTATTCACACAGAGTTTGAATAGTATTACATATCAGTTTGTCTGTAAGTTTGTAACGCATTAAAAGAGGCATCGTAAAGTATATATATTCTTGATCAGCTCGATGTCTGTCCGTATGTAAAGTGCTGCGAATTTTTAGTGCACTAATTTGTATTCTATTCAGTTGAAATTTTGTACATACACTTCTTTTTATTGCTGTTTAATTTAAAAGATTGCCTCGCCCACTAGTTCGGGTAGTCCACATACAAACCCACCGCCCACTTTTGACTTTTTGTATAAAAAACATTCTTATTGTAATCAATATGAACTTAAAAATGTATATGGTAACTTCTAGTGAACGGACGCTTCCAATAAACATTAATGAATGGAAGCCGCCCACTTTTTTGGGTAGCCCCCATACAAACCTACTGCCCACTTTTGTGTTTTTCTATGAAAAACTTCTTTGTTTAAGTCAATATTAGGTTGAAATGCGATTTAGTGAACAATCACTTCATATATATATACAAATGTGCATGTCCCGGCCACTTTTTGAGGTAGTCCCATATAAACCCACAGTTCACTTTTATACATTTGTATTAGAAACGTCAATATCAACTTGAAATTCGATATGTTGGCATCTTATAGATGGACCGTTTTATCTATATTATATTCGTTTGAGTTTCGCTATTCGATCATTTTTATATAAATTCTGATTCGATTTTTTTTTTTTTCATTTGAAGATCATTCGGTGTGAAGAGTATAATTAACATATTTGTTTGTAATCTTTTGAAACAGCAAGAGTAATTTTAGGCACATTTAATACACAATATAAATTCATACTAATTTTTAAATTTTTAAATAAGTGATTTTCTTTTTCTTATTATTTAAGAAAACTGTTTACCGGTGTTTCTTTACAAATACAACAACAATTTCATTAGATTAAGTTTATCATATTTTTTTTTTATATAGAAATGTTAAGCAAAATAAGTTTTTATACAATTAAAAATTAAAAAAAAAAATTATAAACAAAAATAACAGAAAACAAAAGACAGGACTATTCCCTTTTTCACTTTCGGCAAAATCTTGGGAAGTGAATTCGATAAAATGTTAAATTTTTCACGTTAGAAATGATTTTACTGCTTAGGTAATACGATAGGCACTTGATCAATGCCAAGTGAGTTCAAATCGCGAAATAGTGTCATATTTAAAGAATATACAAGGTATGATCCATAAATAACCGAACTATTAATTTGTATCATAGAACATGTGGCGCCATCTATTATACGTTTGTTGGCAGTGTTTGGAAGTTACAAATTTTCTTCTTTCGAAAGCAGCTAAGTTAAGTGCTAATCGTGTGACAGGTTACAAAATGGCAGACGTTTTAATAACAGCAGTTTTTGTATTTATGTCGTAAAAACTTAATAAAACAAAGAATTCATTTCAATATTCAATTTTCTTTTAAACTCGGTAAAAATATTTACTGAGGTATTGTTAAAAGAAGTTTATGATGATGATTATATGAGTCGTATTCAAGTTTACACGTGGTTTGCACGATTTAAAATCGGTCGTGATGATATAAAATATGGTCGAAGACCTGGACGACCCGAAGCATCTAATCGTGCTGAGTTAGTGGAAAAAGTAAGTGAAATAATCGCTATTGATGGCAATTTTCACTGTGAGAATGCTGGCAGAAGAATTTAATTCATCTTACTGCACAATCTACAATACATTAATTGAAGATTTGTGTCACAAGAAAGGTTTTGTTCCACATCAGTTAAATGATGACCAATAAATTGCTCGTGTAGAGCAGATTTACTCGATTCGAACATAGCTGGTGATGAAACATGGTGTTTTAAATATGATCCTGAAACTAAACGACAATGTGCAGAATGGAAATCAAAAGACGAGCCAAAACCTAAAAAGTTGCGTTTTCAGAAGTCAAAAATCAAGACAATATTGATAACTTTCTATGATTCCAAGGGTATTGTTCATAAGGAATTTGTTTCAGAAGGTCAAACTGCCAATGGAGAATATTATTTACAAGTTTTACATCGTTTGTGGTCGCGAGTTCTACGTGTTAAGCTGGAATATTCCAAAGGAAAGCAGCTGTTTTTATTGCATGATAATGCACCAACTCACCACAAGACCACAAGAAAGTCAATGATTTTTTTATGAAAAAACCGATTTGTCTCATCGACCACAGTTCGTATTCGCCTGATCTAGCAACGTGCTATTATTTGCTCTGCCCGAATATTACAATTGCAATGAAAGCAGCTTTTTATTAAGACATTCTAGCCATACAAGCAGGCGTGACATAGGTGCTGCTACAGTACCACGCTAAAAGCGAGGTTAAAATGTCTAAGGATAAATTGGTTGAGCGTTCCAAACGTTGTATTGAGTTAAATGGATCGCATTTTGAATAAATAGTATTAGCTTTGAAACATAAAACCATGCTTGTTTCATTTTATAACTAAGAAGTTCGGTTATTTTTAGATTAAGATTATATCATTTTAACGCATTGACTTTAGCAAAATCTTCCCGAAAGTGAGAACCGGAATAGGCTTAATAAAAATTTAATTGATTTGCATTAAAATTCCGTTTAATATATTTTTTTTTTTGCTAGTTGTTCGTATTTATAACTATTTTCATATTTATTTTAAATGTTTTTTCTTATTTATTTTATATTATTTCTTGTTTTTTTTTTTTTTTGTTAATACGTGTTCAATATTGTGCAATACATTTCACTAAATTAAATTCTTTTGTTCGATTTCGTTTCGGTTTCGGTTTCGTTTTATTAATATTATTATTGATTCTTTGCTAAAACGCTATCGATACACTTCATGTCAGCTATTTAAATGTAGGTATTTCAATTTAGTTAAATGCAATATGATTTATATGTATTATTTATTTATAAATAGTATTTGTTTAATTTAATTCATATGCTACATACTTAGATGTCAATCAATTCAATTATTGTTAAATTGCATTTGGGTTTTTTTTTTAATTTTTTTTTTTTGTATAGTATGCTGCAATTTTTATGAATTTTTTTCTTTTGTTAAATATATAATATGCACCTTTTTGTGTGTTAAACAATTTGTTATAATTTTGTTTATTTTTTTGTTGTTTTTTTTTTGCATTTTATTATCAATTTTGTATAAATGTACGATATGACACAGTGATATATATTTTAATATACGCTTTAATCATATATAGAAATACATTAATTTATTTCGTTTTAGATATTTTTTGGATTTTGGATGCTAAGCAAAGCTCAGAACATTGAATTCTTTAGGCGACGACAAAAATGAATTCAATATGCAAAAGTTTTGTGAAACGAAATCATCTCATTTAGTGGCAGGAGCAGCATCAGCAGCAGCAGCAGCAGCAATAAATCTATATTAAAATGCAAAATATTTACGACAGTAAACCAGTGCTGCACAGCCATAGGCTCTTTCATAGAAGCATAGAGCAGCGAAGTAAGGACAAAGCTTTGCTGACACACACACGCTATGCGTGTGAAAGCAACAACAAAACAATGGTACTCTTTTTTACTATATGAAAGAGACTAGGGCTCTGCAGCACTGCAATAAACACATACGAGAACATACGATAGCTAGTCGTAAGTACAATACGCCTATATATACCTAAACAATTTAAAATAACTATGCTCAAAATAAGTGTGTACCTACTTTATGTATGTACTACTCATAAAATGTATGCTAACTAATTGTTGTTAATTTTATGTATCTATACTTGTAGTATATAAGTATATAAATGCAAACAAAAATAGCCAAATTAATGTGTGTTTTCCAAATGCAACAATT
The DNA here is from genome assembly GCA_035044765.1 of Leucophenga montana. NCBI lineage: Eukaryota > Metazoa > Arthropoda > Insecta > Diptera > Drosophilidae > Leucophenga > Leucophenga montana. The sequence continues at coordinate 200,174 of JAWNNQ010000418.1, forward strand.
GAACTTCAATTAATTGAACTTCAACAATTGAACTACAATTAATTGCATTTATACGAAGTACTTAATAAGCATTTGAATTCCATCATGATTCTTCATTATTATTATTTTTATTATTATTATGATCTACTATTTCATAGTTATAATTGTTGTTTTATTTATATGTGGTATATAGTATATAAATATGTGTACCCGCGTATGTCTATATAATATGGTATCTTTATTTGTTTTTTTTTTTGTTTTTTTGTTATGAATATGTTTTGCATTTGTAACTTTGGGTCGTTCAACGATTAAAGCTTTCAATAATAAAATGACAATTAATTAAAATGGCAAATGGAGTTTTTTTTTCAATTTTTTTTCAATTCGCTAATTGGTAATTGGTAACACGAACTCTATACTCCGTGTATATAACTAAATAAATTATGTATGTTTAAAATTTCTAATGCTACTAAAGGCGACAGCTGTAGTAACAATAACTTCTTTGGTACGAGTATCTAAAGACATCTATATTTATTCATTTTGTTTTTTTTTTTTTTTTTTTTGTTTAATGTAACTAAGCCCATTTAAAATAAATTAGAAAGTATATACTAGAGACCACACTCCTTGATGTTACTTCCAGCATGCTGTTAGAAGTAGTTTGATTTTTAAAGCTTTCGACTTAATATGCGCTTTAAGGAGTTATCTATGCTGTAGCTCTATGCATGTATCTACTAATATAATTTCTCTTTTCGGATAGTATATCTTTTGTATTTAAAAACTTTATATGTCTACAATAATCAACAATTCAATATAAATTAATATATTTCAACTATTCTGTTTATTCTTTGGTTTTATTAAAGATTTCCGCTTTCTTTTTTCTTTTTTTTTTTTTAATCGTAATGTGTAAATAAAATTATTTGCATCTGACAACAACAATTAACTCAATTTTAACTATTTAAAAACATTTTCTTATACGAGTACGCGACGTTGACTAGTAACATCAACAAATCGATTATAATTGTTCACTTGATATATCGGTTTAACTACCTACAGATGTACGAGATTAAAAGTGAAAAGTATGAAGTCTCTCAATCAATGCGGAAGAGATAACGATAAAAAATTATGGAATTGCAATTTACAGAAAATTACAGATTGTTGCACTTGTCGGATATATAATATGATATAATCGAAAACATTGAAGTTGACACAATTTTTCTGCTGTCTCATCCCAAACTGCCACTGGATCATAGAGTCTCAACTTTTTTGTCGTTTCATTATACATAGTATGTATCTTTATATATATATATATATATATATATATATATATATATATATATATATATATATATATATATATATATATATATATATATATATATATATATATATATATATATATATATATATATATATATATATATATATATATATATATATATATATCTATCTATCTATCTATCTATCTATCTATCTATCTATCTATCTATCTATCTATCTCTCTCTCTCTCTCTCTCTCTCTCTCTCTCTCTATATATATATATATATATATATATATATATATATATAACTAACTGGTACCCAGCGCATTTCTACCGCTTATGATCTAGCCTCTCCTTCCCTCATTCCCCCTTACCCTACCACTCTTTCCCCTACCCACCTTTCCCTGCCCTCTTTCACCCCTTCGCCCTGCACCCACCAACCTTGACCCAACACCCATTCCCTGCCCCTTCACCTACCTCCCCTACTCACTGCCTCCTTCCATTACATTAATATGTATACAACATTTCATTCCTCTATCTTGAATGGTACCCTGCGCGTTGCTGCCGTTCCCCCCCCCCCTGCCACACCTACCTCTACCCATCCTTCCCAATGCCCCCTTACCCTACCTCTCATTCCCTACGCATCTTCCCCTGTCCCCTTTCCCTACCACCCATTCCCTTACCCCATCCACTTGTTTTCTTCCACTCTTTCACTATCCTCTTCCCTGCCGTTCATCCCCTGCCTCCCATCCCCTGTCCATAATCCACTGTAGACAGTTACGTAGAAAGTTAGTTCAGTGTACTTTTATCAACTTCAAAAACACATTTTCGTGAATATTTCGACTCCTGCGGTACATATCAAACGGAAACTGAAGAGAAACCATCCCGCTGACCAAACTAACATGTTGAAAATTTGATGTCATTTGGTGCAGCGGTTTTTGAGTTTTTGGATTTTTCACCCTGCACGAACGTTTTTATATATTAAGATATTCTGAGCTTCCATTATTTTTTATGATTAATTTTAGGTTTATGCACAGTAATCACTTCGAAAGAAATTCTACAGAAATCGTATTATTTCTTGAGCTTGTGCGGTATACGCAATTGAAACAAGGCATATAGTCGTCCATTGAAGTTAGTGCAGTGCATATAACAATTTTGTAGCATTACTTCCGGGTTTTGTATTATATTTTCCAAATCGGCAAGTTAAATTCTCAATAGTTAATTACATCTTCCTTTCTCACACCCCTTTCATGTAAATATGGCTCACCAGACCCAATATCTGCGATGTTCGATCATACAAACTTTGCAAATCGGTTCAATAGTTTTTATTGTATATAACTGATAAATTAAAACAGCATTACAATAAAAAATCAACAATCAACAATCAAAACTTCCTGCACTTCTAAGTTGTAAGATAGCATGCTAATTAGTTGTCATCTCAAATAATTAAACAATGAAAAATTGAAAATTGTTGGTCCGAGTTGTTTGTCCTGCGATAGAAATGTATTTATGGCAAATATATTCGTTTGCAGAAATCAACATTAGTGGGGAAATGTATTGATTGTCACTCACTTGGAAAGCAGCTTAGTCCCTTAGGACACGTATACCCTGGGTAGCCACTGAACATTCATTACGAGGTGAGCAAATTGTAAGAAGGCAACTCTTCTCTCTAATTAAGGATTGGTGCGCTGAGTTTGATTCCCGCCACTGCAAAACTTTTACCAGTGAAGATACAGAGCAAGCCTCGGATACGATCCCCCCTCGATGACTTACACCGAGACAACGTCCGTGAGGGGCGAACGAGCATGCGTTCGAAATACCAAGTCTGGGAAGAGCTCCAGAAACTAAGTATTAACAATTGGCAACAGGTTTACTGATGCGCCTTCCTACGTGCGGCCTACGTGTGACCAATAAACGATTGTAGCATAAAATAACTATGTTAGATACTGTTAGATAGATGTTCGATTAATCGATTTAAATCGACTAGTATTTTTATTTCTCTATGGGCATTTTGAATATTCAAAAATTCAAGTCTTTTCTTTGGAATTGTTTGCTGGTCGATTTGAAATTATTAAACATTATGAATGAATTATAAGCAAAAAAGCGAAAATTTTCACGCTACCTTGAAATTAAGAATAACATTTCCAGTTTGTCGATTGTGTTATCCGTTACAGTTTGGTGAAAATATTGAATTAATTAAGTTATTTTGCTATTATCATTATCTAGTCCGTATGTATAGAGACTACAAACTATCAGTGTTATTCTTGTACTTAGGTATTTTGAATGGTGTGAATCATTTCGCTATAATGGTTTGATTATAGATTTCTATTTCTAATTTAATTTATATGTATGTATCTATGTATGTATGTATCTATGTATGTAATTGATGCTGATTAGGAAGTTGTACTTTTATGTGAAGACGTTGCTGATGTTAAATTGGAATTATAAATATAGGTATTGATTACAGAGTAATTACTTTGACTTGGATGATTATGCAGTCATGTGATTGATGTCATATTATGTGATGTCTTAAAATGCACAGTGAGTTTGTTTGTTTTGTTTTTTTTTTTTTTTTTTGGTTGTTTTCTTTTTCAAAATTCAAACATTTTTGGTGTTGCTGCTTAATATTGCTTTCTATACTGTGTTTGAATTAGACTATTTTTAATTACAATACATACAAGTATATCGAATATTTATTTATTTTTTAATTTTTAATTTTCCGCTAAATCTATATTTAAATGCAAAAAAATAAAAACTAACAAAGGCCGTTCATATTTGTGAAAATATTTAGTATTACTTGACTACATCATTTGCATACATTGACACTCTAGCTAAAGCACTAAAGTTATAGATTAGTTTAGTAATATAGCTCAAATATACATAGTACAAGTAGTAAATTAATTAGTATATTTACAGAATATTTATATTATTATTATTATTAGTTTCATTAAGTTCTTTTAGTTAATATATTTTAAGATACTTTGCGATTTTCCCTACAAACGTATTTCTTCGATTGTTTTTTCATCGGCTGCAATTCAAATGCTTTGAACTGTTGAGAATTGCAGCCTCTCAGCTTCGTAGTTGTCAGTTTTATAATTAATTTCTTTTTTTGTTTTTTTTTTTTTTCATTATAAGTATATACTTTTTTGTATTCAGTTTGTATATTAGTATGTAAATGTTTTATATGTTTATAAATTTGTTTGGTTTTTATTTTTTTATTTTTTATTTTGTATATTAGTGTGTATATCAGACTTTGTTTCATTTGGGTTTTGAAAACTTAGTGTAAAACATAATGCGAATGTAAGCTGTGTGTACATTTATAGAAATTTGACATTTCCGAAAACTTTCTAAAAATAAAACAAGTAAAAGTAATGCGTGGTGTGTGTCTTAAGAGAAAACGCTTTCTACACAAAAAGTCAAAATTTCATTCAGTTTTATGTATGAAATTTGTAGATTTTGCGGCGAAAGCGGTTTCTGTAACTCCACTGTATACTACATACATACTATGTGTGTAAACAGAATATACTGTTTTAAGTGAAAAAAACGCATCAACCAATAGGAACAATGTAAAGAAGCTTTCGTTGAGCTTGTAAGAAGCTTTGCCGCTTAATATAAGCTTTCAACAATGTGCACTTGTGCAACACTGTTTTAAATGATGATTTTGGCTTACTGGAAACCCTTTCTGTATCGCTGATTTCTCTGTTTGTATGTGGTTTTTTTTTTATTTATATTATTATTTTTTTTTGTTTTTTCTATATATGTATAAATTTTTTTTTTTTTTTTGTTTCAGTTAAATTGAAAATCATACGTGGTAAAGCTCAATACTGAGATCGATGAAAATTTTTGATACCGCAAAAAATTCATATAAAAAAAAAAACGCTGTCAAACATCGAGTACTCAGATAAGAAAAATCTTTGCTACCGAAAAATCTTTGCTACACTCAAAAAACAGGTGACAAAGTGTGTAACCTTTTGCAATTCCGTCACCAATTCACAATTCAAAAACCAAAGAAAAATCAGTATGTGTTAATTTTCACGTAATAAATATCTGATTTTAGTATTTCATTTCGATTTGGAAACACTGTTTCTTATTTGTTTGACCCCTAGCAGTAATAATTTACAATTTCGGTAGCAAAAATTTTCATTAATCTCAGTATTGGGCTTAACACAGAAATTTCTTACGCCTTAAAATCTACAAATTTCATGCATAAAATTTAGTTTTATGCATGAAATTAGAAAATTTTTCGGCGTCAGAGATTTCTGTGTTATCTCCACTAATATATATATATATATATATATATATATATATATATATATATATATATATATATATATATATATATATATATATATATATATATATATATATATATATATATATATATATATATATATATATATATATATATATTTGATATATATATATATATATATATATATATATATATATATATATATATATATATATATATATATATATATATATATAGATGTATAAGTATTTATATAAATATATATGCATGTAGGCGTAGAAATTCTTGTTTTGTTGTTTTGTATGCAAATAGATTTTAGTTTTCAGAAAAGTTTGTTGGATTTTTTTTAATATTTTTTTTTTTTTTTTTGTAATTTGTGAATTTAGAAAGTTTTGGTCCAGTGACGCAAATCATTTTTTGTCTGGTTTTTTTTTTCTTCTGTATTTTGTGCGTCACTGAGTTGGTCAAGTCATTAGCTTAGCAAATACATTTAGAGGGAGGGTGGCAAAGAGAGAGAGAGAGAGAGAGTGTGTGTGTGTGAGACAGCATGTGTTTAGCGTATTAGGGTTAATGTTTGATTGAAGTTTAGCTGTATTCAGTATATAAAAAATGGTTCTTCTTAAAAGAAAAAATAAAAACATTTCTTTTCTTTACGTTTTTTTTTTTCTTACTTCAGCGGAATTTTGAATATATCGTAGTATGTATATATGTACGAGTATGTATATATTTATATGTTATATCAATTTAATTTGTAAACATTAAATGCTGCACTCAACCATTTGTTTAGCTATTAGTTATTATTATTTGAATTATTTATTTTTTTAATTTCTTTCTGAGTTTTACATATATGCTTTTTGTTTTATGTAGTATGTATATTAAATTATGTAAATGTAAATTTACAAAATACTGTTCGTAAAGGTTTCATTTGAATTATTAATTTCTTTATTTAAGTACTTGTGTTTTTGTATAATAATATGGCGAAATTGGGTTCATTTGTTATTCCTAAGCATTCAGCATATATATAAATAAAACCGTAAATCCGCCATTTTGTTTTCTGGATTGCCATTTATGTAGTATCTGTATAACTGTACTGTTTGTTTTATTTGGTTTTTTTTTCTTTTTAATGTATAATCTCACGAAATTACTTAAAAAATGTTCAAAATTCGTTTAGTTTAGTACTATTTTTTTTATATCATTCGAAAGAAATAGTTTTTCATTAATGTAGATCTTTCGCAGTTTTGCTTCTTTTTTTTTAAGTTTTCATCGGTAATATTTGTAAATTTGTATACTGTAAACTCTTAAAAAACGTGTGTTCAACTACAATTTCTATTTCGGTTTTCGAAACGAGGAATAGAATAAATAATAATTGAAATAAAATTCATGTAAAAATTATTGTTTCGTATATGGTTGGGCTGCATTATTTTGAGTAGATAATGCTCTATTTGAGATCATCGTACTCATCACTACCGTTTTTCGAATCGCTAGACTGAAAAGCGGCCATGATCGATGCACGCTGACCTGTCGAGCTGTTATCCTGTGTGGCATTATGGCTGCCATTACCAAAGACATTGTTACTACTGCTGTTGCCTGCACTGGGGCCGGCAACGGCACCAGCGCCTCCATTGCTGTTTGAGGACGTTGGTGCATCGAAAGCATCGAGGAATGGATTTGTGGCTGCATATTGCACTCTGTAAGTGCCTAAAGTGTGATAGTTATTGCCGCCGTTCGCATAGGGACGAGAGCTGCTGGTACCGCTTGTATAGAAATCATAGCTATTTGTCGAGCCAGTCATGGAGCTGACGCCACTGCTGCTGGCTGTGGCAGCGCCCGAAGAGCTGGCCGAATAGTAAGAAGTGGAGGTGGTAGCACCGGAGCCAAATAGACTGGCACCGTAGCTAGTCGAACCGTTCGAGCCAACGGCGCTACTACCGCTGCCATTCTTAGGCAGTGTGCCATACAGATGCATGGCATTGTGTGTGCCGCCGTTGGAAGCGCCGCCGCCACTGAGGCTCGAAAAGAGACTGCTACCGTGTCCATGGCCATGGCCATGACCATTGCCATTGGCATTGCCGTTGCCACCACCACTACTGTTGCTGCTGCTGAATAGCGCACTACCGAAGCTTCTATGCTCTGAGCTTTGATGCGGCTTATTGCTAACGTTTGGTTGCTGTTGATGACTACTACTACTACTACTACTCGCTAATTTTCTAGTTTCATTAGAGTAAGTGTTTGTGGATGCTGCGCTGGCTGACGTTGTGCCGCCGATATAGGTCTTAGTTTCCGTTTCTGAAGAGGACGATGAGGCCAGCGTATCGAAAAGACGCCGGCCGGTCGAAATAATGGATGATGACGATGAAGAAGTGTTCGCTTTGGATGCTGTTGGTGATGGCTCCTTACTTAAGCTACTACTTAATTGTCTAGACGGTGAAGACACCTTGTGGCTGCTGCTTATGTTCGTTAGATTTGTTGCTGTTGTTGCTGTTTCCGTTGTTCCATACGCCGAAGAGGAAGCGGCAGCGGCGGCGGCCGACGACGACAGCGGCTGTGACGATTTGCTGATGGCGCCAGTTTTACTGCCCGTTGGAATGATCTGATAGGTGCCCTTGGGCAGACCATCGCCTCCACCCGGCGGCGACGGTGAGTCTGGTGATTTAATGGGCGTGAATTGTACACGCGGCTCCCGTTTCAGATACTTGGACATAAGTTGCGACGTAGTCATGGCCTGTGATTGTGCCAACAGTGCATTAGTGGAGGCCGATGATTTATATGAGATAAGATCGTCCGAGTCATCTGAGGATGTTGTCGGTGCTGATGTGGCTGTTGAACCAGCAGCGCTCAGAACCGTAGCCTGCGATGAGGAGGATGAAGATGTAGCGCTTGATTTATTGCGCATGGCTTTGTAGTCGTCGGTGGTTGTGAGCGAGGACTTGCTGGCAGTACTGGAGCTGTAGCCACCAGCGATGTAACTGCTTTTCTTTGTTATAGAATCGCCGTATTTAGAGCCGTAGGTGTCGTGTTCGCCAATGCCGTTGCCACTCTTCGCCTGAGGTTTGTGCGGTTCGTAGAAATCGACGCCTTTGCGTGTTGTAGTTGTCGTTGTTGTTGCAGTCGCGGACGCAGAAAGTTTTCCACATGTATTGTTAACATTCGATGCTGACGTTGTTGTATCATCGCCTCCGTTTGATTTCCTCTGTTGCTGCTGACAGGATGTGCTAGCAGATTCCTGTACTTTAATATTTATCACGGACGAGGGCGAAGCACCACGTTTTATTGTATCAGTACCTGTTTCAGTTGGTGGCGGAGAAAATGGAGAACTACTATTAGTAACGATAATGCTAATAACAGAGTATGTTTTTGGAAACGTTTCTATTACTTTTACCTGAACCCGACCCGGAACCGGTCGAGGCCGAGCTACTGCCGGGGGAGGGTGTTCCGGGCAGTGGCAGTGGCGATTGGTCGGGAATTGCTGAGACCGCTGAGCCCGCCAATTGATAGGGCTGCAAAGAGAAATCGAGAGCAGAGCGCCAAAGCGCGTTTTTCCAGTGTTACTTGCTTGATTGTTGAGATGAGATAGATCGATGCGTGCAGTGGTTCGATTGTGGCTGTGGAGTGTTCGGGTCAGTAGTGGTTAAGTGGTTGTGGAGGTGGAGGTGTACATGGTAGAAGAAAATTTTGAATTTTGTTTGCAATTTTTGATTTTATTTTTGCATAAAAAGCAAAAAGTTTCAACAAAAGTTATAGGTAAAAAACACACAAAAAGATATAGTTAAGGGTTAGGTGCGATTTACGATTTCAAAAGGTGCTTCGCAACAGACGCAACAATTATGCGGATCAGCCAATGAGTCATCCAATTCGGGATAATACTTATATACTATATATATATATATTTATGTATATAATCAATCATGTATGATGATGAACAGTGCGTTGTATGACATGCAAAATAACGAGTGCAGAATGAATTTAACACTGCTTAGGAGGGTGTGTGTGTGGGTGGCTTGCTTGCTTCTCTGAGGCATTATCCTCATAAAATGCAACAAAAAAAAAAACACTTCAGCCATTTTATCTACACTCTGGAGCGGAAAACGATAAATTCATGCGCGTGTATGTGTGTGTGTATCTATGTGCGCGCTAAATTCTAATTGGCATGTGATTGTATATGGTATATCGTACCTATGCACGACTATGTATGGCTGTGGGCAGATGGGGATTGCTTTGCTACTACGCTATTCTTAGCCTATCTGCAGTATTTGATCGCTATTCATATAGATGAGCAATGTACAATGAATTACATGACGCTATATATGAGATGAATGTACATATGTATGTATGTATGTGGCTCTTTTATTTTTATATTGTATATGCATGGTTGATCGGAATTTATGTACAGATTGTATATGTTTATGTACTTTGGTTGTATAAAGTTACGATTTATATACGATACATGTTTTGTATAATTTCTTTTACCAGTAGTGGGCCAATCATGCTTTAGACTCCATGTTCAAAATACATTTATCACATCGGTTATAACGTCTTCATCATCAACATCATGAATATATTATTATCAAGTATTTCATTGTCATCATTACGTTATAGATACATATGTATTTACATATATATCACATTTAACATATTTGATTTTAAATATACTTATTTTGCAAATTATTATCATTATTTTATATATTTATGGAAGCACAAATCAAATTAACAACATTTATTGCTTTCGATATTCAATAGAAAACTTAATCAATTTAAAGATTTTTCATTTAGCAAAAAAAAAAAAAAATTAATTAAAAGTATTACAATATTTAAGAAAGATCATTAATAGACTCTTACAAACGGTCAACAGGAGAAGTTTATAGAAGAGAAATTGAATATTGATAATGTGGATGTTGTAGTACTTGTTGTTGTGGTTTTTGTTGCTGTTATTTGTATTGTATTGTATACATGTTGTAAATTGCTTAAATAAATGTTTGCCCACATCAAATTCTATGATCTACTACAATCTATATAGCTATCCATTTATCTATCTCCATTAAACTGTCTAATTAGATCTGTTTTACTCAAAATATATAAGTATATGCACAGTTTTTTAACTTTAACCATCTATTTTTTAAATACATCAATATCCCACCTAGAAAGTAAAAACTAACTCATAGAGTTTTTATATATATTTCTATAATATCCGTTTGTCTATTTTTGTGCCTGATTTATGTCCGCCTGTTGGTTTTTACTAATTTATTTCAAATCGGCAGATTTTATACTCTTTAAACACGTAGCATATAAATTTTGTCGATAAATTGTAACACGCAGAAGAAGAAATCGACGACACCATAATACATCCATTTTGGAGCTTTTGTATGAAAATGTTGTTTGTTAATTAAGTTAGAAATGCTAAATTAGGTGTATCTTGCGACAATTCTTACAAAATATTGCATAAAGGCCCAGATTTATAGTTCATATAAGCAGCCTCAAACACGGTACAGAGTATAAAAATACAGGGTGTCTCAAAAGATAGTTGACATGTTGATAGTTGTCGCGGGGGATGTGTCAATCGGTAGCCCAGCTCTTGTGAATTTAGTCGCTATGGAGCGTTTCTCGGGAGCGGACCGTGCGTTGTGCGTACGTGAGTTTTACAAAAGCGGTAATTCAGCGACTGTAGCGCGTAGAAAATTCTGCAGTATTCGACATATTCGTCATTTAAATGATGCGCCAAACTCTCGACTCATTTTAAAATGGGTCGAGAAGTTTGAAGAGACCGGTTCAATGATGGAAAAATCATAACCCGGGCGACCAAGGTCTTCGAGAACGTTCGAAAACATATACAGTGTTACTCAGTCTGTTAGTGCGTTCTGTTGCTTTAAACGAGCATAGATCATCATCATCCTCATTTTTAGCATCTTCACACAACATTTTTTCAATAAACTACTTACTTTTTTTTATCGATTTTTTAAATGTGAACTTTCTTTTGAGATACCCTGTGTCATTTAAAATATCTGTTTAGATAGTTTGACTTAATTCATTGAAATTGTTTTATGAATATTCATCCATTTAAATTCAATTCATGAATGCAACACATTCTAAACAGTCAACATTCATTTCATTCAACGCAGAATAAATTCAACTTCACTAGCATTCACTTTGAATGAATGAATGAAATGTCAATTCATTTCACTATAAACGCACGGTTAACCGAAACATTCATTCATTCATTCGATTGCGTTGAAAGTAAGAATAAATTCAGTTGTCGGTCACTTACGATATACACACGAACACTTTCAGCAGCCAAAGGCTTTCTGCACCCGAACTGATGTTCGGAAGGTAGCTAATTGCTTATAAACAGAGTAAACGAGATGAAAAGAGATATTAAAATAGATAGAAAGAGATTTTGAAATGTAGCGGCTCGTAGCTATTTGCTAAAACAAACCTTAAAAAGCTAGAACTGCTACAAGATACAATTGGTGAGAATCGGAGTCAATGAGATATCGTAACAGAAAAAGTTTTCGTTACAAATATCTTGAGAATAGAGACCGGATATGGTAGTACGAAGGTAAAAATCTATAAGACGCTGATAGTCCTGGTGCTGAGAACATCGGACAGCATAGGATTTTTGGTCTTATTAGAGTAGGCGACGTGTTTAGGATCCATATGAATCATGAGCTGTATGTGCTGTATGGTGAGGTTGACACAGTCCGGTGCATAAAATTCGAACGACTGCACTGGGCTGGTCATATTATACTGTTGAAACTCGAAACTCCAGCATGGAAAGCTGACGGGGGCAACCTAAACCTAAATGGTGAATAACGACAGAGAGGCGACCGATACGTTGATAAAGTCGCGTCTGGCGCCAAAGCACAGAAGACTATAGCGGCTGGTGCGCATCTATGTGCGGCCATGACCAACATAAGTTGGGATGCCACATAAGTAAATAAGTAAGTGTGGAAACTTCAAATGGTAGCTCCGGAAAAGCCCATCGACCAGCCCGCTTTTCGCATTTTCTTGTTTATTTGAAGCAATATTAATTTAAAATGAAACATGGATGAAGACTATAGATGAACACTTTATTAGCTTGTCTAGAATCAAGCACAGCGCACACTTTAAGATCTTTATTAGGAAAAGTTATTTTATTAAAATCAATATTGGCTTGAAGTTCGTTAGTCTTTTTTTGGAAAATATACTTTACTTCGATACTTTACTTTTAAAAAGATACTTTATTGAAGCAGTTAGCTTTCATTCAAACTACACAGCCATTGGTCAGTCTTATAAAATATAACAAAATATGTTGGAAAGAGATATTAATTCATGCTCTATACACTTTCTGTTGTCGGAAGAAGTCGAATCAAATAACTTACTTCAAGTGTGTTCGACTACCATATTTGCTGTAATCAGTTTAAAGGTCTTTATTTGGACCATACATTTTTGGGAAGCTATTTTCAGCACTGCTACGATACGGAACTATGTGGGATATATTATTATAGTTGAAGTTCGATACATCCACACAAAATTTGGTATTTAAAGCTTAAATTACAAAATAATGAACAAATACTTCAAAAAGTGGTCGTGGCATCACCATATGCAAAATATTATGAATGAAATTTGAAGACTTTGAATCGAAAGCGTTTTCTGTAAACCCATCGACACAAAGCAAAGCACGATTGTTAAGAGACAAAACAATTAAACCAGCTGTGAATTATATACGTCGCGGAAATAGCGAAATTAACGATTTTTCTTATGAAAACATAAGCAACAACAGACTGTCTGACTATTTGACTTGAGGATTTGATTAATAATTTCTATGTATATCATTATATGGTCTACGATGACGTCTTTAATGTGTTACAATCTTTCAGACAGAAGACTAATAATACACTTTTCACACTTTATTTAATGGACATTATAAACATGAGCTCCAATATTGTACCTACATATATTCATACATAGATACTCAAAATCAATCCTTATTTCTAATATGAATATTTTGTGTTAGTAAAGTTAGTAATTGCTTTTGTAGTTGTTAATATTTGTACCAGTAATTGAATTTAGTATTGTCCTTTTCTATTATTGTAGTTGTTGTAGTTAAGTTTGTTATTGGTGTTGTTGTTGTTGTTGTTGTAGCTATGTAGTTATGTTGTTTACCTGTTGCACCGCTTGTTGCAAGGCTCGATGCGATTGAGCTAACTGACCCACTACTGATTGATACAGATGACTGTTGACTGTGGCTGAGAGCTGATGATGGCCTTGGGAGAGTATGTTGGTTACCGAAGTGGACGAGCGTAGAAGATTGCCCGCCGCCATGAGCTGCTGCTGCTGCTGCAGTAGAAGTTGTTGTCTGTCCGCTTGCAACGCATTGACTTTGCTTCCACGCTGCCCTGTTGACTCGCCGCGCCGACCTGTCTACATAGGACTCTGTATTAATCAATATTATGCAATGTGAACATAATTTGTGATTTGATTATTAACTTGAACGAGGAGGGAATATTTTGTTTTTATTCTGCATGAGACTGTCAGTTAATTTAACAGCTTGTGTAAATAAAGTGAGAGAGATATCAAGATAGAGATAAAGATTGATATTGAGCGTTGTGAAAACTGTAGGTATTTGAACGGTTTTCGTGCCGTGATTGAACTAATGTCGATTTTTTTTTTGTATTGTTTTTTTTTTTTTTTTTTTATCGAGTACTGTGTCTGTGTGGGTGAAGTTAACTCGTTCGGTTCTTCATCAACTACCTTTGAAAGCGCAACGTGTTGCAGACTTGTGTGTTCTGTAGTTGTGGCTAATCGTATGCGTGACTATGAAGTTCACGCAGTGATTATTACGTTACCTGAAGCAACGCCCGCCATATTGCTCATGCTACCTCCTGTTGCCATGCTGCCCATGAGAGCCGCAGCACCGCCTGCGCTTAGATGTGGTGGAACGCCACCTACGACTCCCACGCCGGCGCCCAAGCCCTGTGTTGGTGGATGATGCTGCGATTGTGGTTGCGGCCATATCTGCAGCAAATACTTCAAAACGGCAATGGGTTGCGCGTGATCAATGTCGGAGCCGGGTTGGGCACTAGCCGAGTGCAGCATGAGTGGTGGACCCATGACGGTGGCTAGTGCTTGTGCCGACATCTTGTTGCGTTCCGAATTGGAGACAACCAGCGACAAATGATCGAGTAGGAAAACTAAAGTGGCCTGAAGCGCAAGAAAACCAGAAACGCCATTATTTGTGATAATAATGTTTAAATTATTTTACTACTTACTCTATTCGCTCTGGGCAGGCAATCGAGTATGCTAAGCATTAGTTTCGCATTGCCCTCCGGATCATCTGGTAGGCAGACAGCTGTTGAGGCATAATTCGATTACTTATTTGAATCACATATTTAAAGACAATTCGCACTTACCCAGCGCATCGACCGTCATCTGGAAGAGGCAGCGCGTAAACAGCGGCTCCGGCAGCTCCCTGAGATAGTCCTTCAGCACGCCGGTTATAACATTAATATCAGGAACATGTTCCGGGCTCAATTCCACAGCGCGGCTGTTGCGCTCGAAAGCTTCACGTAACAGCCGTTTCTTCGTCGCGGAGCCGCACAGGCGGTACAGTCCGATTATATCGAGACCGCGTCGCTCAACCTCCTCGACGCAACGTCGCAGCACAATTGGCACAGGAGCGCTGCCGGGAGCGCCCTTCGATTCGCGATTCACCACAGTTTCCAGATCTGCACCGAACAATGTTGGATAGCCGGCACGTAGACTAGGTAGGCCGCGTCGCTTGTAAAGCGACGCCGGATCGGTGTGGCGCATGCGTATATAGATCGTGCCACGTGGCTCGACTTTCAGCGCCAGTTGGTGTAGTGGAGACTGACGTAACACCGCTGACAGTGAAATAGCACCGCGATAGCAGAGTTTGTGCCGGTGTTGCGGATCCCATGAGTAAACCAATACGTCAAGTTGCTTATTGCCAACCAGATCCAATTCGAAGGACTCGTCCCAATCGAATTGCAAATAGCCGGAACGCACAACTGTGCGTGCTTTGTGCACTCGATCGCATTCTATTACGCAGTAGAGGTCACGTGTCTGCGCTTGTGGCACACCACCGCCAACGTGCTGTGTGCCCAGCTCGGGTGCCGAACGTAGACCACGGCCCGCCAGCAAGTGTATCCACAGCATACCCGAAACGCCAGATATGTCGACAATCGGTTTATCCAGTTTATATTTGGCGAACTCCGCCGGATTAATATCAATCTGTCTGGCAGTTCTTGGCAATGTTGCGCTAGGTGTGGGCGCTGGACTCTGCGTACCACCGGTACTCATTATACTGCCACTCGGACTAGCCGGACCGGCAGAGAGCTCCAACAGTTGACGCATGCGACGTATGCTGGGGGAGCGTATTGAGGAGGGGCCGCCAATGTGCTGCGACGACATAGATCGCACTGGTAGCGCGGAGATAGGACGCGTCATGCCGAGATTTCGATCTAGTGTACCGGCGCCGAGTATACCCGTGCGGCTGGAGTAGATACTTTCAGTCTACAAAAAAAAAAAAAAAAAAGAAAACGATTAGATGCTGTTTAACAATTTTCAAAAGTCATTTGCAACTTACATTCTTGAGCGCATCATGTATATTCTCGGCACTGCAGGAGAATCTATGTGAGCGTGGCTGACTGAGCAGATCTCGCGTCATGCGCATTTGCTCAGCTATGGCAGAACTACTGGGCGCACGTCGTAGCCATGCGCGGTACTCGTCCGAGGTGAAGATTGAGGGGCTTGCTGTGATGCGCGAACGCAGATCTCGATCTCGCCTCGCATTAAACTCGGGTGCCGAAATGTTTCCGTCGCTTTCATCCATGATACGATCGCCGATACGTGAGCGTATACCCTGCAGTCGTACACCGGGTCGCTCGCGTGGCAGTGAATTAAACTTGTTCATATCTGGAGCGCCGGCCAGCATCGAAGCTGCCGCTGCAGCACTCACGCCAGATGTACCACGTGGCATGCTGCCGACGGCAGGACGATTGTAATAGTAGTAATTAGGTCGAGGACCGATCGTAGCCTCTGTGTCGCTGGAGTAATCTAAATTCGGACGAGAGCGTCGCGTCAGCGATTGCGCCCCCGCACTTGGCGGTCCGTACTTCGATGTAGAGCGCTGCGTATCATAGCGTCCGTAACGACCCAGTGTGCCACCCACAGCCATTGGAGCACCAGTACCCGGCTTCAGGCTGGATCGCAGCAGCGAGTGGCGTCCCAGTGAATTCGAGTAGTCAGCATACTCGACACGCGGCAGATGCTGATCCGAGCCGGAGCGAGGGAATCGTGCGTGCTGCTGTGCAAGACCAACGCCAGTGCCTGTAGACATGCGACGCGATGGTCCGCCCGGATAGAACGAATGCACCTTCTCCGCCAGGCTCTCTAGAGTACCCGCATTCTGATAGTAGGCATGCGATGGTGCGAAGGCGTGACCCTTTGGTTGCTCCGTGATAACAGAGGGTGGTGGAGGTGGTTTATAGCCCCAGCTAGGTGGTTCATTCATTGCACTGACACCGGCACGTGTATTATAGTACATATCCAGCTGCTCTGACTGCGGACTATAGTTGTTAAGACCCAGGCCCAGACGTGAACGTGATTCGGTCATCTCACGGCCATCTCCTGCGGTAAGAAACAAAGAAAAACACACATAAGTATTTCAAAACTGGCGTGTATATCGAACTACCTGTACGTCTTTCTCGTGATGAACGGGAGCGTGGCATGCGATCCGTGTCGTCCAAGTCTTCGTCTCTGAGATCACGTTTAATGACAACAACCGGCGGCGGCTTCTGTTCCGGTCGCGAGAGAGTTGGCGGCCCTGGCGAACCGGTGCCACGATTACCGCGCCGTTGACGAATTGCGAGCACAAGACGTCGGGGAATTGACATTATGATGACGACATCGTCAAGGGACATGTGTGTAACGTCGACCAGATTAACCGCTAGAATCTCGTCGCCGACCTGCAAAATATCGCGTGTTAAATGTTGTTGTTTTTTTTTTTAAATACACCTATATATGTATATGTCTCCATTAACCGATACACACCCTCAAACATCCACTATTGTAGACGGCTGATTCTAACGCTATACGTGAGATGAAGACGCCATCCGTGCGATCGGCACCATTGCCCTCCCTTATGTACAGACCCAAAGTTTGTCCCGGTCGCTTGACAATCTCTACCAACTGCACTATATGCCGCGCATCGCCCTTGTTCAGCAACTTATGTGCCGCGTCGACGGCGTGTTTGCTGCCCATGCAACGCGGCTCCAGTATGCGCACGATCATCTCTCCGCGCCGCTCCACAGCCTGAAAGTAAATCTGTTTAAGTACAACTAATTAATACCAATAGATATTTTAACTGACCTCCAGCGCTGCGGCCGTATTCGGATCATGATCATTCTCAACAGCTTCTATCTGGCGAAAAATTTCCGAACTAATACCGGACACCTTGCGGAAGTCGCCCTGCAGCAACACCGGCTCCTTGACGCCCTGGCGCTGCTGTTGTTGGTTCGCCTGATGCTGCTGCTGCTGTGCCTGCTGTTGTTGTTGCTGTTGATGATGAAGCTGCTGCTGCTGCTGATTTGCCAGCCCAGACATCTGGTTGGCTGGCAGTGGGCCTGGCGGCGCTCGACCGGGGCTGGCGGTAACATCAGGAACTGATCTTCCATTTTCCTGCAAAACGGAAAAACAAACACAAAGCACAAAGATGTTTAATTTATGCGTGCAGCTGCTGAAAAACTTTACAAACTAAACAAATTCATATTTAAATGTGCACCAGATTAGCGCCTCAAGTGCCTCGAGTGCACGCAGCACTTGAGCATCTACTCCCTTCCCAACACGCTAGACTACGGAACTGTGAGCTGCATAATTTAAAGTAATTGTCGCCCTGGCTTGTTTGCATACATATACGCCGCATAGAGCAGGACACTAAACGTAGTCGCCTACAAGCAGAATATGGCGCAACTGAAAACTATCTCTCATTTAATCACCCCGCTCCATTGCACTCAAGTGCCATGGATAAAAAGAGTACGTTTTGCATTAATTTACGAGCAGCAAATCCTTTTTAAGTGCTGAAGGTGTCTTTGCTTAGTTTGAAAAAATGATACATTTAAAACTTTAACTAAAATTTTTCCACCGTCATGCGACTTTCTTTGTATCTCAAAATGTCACTGAAATCTCGATGAACGTCAAACAGAAACGTACGTGGTCATTTCCCAAGAAACACAGACGTAACAAATAAATGGAAAATGAAAAAAGAAAGCAAATACAAGGAACGACAGTCATTATGCCGAAGGACCTTTGAGTACGTAGCACGCTCAATAATTATTTTGTTAGCCTCATTACAAACAAACTTCAAGCCAAGGACTCGACACTTCACGTTACCACAACAGAACGCTAGTGCAACCGTTTTCGTGGCGACATGCAAAATTAAAGTTTGGACGCAACAAGATTTGAACGCCAACATTAAAAATTGATGGCGTGCAGTAGCGAGGAGAGCATTTCATTCGTTTATGCATTCAACAAACGACATTAACGCCTGATATGAACATCGACCACCATCGCCACCACCACTTCCAGCTGCTTTTTGCCTGCATTCAATGCACGTGTTGCCTGTCACACGAAACTACATGACGACAACGTCCTCTTAGCCGCAAAGTGTAACAAAGTTAGACCAATGCCAAAGGTGGACCAACCGAAGACTTACTTACTAAATTTTCATGTAAAGCGCAAAAAGTTTTACTTCTGGGTGCTGGTAAAACTAAAACTGGTGTTGAAGAATTTTGTACAGTCACGACGACGACGTTTGTTTCCTTTTCTTCCATTTCCGTCCATTTTGTTGTGCTTCTTTTCATGGTCGACGAAGGCGTTCGTTCCTCCGTTCTAAAATCCCAAAAGAGTCACTTAAGTGCGTGGGCCATGGGAAAAATTAAAATGAAGTTTGAATGAGTCAAGTGACAAGAAGTTTTTAATGGATTATCCTTAGACTTTGATAACTTTAGCTCGCAACATCCTCCGAATGACATGCACCATACATATACAAGTATATGTCGGGTACATTTAATTTTTTTGTGAGAAAATCTGCCTCACACTCGAAGTAGGCCAAAGTAGAATAGTGCGTTTCTTGTTGTACATAATTGTTGTTGAGATTTGATGTTCTCTTGCTCTTTCCGTTTTTTTATGTAACTTTATGTATTGCCTTGAAGCAAATTGTGGTCAACAACATGGAGTGTCTCTTGATAATAGTTGTCTGCCCAGCCGTTATAGAACGAAGAAATGTGCACAACACAGTCTTCTACATCCGACTTGGAAGGCGTTTTTGTGGTTTTATAGAGCAGTTTTTGTGGCAAAAATGAAGTGAAAGGCATAGTATGTTGCATGGTATGGAAGAAGATCATTGATGTGGGTGGGAAGGCATTGTGTGCGTTGTATGTTGCAATCTTTAGAAATTATAAAACTTTGAGATATGTTTTTCTTGTTGTGATAGCAATGATGCAACAGTGAGACAGACAGACAGACATACAGTCGAACGGTGATGGCGAGAGTGAACGAGATGGAGAAGTATTTTGCTAAGTTAAACTTTGTGTCAAAGTAGTCAAATAAAAAGTCCTTAGATGCCTGCAAGCTGATAAGGTCTGATGGACGCCTGCACATGCTACGTATACGTTTCTATACTTGAACATATACAAGTAGATATGTCAGCGTGTTTGTGTATAGTCATTGCCTTAAATTATACAACATAATTTGATTTTTCTGCGAATCAACAAAATGCCATCGGCAGCCAAACATCATTAGCGCAAGTACAGAAATTATTTTTATGACATTCGAATTGCCTCGAGTGTGTAACGCCCACTTGCATGACAACTAACGCGTACCCTAGTGGGCGTGGCGGTTGGCTGGCCAAAAACAACAAAAAGAAAGTTGACAAAATTAATACATACAAAAAAAAACATATTTTGAACCACGTTCAAAGCTACTTATCACAAAAATTGAGGATAAATTGTTTGGAGTAATGAAATCGATACTTTTCTTTATTAACGATTTAGTGAAATCAAAGGTAATGGACTATGTCAGAAAGCAGAAAACCCTGACCCTTCTCCTCTTCATCTTCTTCTCACGGTTTTGTTAGAGCAGTTCAGAAATTATTCAAATCAAAACTTCAAATGATTTAATTGGTTTCAGAACGAAGAAGATGAAGTAAACGTCCGACTGAGAAGACAAATTTAGAGAATTTTTAAATAATACTTAGTTTCAATGGTTAAGACTAGAGTACTTTGGTTTCAAGGGTAAAGAGTTTTCAAGCTTTGGACATGTACTGATAAAAGTCTGTTTTCTTATAAACATACACAGTGTGAAATGGAATTATCAGTTTGTCTGAAAGTTTGTAACGCATTAAAGGAGACATCCCCAGTTTCCTCTCCCTGGATCCGCTAATGGTCTATCTGTCTAGGTGTTGTTGCGCATTTTTCGGGTACCAATTTTTAAGATATCCAGTCGTAAGTGGGCACAGAGCGTTCTTTTTATTGAAATTTAATAGAGTATCCATATTAACATGCCACGCCCACATTTTAGGGTAACCCCATACAAAACCACCTCCCCTCCCCGACACTTTCGACTATTTGTATGAAATTGTTTTTAATAGCAGTCAAAATCAAATGCTGAGCTCGTATATAAGGACTCTTCGCATATATATAAAAGTGTGTAATCCCTCTACTTTTTGGGTTAGCTCCCATACAAACCACCCGCCTATTTTTGCTTTTTTTTTTGTATGGAAAACGTTTTTGTTGCAGTCAATATCTGTTTGAAATTTGACATAACGGCTTTTTATGGATGGACGCTTCACATAAACGTCAAGGGGCGGATCCCGTCAACTTTTAGGGGTAGCCCTCATATAAACTTATCGCTGACTTTTGTGATTTTGTATGAAAACCTTTCTTATGACAGTCTATATCAACTTAAATTTAATATAGAGGCTTATTAAGAACGAACGTTTCGCATATAGAGAAAATGGTGTGAGCTCCCATTTTTAAACGTAGCTCTCATAAAAACCCATCACCCAGTTTTGGGATTTTTCATGAAATACTTTTTCAATTGGGGCAAAATCAACTTGACATTTGGCATGGTGGCTTTCTATGGACGAACGGTTCGCATAATTAGCAAGGTGTGTGTCTCGCCCACTTTGGAGTAGGCTTCAACAAACTTGTACCTCGTTTAGGTTGTTCGATTTTACCTAACTCCACAGCTTGAAACTTCATATGAATGGTATTAAAACTTCGATACTACCGAAATTAACGTTTTTTCTTCTTTTTTTTAAATTCTGTTTCACTTCACCATACATTTTTGTTGGTGTGAGCTATTTTAATAATTTTATTTTATTATGCTGTTTATAAAGTTATGTTCTCGAAAAATTTTTCATATGTAAACTTCCTTTCCAAGAGTTAAATGCGTTTGTGTAACATTGGTATAAGATTTAATCTGTTATTTCATAGAATATTCTCAAAGTAAACCAGTCAAATAAAGAAAGATAATTGGTGGTGTCACAGAAATACCGAAGGTTTTATTATTCCGACAAACAGCTGTTAAAATAAATAATAGTATTTCAAGTATATGATTATTGCAGGCAAATAATAAAAAATTATTGGATTGTTTTTTATGAATTTTTGTTTACTTTTTTCTTTTTTGTATTCACAAAATAAAGTTTTCTACTTTTTATATATATTGAGAAAAAAGGGAATTCATATTCTTTATGTCAAGTGACTTCAAATCGTGAAATTCTCCCTAGTGTGAAAAAATTACTATTGCAAAATATTTCCGAAAGTGAAAAACTTTTCATGAAGTTCGTCCCCACGAATTGAACTGCCATATTCATTTGAATGCCTGTCTGGTTTCCGTGGTGATGAAAACTAGGCAGTCAGTTTTATGCCATCAACTTGAAACTTGGTATAGGGCTGTTTCACATCGTATCAAAATTTATTTAATATAGTAAAATCTTTCAACTTGAAACTCAAATCAATCGAATTATCGAAGGATAAGATTTAATTTATATTTGCAAAAATCAAAATAAGTGGTTAACGCTTTTTAACTCAACGCTCGATGCTGTTCAGGCAATTATTAAAGAAATTATCCAATAAACTTGCAAAAGATGTAATGTATTACTTGTTATTTTCTTTCAAGTATACCCACATTTCAAGAACTGTCGTACAGACAGCAAAAGCCAATGCGCGTATAATACATTTTCCAAAGCTGTCAGAGAATAATTTATGCTTGCTACATGTCAAGTTCAGTGCAATTATTATTTCTTTTGGTGTGCAACTTTTTTGTGACTTGCGACTAAAAGTTTAATTACTTTTTTTTGTTCATTACTGGCATTCAAGCGCTCCTCGTATGCCTATGCTTAATTAAAAAACTAAATAGTTTATTAACCACGAAATCCAATAAGTCTGCGCGATGTTCAAGTCGTGTCTGTCTGGCTCTTAGAGATACTTGCATACACACAGATACAGATACGTCTTGTACTTAAGTAGCGCATATGACATTTTCTTCTCTTCTACCGAACTAGTTATATTTACAAGGAGCGTTTTGCCACCAAGTGGAGTTCACGCCCATATATACACACACACACACACACACAAATACACACTCACCCGGCTGTCGCTAATAAATGCAAATTGCTGACAGCTACTGTAATATATTCAAACAAATCGAGTCGCTAGAAAGTAAAAGAAAGAAGTGCGTCAAGAAGAAGGCTACAAACCGTGCAGCAGTAATGGAAAAAGTGTCGAAGTAGTTGTCGTCTTGGTTGCCTTGCTGAGGAGGGTGTCTTCGTCTTCGTGAATAGTTGATTTAACGTTTAAACTCACTAAAACTTAATTAGGCTGTCGCTTTCTACTGCTGATTCAGCTAGTCTTCTACTACGTATATACCAGTATACAAGTTCGGAAACAAAAGTTTCGCAACTCTTTTAAAATAAGGAAAAATTGTAAATTACACTTTACTTAGCTAAAAGCAATTTTTATTCTCCTCACACAGATCTAGACATCTCTGTCTGTCAAGCGTGCGGCCTAATATATCAGACGACCTGGGTTCAGCCCCCTTCAAAAAGGCGAAATTAAACTCTCATAAACGACTAATTCGATTAACCATGGATCGTTTTTGCACCATGTATATTCTAAATAGAAAGTGGGCGAAAATTGGACTTCCAGAATGTACCACATCCAGCATCGAGAAACATTGCGAGTGACTGTTCGATGTAAAGTACAAAGTTCCAAATGAAGCTAAATCAAGAAATGGTGGTTTACGAGTAATAGTTAAATAATCGTTTTTTATGAAAATATTACCAATAATTTTGTTACTATTTTAAATCCTACTCAGGCGGCCATTTACAATATAACACAATGAAAGTAATAATCTCAAATCTTTTCATATTTCAACTAAAAATGAGAGTAAATTCAACGAAAATTTATGAAAAATTCAATACTTAGGTCACAAATATGACTGGCGTTTCTTAGTCCACACTTGCCACTTTGGCGATTATCTGAAGATGCTTCTTCAAAGTACCAATATCTTTTTTGTGCCGAGTCTACGAAGTTTATCCATTTGTCTTTTGGTATGTGATCCCCACTCTAAGATGGTCGGGCGCATAGTAACATACGACGCCGTAGTTTGGGCGGAACGAGAAAAATAAATGACAGCCAGCAAACAACTGAACAAGGTTCAGCGAATGGCTACTATTTGTATCACAGGAACCATGCACATTTTGGATGTCCTCCTGAACGAGTTGCCGTTGCACATGTAAGTGCAATAACAGGAAGGTACAAGTAAAAGTATCTATGGAGATTGATTGATCAATAGGAAAAGAAACATATTGACAACTAAGCACCCAATACTACTCTGCGCTAGTGATACCCAAGTCTTGAAGCACAACTTCCTCAAAATTTTGAATATAGAACTCAGCAAGAAGAAAAGTTTGAGAACATGCTATATTCAACTATAATATTAACCCGGGGACAATAAACTGGTATGCAGAGGGTTCCCTTAAGCATGAAGGAGCAGGTGGTGGGATCTTCGGACTTCTCATAAACTACTTTGAACCGTTATTAAAATAATCAGTATCTTATAGGCAGGAATCTATACCATAGAAAGATCTTTTACATAAGCGGAGGGTATAGGAAAGGTGAGAGAGGGAGCAGTAGAATTGGCGCGGAACTATTTTGTGGTCTGGGCACAAAAGAAAGAAAATATAGTTAGAGATGTGTTCTGGAAAAACTGTGAAGGTATTAGACAGGATGAGAGACTGGGGTTGCGGAGAGTTACAGTACATGCTAATTATATCTAGTACGAAGGAGGTGTTCCCGGAACGTATTTTCGAAGATTGCCCAGAAGTGATAGCTTACAGAGAGGAAAGTGCAAACACTTATTTCGAAGAACTTTATTAGGGAGCCAGAGCTGGATGATGTGCTGGTACAATAGACTTAAATCGATCCCAGTGCCAACTACCTTATAATAAAAAAAACTTTGAATTTCCCGCGTAGTAATTTCAAATGCTACATTGCTTATGTCAACTACCTTTTGTTAAATTTTAAGCAATCTGCATGATTAAGTATGCGCTTGTTAGCAAATGAAAGCAGACCGTCGATACGCCCTACTGCTTGGACTTGACTTGATGATGGACTACCCCCGTAATAATAATAAGTGATTCGCATAGTTTTCATGACCCTTTTGTTGATCCCCTGCCCATTTTAAGCTAATCCTCTTCAGAAAATGGCATCAAAAAGAAGATATTGCAGAAACTGATTGCGGTTTCTTGTAGTTTGGAATTAGTTCTAAAGACTTGTAGTGAAGATATGCCACTTGGTCAATCTTGGGAAGGATAATGTGGGATATACATGTTCCAATGGGTTTTTGGAATGGGCGAATCTATCAACAACAGTTGGCACTGGCATATATACAAATCAGGTGACTACCTAAAATACCATGTTCCCACCTCAATTCCCAAGATCTTTGTAAGGTGCCAATATTCTGTTTGCGGATATCTACTACACAATCTTGTATCATTTTAAGTCACATCTATCTACCACATCTGGCTATCACGCTTGAATACTAAAAAAATAATATTTAAGATATTCAGATTTAAAAAGACTATGAATAAAATGGTTAGTTTAATTATTAAAAAAAAAAAAAAATCACGGTGATTTCAGTCACGATAATCACTGCTACTAAAAAATCACTGACTAGCTCATCTCTAGAAGACACGTTACGGGTCATATTTCAGGTACTTTTGTTGAAGTGCCTGATTTTTATGTTTCTTTCTCTGTAGTATCATTTTTTCGCAAGGAAAGACTTTCTTTAACACAAAACCTCTTATCCATTATCTCATCCATTAATTGGCAATTGCTGTCTTGCTCTGAAACTTTTCAATGAGCCCTTCCAAACACGTATATAAGTATGTGGATTTTTTTCTATCTTCACATGACTAAACTGGTTGCGCTACTAGCTTTATATGTACATGGATTTGTATACAGACTTGTAGGGTTGAGCGTTAATTGAAAATAGTCAACACATTTACACTAAAAATGTCGACAGCGAAAGTGCGGCGTCAAAATAGTTAATTATGGATGGTTTCATGCAATTACTTTGCAAATGTGCTACGCTTCTTCACTCGCTAACCCGCTCACTCTCTTTAAACTGAAGTTGTCGCACATTTCATGCAATCCAAAATCGAAATTCAAAACTAAAATAGTCGATTAAAATGAAGTTAATATTTTTATAAGCATAACTAATAACCAAAAACATGCTGGGAGCGACGAGTGAGCCTTTGCAATAAAATAAAAATACAAAAAAAAAAAGGAAAAAACGAAAAAAAGGAAAATTCAATAGAAAAATGTAAACGTATTTTCGGAAGTCACATTGCGTGACTGTACAAATCAATAAAATCATTTTTTTCGTCCTTTCGTCTTTTATGATTAGTTTTGTTTCTATTTTTTCTACACGTATTGTTATTGTCGGCGGCGACTTTAGTTTCAACCTTCTCCTGCTATGATGTAGCGCTTCAAATGAGCAGCGCTCCAAACGGAAATTGAGTAAAATTGTAATTATGTCAGCTGCGGCAATGGCGGCGACTATGATGGCGGCAATGGCGTTGGCGTTGGCGTTGAAGATGGCGGGGACTTTTCGCTTAAATAGGCTGCTTCCAAGCGACGCTATTAGTGAGCGCGCCATTACTATATATAATGAAGTTTGTGTACATATACATACAGGTATGTATTGAATTTGCGTACCTATAATTTCAAGCAAACTAAAATTGTTTACCATTCAGCGTCGTTGCATTGGAATTTCGCTTCTACAAATTACAATTACAATTCCAATGACCAACTTGATACGCATCGCAACAGAAACAGAAACCAAAGCCAAACCCTACAAAAAGTATTTCAACGTTTGCGTCACAAAAGTTCGATTACCTGGAAGCAGCACTTTTCTTTTGTTCGATTTTCAATAATTTACAAACCATAATTGAACAATAATGTTTTTCTACTGCAGCTTTGTTTTGTTTTGTAATTGCATGTGCTCCACTTACTATTGTTGTACTCTAACTTAATGACATGAGTCGCCCTACATACAAGTATATCCATGGTAGAGACAAGTTTTACATTTAATTTGTATCCAATGCAAAGGATTCACTTTTTCCTTTCTGCTTTGCCTCTATATGCCGCCTTCTTTGGCTCACTTTATTTGTTGTTAGATTGATTGATTGAGCATGTGATTTGACGGCACTGTGTAAGTTTATTTTGCATTGTTTCTATGTTTAGCAAATGTTTGGCTCATCTACAGATACTTAGCTAATTGATTTGATTTTTATAAGATACAAAATTCTGTAGCAAACGTTGCGCCGCATGCATAGAAAACTTTTTAACATTTTGAGAACGGATAATTAAATCGTGGGTATTATTGATTAATCGCACTGAAAGTACATATGTATAAATATATACAGCACATAAGTGGCCGGGCTGAAAACTAATCGGCCTAAACACATTTTCATACTCTACACACAGAGAGTGAATAGTACGAGTATTATAATTTAGTCAAAATGTTTGCAAACGCCTTAAAGGAAGCATCGGACACCCCATAAAGTATGTATCTCGTATTCGTGATCAGCACGTGAAGGTGAGTCTGTGTCTTGTCTGTACGTTTCTGTGCGCCCTATTATCGATTTGGTTATGGGTTTATGTACACAAATTCATTAAATTTCAAATTACTGATATTTTATATAGTTTACTTACAAAAACAACCTTCTGACAAATTCTCTTACAAATTGTGAGGCAGAATATTGTCAATTTGTACGAAAATGTTTAAAGTTTTGATTGAAAGATTATAGAACCCATAAAGTATAAAGATATAACTGTCACATGCCTATCTGTCAGTCTTAATTTGCAGATTATCTTCGATATGAAGATTTATTTTTGCTGCAATAAAAAGTAGTACCATATAAACCCTCCTTCATCGAAAATTGTGTTACTTCTACACTACATCATAGAATTGCCAACAACTACACAACTTAAACCTCAATAGCTTATAACCACGATACATTTGCATGGTCCAGAAGTGTTTTGGTTTTAATGTCCAAACTAAAAACTACAATTTTGAAATGGCTGTTTCCACTATCAATAAAAGCATAGCAATGTTTCAGTTACTGTCACTATTGCATATAGAACCAACATACATGGTTGGATCTAAATGTAAGCGAACTTTTAATTTAAATCATAGAAAACGTAGCGCCATCTATTTAATGTTGGCAGTGTTAGAAAGGTAAATTTTTCTTCTTTTGAAAGCAGCTTAGTTCATGCAGCGGCTGCACTGGGCTGGTCACAACCCCGAAGCTCCAGCACTAAAGGTTTACGACGGAAACCTGAACTTGATTGGTGGACGTCGTCAGAGAGGACGTCCGAGCTTAAGATGGCAGAGATCAGGTCTAAACTACACCGAATGGTGCGCTATCCTACGTGCGGTTGTAGAGCCACCTAAGTAAGTAAGTTAGTTCATGCTAATCATTTGACTGCTTATGTCGTAAAAACAAAAGAGAAAATATTAAATTTTGTTTTAAACTCGGTAAAAAATTTTTTGAGACTTACGAACTGTTAAAAAATCGTACTCAAGTTTATTTGTGGTTTACACGATTTAAAAACGGTCGTGATGATTTAAATGGACATCATTTCAACAGCTGAAAAGAGCCAGATATTCTTCACTCGATCATAGCTGGTGACGAAATATGGTATTTTAAATAGGATCCTGAAACTAAGCGAAAATCTGCAGAATGTAAGTCAAAAGACGATCTAAAACCTAAAAAATGGCGTTTGCAGAAGTCACGAATCAAGACAATGTTGTTAACTTTCAATTGGAGAATTTTAATTACAAGAGTTCGTGATAAGCGCGAATATTCCAAAGGGAAGCAGCTGTTTTTATTGCATGATAATGCACCACCTCACAAGACCACAAAAGTCAATGAATTTTTGATGAAAAAAAAAGATTTGTCTCATCGACCACCATCCGAATTCGCCGGATCTATCACCGTGCTATAATTTTCTCTTCCCAAAAATGAAAACTGCAATGAAAGCAGCTTTTTTCGATGACATTCCAGTCAAACAAGCAGCCGTGTTAAAGAACATTAAAAAAAGCGAGTTCAAAAAGTCTATGGATAAATTGGTTGACCATTCCAAACGTTGTATTCAGTTAAATGGATCGTATTTTGAATAAATATCTGCTTTGAAACATAATATCATGCTTGTTTTATTTATAACTCAAAAGTTCGGTTATTTTTAGATCATACCGTGCAGATAAATTATTGCACTTTAACTCAATGATGTTGTGACTTAGGACCTCTTAAATTAGATAATATATATACATAAATGTTTCTTTTTAACTCGCACAATTTTAAAGATATGATCTTCTAACTTGAAGCGTTTGAAACATCTCATTCATACTTTTCGAACGCAATTCGATCAGCTCAATAGCTGAAACGATACGTACATCTGCATTCTAAAAAAAATTAAGTCGATTTTAAAGCTTAGATTAATTAATCATTAGTTTTCATCTATTTTGGCTACTACTACTTAATTTTTATACTTTTCGCAGATAGTGTGCATAGTATTTTAATTTTAACGGATGCGTTTTATACTTACAAGTATATCAGTAAATATTTGACTCTTCAATAGCACAATTGTCTAGTGTGTTGGCTAATATTAGAGAGAACCTGGATTTAGCTCCCACTCAATCGGAAATTTCTTTAATTTTCAATTTGTTTACCAATTATTTCTTATAATTTCATACGCAACAAAATTATCAACAACCTTCTGTACCATTTACAGCCGCCAAAAAGGTGAAATTAATGCCAAATACATATGTGAATAGTTTTTAATACATATTAAAATTTGTTAAACCTAAGCATCCTTGCAACACTTTTGAAAACATAAGTAAACTCCAGCGTTGCCCAGCAAAAAAGGCAAGTGTGAAGCTTATAAAAGTTTTCTCTTGTTTCTAATTTTATTTTTTTTTTAACTATTCCAGAATATTTAATTTTATTTTTCCATTTTACATACCATTTTCATGATTCTGAAATGTGTGCAATGAATTTTCAAAACAAAAATTTACTGTCAAGTATTAAGCAGCAAATTGCTGACCACAGTAAAAACGACAAGGACTTGCAGCTGACAGCTGCAGTAGCAATTGCGTTGACAAAATGTTTAGTTAACTTCAAGGCGCACTAAGGAAGGATAAAGTTCAGCTACGTACTGCAGTATTGCAAATTTCAACCTCAGTTTAAAGTTAAAGTAAACCACAAATTAAACAAGAATAACAACAACAGCGACGACGGCGGTGGCGGTGGCGGCGGTGACGAACGTCTAAACAGACTGACTGTACGGACAGTACTATGTGACTTAGGATGCTCATACTGTTTGCCATACAATGTTGAGGTTCATGTACACCGCAAGGATTCTAATAAATGCCAACATAGTCGCCGCCGCAGCAGCAGCAGCAGGAGCAGCAACCGAGACAAAGTAAATGAAGACGATAACAATGACAAGAAGGACTTTACCGCCATTCATGTTGGCACAATGCCGTACAAGTATATGTAATTTATTGATTAAATTAAAATTTACATGTGTCGTCATCTGCCTTCGTCTGTCTGTCCGTCCATCAGTTTGTTTGTTTGCCTACCGCCCAAGAAGGGAAACATGCGGAAAATGAGTGTCATATTATGTAATTAATCCGTTAGAGCAAAGACATCGGTTTCAAGCACAGACTAAGTTACAAGATAAATTGTCTATTACCAACAGCATAAGCGATAGCAGATACATGAACGGATAAAGTAAAAGACATAGATACATTTAGGGATGCCGATCATTATATGGAAGCATTGAATAAGATACCCACACACACACACCAACTTCTGCTGCTGCTTCCGCTGACGTCAATGTCACAGCAACGCTCCAACCTCACCATAATGCTGCATGTTACATGATGTATTAGATTGTATGACTGACAAAGTGATGCGTAAGGATATCAGCAGCCACGATGGCGTTAAAAAATCATGTGGAAAATGTGCAAAAATGTGCAAAATGAAGTGAGCACGAAAATGCGCAACACAAAAAAAAAAAAAAGAGAATAAAAAAGAAAAGAAAAAATAAAAACAGCTTAAACAAAATTTAACACATTTTGCACGTTCAAGTGGCTATAAAGCATGCCGCCCATCTACGATGACAATGGCGAAGCTGACAACGGCTAGGACGAAGGACATTCAGTTGGCTGTCATTTATGTGTAGAAATGAACCAAAAAGTGTGAAATAAAAGCATAAAAATAACTTGAACATACTTTTTGGCGCAAAGTGCCAAAAGTATCATAAAGTAATAGACAGCACGGTGATTCATTCATTGTGCCCACCAGACAAACAGTCGCACAAATATACAAGGAGATGTATTCAAGAGAGATCCAACATCAAGCACACCAGTAACAAAGATAGTGGAGTAATAAGATTGAAAGATTGCACGGAAGGCGAAGAAGATAGTAAGACAAACGACGCTGTCTACGGAGGAGTTCACATTAAATATGCTCACCCTCATCGATGGCGTAGCGAACGACGAGAGCCAGGACGCTGATTGACACTTTGTTTGACAGCCAAGTTGAAACAGCCAGCAGCGCACGCAATGAAGTGTCACACAGAGAAAGAGAAAAGATTTCGCATATCTTGCGAAAAAGGCGCAAACATTCGAAAATTTAATTATGCAGAAAAACGCTTGGCATGACATGGTAAGCATGATACTCGAAAGCTGTAGAGCGAAGCGGGTCACCATTGGCGTACCTATAATGGGGCAAAGAGGTTCAATTCAGCTATTTACAGAACTCTCTGTCTAGAAAATGTGGCCGATTTTGAAAAAGAAAAGATTTAAAAGTTCTATAGGCTATAATCATACAAAATTGTCTTTTTCCATTCTAAAGGATAAGAACTTTTGCAATGATCATTCGAAAGTGTCATTTGCCAAGAGCTTAGTGATCATTAATTTCTAATAACTATTAATTTAAATCTATTTATAAACAATTCTAAAGCCAAACATGAATTATAATCAAGAACACTTTTTGATGCAAGCAGCATTGGGGCTAGAGATGGGCGAACGATACAAAATTTGTCCCGATCCCGACCATCCCGAAGTTTTTGAAATGAGTATTTTATCCCGCGGGTCCCGAATCCCACTCGAATTTCTTTACATAATTTTATTCTGTTTGTTTATACGTTATTTTTAAGTAAATAAATATATATGTGTATATAACAAGTAGGAGTATTGGAAGTAGTACAGTTGCGCCTGAAAGAGTCAAAATATATTGGGCGTGTGTTGAGAAAAGATATTGGTTGCAGCTGAAATTGCAGCGACTGCTGATCATGCAGTGGATTTTCAGAAGGTGGTAACCGACCTATCCAATAAAAGAATCGTCGTCAAAATAGCAAAAAGCTCTCCACAGGGTGTGTACTATCACCACTCCTGTGGAGCCGGGTTCTAGACAAGCAATTGAATATGCTGACAGACAATGGCTGCAAGTGTAAATTTGAGGGCACATTGGTACACCAAAGTAGGGCAGAACATTAACCCAGCAAATACTATTATTGTTCCATTTACAAGGTAGTACAAATTCAAAGCACTCAAACCCATAAAAGTAGATGGTACGTTTATAAAATTCTTCAAAAACGTTACGTATCTTCGACCAATGGACCATTCGACCGGTAAGGAAAGTGACAATGGCGATGGTCATATTTAGGTTTATCGCAGGGAAAATATTTGGGTTGCAAACATAAAAGGCCCGTGATAAAATACGACGCCGTAGTCTGGGCTGAATGAGCAAAA
This sequence comes from Leucophenga montana, assembly GCA_035044765.1. Lineage (NCBI taxonomy): Eukaryota > Metazoa > Arthropoda > Insecta > Diptera > Drosophilidae > Leucophenga > Leucophenga montana. Next base: position 233,045 of record JAWNNQ010000418.1, read on the forward strand.
TTATTGACAGTCAGCAAGCAACTGAACAAGGATCTATTTCCAACTGCTTCTTTAGATTACCTACTGGGCTTAATGCCGTTCCTTCGTCGATTGCTTGAGCATCCGATACTATTCCCCCCCAGCGATAATATCGTCTTGAAGCACAATATCAACAAAAGGTTTAGTATGCTTAAATTCATGGATCAGAACATGCTTACTGGTAGGAATGTGCAAACACTAAATCCGAAGGACCTTGTGGCCTTTATTAGGGAGGGGTTGCTAAATAATAAGTTGTAAGTATTATACTACGGTAAGGGCACAATTGACAAGCGCAGATCATTCACACCCTTTTAAACCCTAAAAATAACATATTTGCTTGATTTTATTTTGTTGGGTAGAATGTGAAGAGGAGCACGGAAGAATGTAATTTTTTTCTTAAGTATTGCGTCTAACGTATTTAAGACTCACTCTCACAAATCTGTCTCTCTCTTTTTCTCTCTCACTGTCTCTCTCAGCTCTCTCAGTTTGCTATAGGTACAGTATTTTTTGTTTTTGCGGTTCCTTTGGTTTCAGTTGAAAGAAAGTAAAGGGCTATTCACATTGTAGAGCATGTCGATCAGGCAGCTCGACGTTACGCTCGAAATTGTTGTGGGCGTACTTGCAAACACGCTGGCGAGCATCAGTTGAGTGTGTTTTTGATAGTATTTTAGATGGTAAAAGAGGTATCAAATAAATATTTAAAACAAAAAAGAGTAAAAATTGATTCACCAACAAAAACTCTTTTATAACTGTGCATTAATTATTGCAAATACTTTGCTCACTTATTGCCGCTCTCTTTCTGTCAGGCCCTTAGAGTAGGGCTGTCCAAAAGTGTGAATCATTTCTGAGTTATAATTTGTACAGTGTGCCAAAAAACAACACTAATGCAACATGTCTAATTTAAATTTGTGTTTCTCTTTACGACTTCGGCATGCATTCATTCGCATGTGTGTGAAAACACGAAGGTGTTCGTCTGCATTCGGCTATGGCTGGACAGCGTTACCTAATTGCCATCTGTTTCCATTGTTGAGCGCCTTTACTTTTTGATTCATTGAAACGTTTAGCACGATATATTTTCTATCTTCTCTCCGAACAGTGAGTTAATACCTAATGACTTCATTAAATAAGATTATCATGTTTATGAAGCATATTGTAATATATCCATTTGCGGAAGGCAAATTGATTATAAACTTATTCAGGTCAATAAATTATATACTATTGAAATTGGAGTGAACGCATGTACAAACGAAAAAATCTAAATATTATGTGAAAATATATACTCGTGTAAAAGCCACTGAAAAATGCTGTACGAGTATTCCAGAGTTTAAGTTTTAAGTGATTTATGAATATGAATACATTAGACATTGGTTGGTTTAGTTGGTCAATATTCTAGTTTGGTTTTGTTTTATTTAAATTAATTTACTTTGGGGCCATGGAGATTGGGACTAAAGCCTTACATCTTTTATTGCAGGGTATATAGAAATTATTTTTTCTTGAAAACCTAGCTGGTTCATTGACACTCTCTTCATTAATTTTCTCTTCGTCAATTCATCTCCAGTTCATTAAGCATCAACACAGTAGAGGCGTTTAATTTAATTATATTCACTTATAAACAGAATACACCATTTAACCAAAATTCGAGAACACCCTAAAATATTGATTATATAAGACAATGTTGAAGGCAATAAAAAGATTCAAAGTTATCCAAAGAATGACTACAACCCTGGATAAGATAGATAGATAGATAGATAGATAGATAGATAGATAGATAGATAGATAGATAGATAGATAGATAGATAGATAGATAGATAGATAGATAGATAGATAGATAGATAGATAGATAGATAGATAGATAGATAGATAGATAGATAGATAGATAGATAGATAGATAGATAGGTAAATGAATGAACGTTGAAGGAGGCACACAGCAAACAAACTATTTTCTTTTAACATTAATTCAACAAATATTTTTCAAGTTTTGCTGATGTTGGAAAAAGTGAAAATGCTATCCTTCTCCGGCTTCGCTTCTCTACCGCTCCGGTTCGGTTCATCTGAGCTGCTTGTAGTACATGTAATTAAAGTAATGTGGGCGAGCGAGTGGAACGCTTCTACTGAATACTTAATGAGCGGAAGTTCGCTTAATGGAATATTATTTCAATATTTGCACACCGAGTGCTCTACTTCATCGTCATTGAGTGGCAATTCAGCTGGGCAAAAATGTTTCATTGATACCTTACTCCTCTACAATATATGAACATACATATACGAACATTAATATTCTCTACAGACGTATTTAATATTATAAAAAAAAAAAATAAATAAATAAAAAAAAACTGATTTTGCATCCGGTAGCAAATTGCAACCTTTTTAGCCACATCAGCTTATGATACAAAAACGTTTTGCAATTTGTAACTTTTTAAATAGTCATGACGACAAAGCAAATAAACATTTTGAAATAAAATATTCATTTTTATTTATTATATTTTGCACATTGTTGTACATACTTGTAGAAATTATTTGTATTTATGTTATTATGTATTCATACGCACAACAAAAGTGAATAAAAAACGGTGAAATCATTTTGAAAGAAAATGCAAACAAATACGAAAAATATAACAAATTCAAAAACAAATACAAAAGCAAAAGGACATACTTTGCTGACGCAGTGTCAAAATGTGACGCGTTTCAACAATATTTGCATAAAAAATAAATGTAATAAATTTATGGGCATTTCGTGTTTGAATGTTTGCCAGTTTGTCTGTCTGTCTGTCTGTCTGTCTGTCTGTCTGTCTGTTTGTCTGACTGTCTCAATGTTTGCTTTGAAGTTAAGTTTTGCATTCAAATGTTTTAATTTTTATTTAACACTGCAGTTGCCAGAATATGAAAGCGTATATACGAGGGCTGCTATTTATATTTCGGGAACTGGCAACACTAATGTGAAAAGCTAAAATCTGGCAACACCATAATAAAGTTTGACATTTTTTGGCATGAACGTACTCACAAAGTTTTGATGTACAATTGCTATTTGTTTTGTTTACAGTGAGTTAAGAAAAGCAATCTGGCCAAAAAATGGAAATTTTAAGAGACGGTTTTCGTTGGATTATTTTTCACAACTTTTGACGTGGATTATCTCAACAAGAATGAGTCAATGAACTCAGTTCTTTGTATGGCAATAAAGCAGGATCAAAAACCACAGTATATCGCTGGTATAGTGAATTCAATCGTGGTCATGTGACATTAGTTCCACTTCAATACATTCGACTTTGCTGTTAAAAAAATTTGCTCTCATTGGTTACCCCATAATTTATCAATCGCTCAAAAAAAAGGCTCGCGTCGATTGGTGTAAGGAAATGAATAAAAAATTCGATAGTGTTGCTTTAAAAGAGTACTCACAGATTCGACGAGGCGAATCGAGTTAGCCATGTCCAACTGTTTCGTTGACGACCAGTTCTTCTATTTTTGAAAGTTCGATCTGAAATTCGGTATGGAGAGTTACTGTAATCCTAGGATGAACATAAATAAAAAATATCATGCGAAACCGACTGGAAAATATGGCCCCATACAAACTCAAAGCCCATTTTCAAATTTTTTTATGGAAATATTAATCATTTCTTAAACTTTCAACTGGCAACTTGCTACAAAGGCTATATTAAAATGAATCCTGGAATGAGCCAACTTTTTAGAATTAATATAAAATGAAAATGCTTTTCCTAAGAAACATGATATAAGTAGCAAAAAATTGGAATATGCGGCTCGCAGATTGCTCAGAACTTCGTAGTTGAGTTCGAAACATGTATTTTCGAAATACAATGTACTATGTATAACAAAAAGTTTGTGGTTATTATTCTCTTTTCGCATTGAGATAAATACAATTATGTCAAAAAAAATTTATCAATATAAAAATTTACCTTGAGCCAGCTATAATTCATGTTAACATAATATAGCCCATTTGAAGCGGCCGTTCATAATAAGGCACGATATCTCATGTCAAGATGATATTGACTTAATTAGAGAAGATTTTCATACAAAAGCAAAAAAGTGGGCTATGTTTTGTATGGAAGCTACCCCAAAAAGTGGGCGGGATACGCCCATTAGTATAGTAGTAGTAAAGTAGGCGGGCTTAACAATATGAATACTCCATAAACTTGGGTCCAAAGGAAGCTTAAATACCGACATTCAGCCAGATATCTAAGAAATTGGTTAAAAAAGAGCGCAGCCACTATCGGACGGACATGGCTAGATTGGCTCTTCTTGACGAGTTGAGCAACAATATATTGGGACCTTGAATTAATAATGAGCGTTTCACACAAGAGGCCGCCACTAGTATATGAAACAATATTCGAGTTTCCAATTCCCTGCCGCTAAAACCTATTGTCAATGAGCGTCTTGTGCAACTTGGGTCATTCGTTTGAAACGTAAACAACAATACTAAATATTGCCTCGAACATGTCGAATTTCGTACCAGACAAAAGAGTTTTTGCGGCAAGTTCTTCTTCATTAATTTTATATGATGAAAAGTGCGGCCGAGGTTCATCGAATTTTAGTGGAAGTTTACGGCGAGCAGCCTCTATCAGAACAATCGTGTCGGAGGTGGTTTGGTCGCTTTAAAACTGGTGATTTTGAGCTCGAAGATAAGGAACGGCCGGGCTAACCCGAAAAGTTTGAAGATGAAGAATTTGAATCATTGTTGCCAGAATCATTGGGAGTGGATGAGTCGACAGTCAGCAAATGTCTAAAAGCCATGGGATTGATTCAAAAATAAGGAAACTGGGTGCCATACGAGTTGAAGCCGCGCAACGTCGAAAGGCGATTTTTCTCTTGTGAACTGCTCCTCGAACGCCAAAAAAGAAAGGGCTTTTTCGAAGGCATTGTGACTGGCGATGAAAAGTGCATCCATTACGACAGCCCCAAGAGCAAAAAGTCGTGGGTTTTGCCCGAACAGTTATCAACATCCTTCGCAAAGCCGAATATTCATGGCATGAAGCTTATGCTCTGTATTTGGTGAGACCAGCGCGGGGTGATCTACTACAAGCTGCTCAAACCGAATGAAATGATCACAGGGGAACGCTATCGGACTCAACTTATGATCTACTTGGAAACGCTGAAATGGCAGGTCCTACCCCACCCGCCGTATTCGGAAGACATCACTCCTTCCGACTACTACTAGTTCCGGTCGATGACACATTTTCTGCAGAATTTACTACGCGCTATAGTCGCTGAATTACTGTTTTTGTAAAACACCGCGCCCGTCGGAAGAGTTGTGAACTTTCTCTTGAGACACCCTGTACTTAGTTACCACTTCAACTTTCAACAGACAGAGAGACGGACATAATACGAACCCTTCGCATCAAAGAGCTGATCAAGAATAAATACTCTTAAATACTTTACGATGTCTCCGATGGTTTTTTTTAAGGCATCACAAATTTATAATATTATTCATACTACGTGTGAAGAGTATAACAAGTGTGTGTGTGTTTTTTTTTTCTTTTTTGAGAGCACAAATTAAACGCGTTCATATTTGATTTGCACTGTGTGCAGTCAATGGACTGAACCAACTCACCTTGCGGCCGCCACTGCTTCTGGTCAGGAAACACCCAGTCGTGGTGCTATCACACATTAATTTCGTGTCGCGATGCGATGCGTTGTAGTTTGCCACCAATCAAAATTTCGTTTCAAACTCTCCAAATGCGAAAAGTTGAGTTGATAGGCGAAGATTAACAACAACAACAACAAAAAATAAAATAAATGTATCTTTTCTATAGAAATGCTTTTAGGCGCCAAGCAAACTATAGATTGTTGCCAGCGGCAAAATGAAAATAAATCGAAGATTTTGCTTTTGTCGATGTTGTTTTTTGCTGTTTGCGTTGCTTAGATGCTCCTTGGCTCGTTTATTCGAACGCAGACAAAAATCAAAAGCATCGATGAGGGTTTGCGTGCTAAGCACTTCCACTGCGGTGTCTTTATGTATACATATACAATATATGTATAATATATAGCTATGTATAATATATAGTGTAGGACGGATGTTGGTTACTTTTTTTGTATCTTTTTTAGTTAGTTTTTTTTTTTTGTTTCTCGTGGGCGATTGCTTTACATTGAACCTGGCGGTAGGTCGTCGTCGTCGTCGTCTTCGTCCTTTGAGTTGACTTAGACTTTCGTTCTACTTCACTTGTTATATCACGCGCGCGCGCTTCTCTCATAGATACGTTACTGACTTGCTCAGCTATTCTTACAGATACAGATACATTTGCAGATACAGATACACACACAGACAGAGCACATTTATTCGGTATACACACAGTTTGACACACAGTTTCTTGATGTAAACGAATGACAGTCGATTGGATTTTCACATTATTTTCATGCGGTTATATTTCTAATTCAAATGTTAGTTTTCTGGATTTCAATTCTTATTGCTTGATTCCCAGGCGCAGGCAAACACTCTGCAGTAGTTTCTATACATTTTTTATTACGAGTATTACATATTATTACTATTATATATATATCTTTTTTTTTCGTTAAGAATTCAATTCGATTTCTTTCCCTTTAGTGGTTTAGAGTTTTGTATACTTAATCTATGTTTTATTGGCATTTCAGTATGCTGCTTTTGTTGTCGTTGTTTTCGTTTCATTTCAAATTATCCATTCTGAGGTTTCACAACAATTTTCGCTAATGCTTAAGATATAATTTGATTCGATTTTGGGGTTTTATAATTTCGCTTGCTTGCACAAGGTCTACTTTGAAAAATTCAAAACAAAAGAATAACAGATCTAAAGGGTATTTTATATAGTTGTCATCGCTGTCATTTTGCACTGTTTATGTTTTGTCTTGGACTGTAGAATTATAGGGTCTTATATTATAATTATTAAAAAACTGTACTATACATTTTCTTCATATACATACAGCGAGCTGCCGTCTGATGCTATCCATAGAAAATTGTACTTCCGGTTTTATATAAATATAGAACATATTAATATAGAACCTATAGGTACTATAACGGGTGATTCATTTAGAGCAGAGCTCGCAACAAGTGCTCTTTTTTTACAGGCAGTCAGAAAAAAAAAACAGTTGCGTGCAGACACGATTTAAAATAGTAGCGAAAAGACATTTCAACTCTGTTTTTTCTCAACGCGGTCTATGCTCAACCAACGAGAGTTTTTTGTCGCTCTCTTTATGCATTTGTTCACATCAGACACTTTTCTGCGCAAAATTTGCTGAAAGTGCATGTTTGTGTGTTAATTATATTTTAACATATGCACACAATTTAGCGCCCTATCTCTTTCTCCCTCCCTCTTCCACTCTTTGCCAGCGATGAAGTCTTTAAAGCAACAACCACAACCACAACGCAACAACAAGAAAAAAGACACTTAGAGCTTCCACTTGGCTCGTTTTGCTCAGTTGCTGATGCTCAGTTGCTGACAGTCGAATGAAAATGTTCCCATCAAGCCATTATCGTAAGAGAGCTTCGTGTGTTTTGTTCATCGAGAAGCATAAAACAGAAGACACAAATGAATCAAAAAGAAGTGTTCTGCTGAGACAGTGAGCGAGTCTGGTTCATTTTTCTCTGTCTTTTCGCTAAGCAGACAGCATAGAAATATTTGGTTGAGCATATTTTGCGAGGTCTGATTTAGAGGATTTTTTTATTTGTTTTTCTTTTTTCGCGTGACTGGTATCATGCTGTCATCTTATTTTTACTCAGTATTGTTTGACAATTCATTCAAATTATTCAGCTGTATTAAGAAAATCGGCGTTCTGTGAAAAACGTATTACGTTCGCTTTGCGCAAGATATGGTGTACGTCATTGACCTTCCGAGCCCACTATTGCCAATACTATCCGCAAATTTGAGAGAACGTTATGGGATGATACGCGACCGAATAGACCAGTGAAGAGAATATTGCGGCGAGTTTGGCTGAAGACCATGACCAATCGATTTGACGCTGTGCACAGCATATTGGTGATATCACACCTCTGGATTCTTTTATTGAGGTTATGTGAAGTGAAATGACTTCGTCGGTAAGCCAGCTACGATTGAAGACTTGGACGCCAACATTACTTGCATAATTCGCGAGATACCGGTAGCAATGCTAGAAAGAGTAATCGAAAATTGGACTTTCCGAATGAACCACCTACAGCGTAGTCGCGGCTAACATTTGAATAAACTTATCTTTAAAAAGTAGATGTCAGAGATTGTTCTTTTTGGTCATAATGAAGATTCCGACATACAATTTTATTTTAAGTGTTTTATTGAAAATTAAGAAAATAACCTCTACATGAAGAACCCGTTATAAGAAACTGTATTTCACAAAATAAAAAAAGTTGGGGTGTCACGGGACAGCCGGAAATAGCGTAGATATTTAATAAATTTATGCTTTTTCAATTGATTGTTCTAAATTTTATGTGGCCTATTTGGAAAATGTAGCAAATCTCTTTACATAAATGTTCTGATAGTAACGTCCGAACTTTAAAATTCCCGGTAGTTCGTCTGCACCGGTCCTGCACTAGCGATTCCCCCAACACCTGTAGTGAGTATTACTTTTTGGCCTAACCACCGTTTGCCTAACGAATTTAACAAGGGCATGTCATTTCGCTAGCTATTCACTAGGACTAAGAAGTTAACTATTCGCTAGTGAAAATGGGTTAGCCGATTTACAGTACGAATGATTTAGCACTTCGCCAGAGAAAATGAGTATAAAAGAAAAACAAAATTAAATTTTGTTAGTTTAATTTTTTTTTTTGTGTGTTTGAAGTTCTGTTTTTAAAAAATTGTAATTTAATTTTATTTACGCAGGAAACTGGCATTCGCAAAGTATCACCGAATCACACACAATTGCTTTCTCATTGACTGTCGCCGCAAAGACAAAAATATTATTATTTTTTTAGTTCTGTTTTTAAACTGACTTCCTGTTGCCACTTGCTGATGGTTACTAGCTTAGGTGGCTCAATTGAGCACAAAGCTTCACGACGGCGCACGAAGTACTGCGATCAATTATGTTGATGTGAGTTAGTTGTTTTTTTTTTTCATTTTTTAGGAGTTGCGGCGCTGCAAACCTTTTCACTAGCAAAAGAATAACGAACAGTAGTTAGCGAATCGCTAGTGTATTGGGACATCGAGCCACAGGCCGAACAGCAGGGTTAGCTTTCTTACCAATATATACATATGCATGCATATGCTCACTTTGTTTCAATATTACATCACAACAGAATTGATATACATATACTACGAACTATTCGTACTAATCAAGCAGCAACATATGCTGCTGTCCTCTCATTCCCTTTCTCTCCTCAACATCGATCATGGCACACACTAATTTAACTACGGCAAATGCTGCTACCTGTGCCCATGAAAGGAAAGTGACAAAGAGAATTATGCAAACATCACTAAGCACTTATTTGTTCCTATTAATTTTTAACGATTGTATGTCGTATACTGTAAAATCAGGTGCAATATTCCGATATTCTACTGAATAAAACCTTGTTCTTTTTCAAATGTTTATTGCTTCTTTTGCTATCAGGCATTCAAACGAATACACATTAAATGAAGAGAACGAAAAGCGGCATGAAGAGAATGATAAGCGCTTCTGTTTGCCCACGGCTGCGTGTGTGTGTGTGTGAGTGTATCTGTGCATTTGTATGTCTGCTTCTCAATCTATGTAGGTTTCTTTCTGTATATATGTATGATTCTGTCTGTCTGTCTCTCTGTCTGTCTGCCTATCTTTCTGATTTCCTTTGCCATTTGCCCTTGCACAATCTAATACTTTGACATCTATTTATGTTTGCTTTTCACACTTGAGTTGTATTATTTATTTTTGCAATTTTTTTTTTCGTGGAAAACGTTTAAAATTTCTACACAATTGATTTAATTTGCTTTAAGTAGAGATTTATTTGCTGCCGCCACCCACATCGCAATCGCATACTTCAACAACAAATAAGACAAAATGCTCAAAGCGCCTATATAAGCTGACAGATACAATAAAACCATTTCAGAGATTGTCGAGATGACATTTAAAAGTACTTTCAAATACAGTGAATATTTTTATTCGATTGCTTTGTACTCGATACTATGCAAATATTATCAAAACTGTAATCTATATCTCATACTCCTAAAATTGTTTAATATCCTGAATAACTTTTTATACCGTACATCATTATATGTCACTCAAAATTGCATGAAATACAGAGAAAAGTTCGACAGAGAAAAGTTCTACAAAATGAATGTTCTACTTTAGCGCAAAAGATTGAAAAATAGAAAATATATCGGCAAAGTGCTAGTTTATACGCTGCACACGTAGTACGTATATAACATAGCTGTGTGCTAGGCATAAGAGCATGTATCTAGAATTTGTCTTAAAGAGCAAACAGCAATGATGATTCAAAGAAGTAAAATACTATTCTACAATACCAACATCAACATAATTAGTACGTATCCAAATGCCTGTCTCTCCTTATTCTATCCCCTCCTATGTCTGTGAAAAGCCTTAATTTAAATTAAAGCCCAAAAAGAAAGGAACACCATGCCTAAGAAAACAATAATGTGATAAAATTGTGCAATAATTGCCTCCAAAAAGGAAAACTTTATGTCTTATTTTAAATGGAACGAAGACAAAAGGAACTCATAGCTATTATTTTCATTAGTACCAGCAAAATTTAAATGAATGAAAAAATAACAATAAAAAACATCTTTTAATTTCATAAATGCTCCTATAGCTTATTTCTATACACCGTGAAAGAAATTAATACCAAAAAAGAAAAAAAAGAAGCCAGAGTTATAAAACAAGTAAGAACACTGCAGTCGAGTGTGCTTGACTTCGAGTTACCCTTCATTAAGATGCAGATCAGTTTAAGGCTCTCTATTTGAACCATTCATTAAAGCCTTTCCAAAAAGCATTCGAAAAGGCATACAAAAGGCATTTATAGACATGCATGTATTCGTTAACTTTTGTTTTCGTTTGCCCTAACAAACCAAAGCAAGCACTGTGCGCTTAAATCAAAAATCTAAATACTTGCGCAGAGGTCAAGTTATAATGAGAACAAATAAGAGTGAACGAGCGATATGGTTAAGTATATTCTTTCACTTAACTATCTCCCCTCTTGTCTTCTTTTCTTATTTTTAAAACATTTATGTAGAATTTCAAGGTTTGCGCTCTAGTATGTATGAAAACCAAAAAGAGTATATATATATGCATAGCATACGCACTAAGCTAATGTGAGAAATTGACGGACAATACGCTGTTGAGTTGTAAATGAATCGAAAGACCGCTCTGTTTGTTTTACTCACTTCCCATGTCTTTATATTCGGTTTGCTCGTTTATTGTATCAAACATAGTTCACCACAACTTACAACTGGTTGAAAAATTTCGTTTTGTTTGCAATACATTTTAAAGAACCAAATGAACCCAAGAGTAGAGATTTCGAATGTTTTGCGGACTGGTGGATTTAAACAGAACCGGTAAACCGAATCGGTAATTTTCTTATTAAGTTGACTGTCCCTGTCATTGATATGCATGTCAAGTTTGAGCGGGTTGCGATAATTAGTCTATGTTTGAAAGCTGCTTGTTTACGACGAGAAAAGTTTATATGCCGAAATCGTATAAAACTTGCCTCATGCAAGTCGTCAATCCACCTCTGTTAACGATAAAAACATCGAAAAAGTGATGGAAATTGTGCTCGAAAATCATCGTGTTTGGCATTAGAAAGATAGCAGACACATTTTGGTTGATGTTTTGAAACGCGTCTCCGCCAGACTCGTACCACAGGAACTGAATTTTTTGCAAAATTGTTTGATTGTGACGAAGTTTTTGGCCAAACATGAATTCACCAGGTTTGTGCAACCCTGTGGCTTTTTTCTGTTTCCGAAACTTAAATATCCGCTCCGGAGAACGCGTCACGATTGAGGATATAAAAGAATAATTCGCTGAAGGAACTAAAGACTATCCCGGCCGAGGCGTATAGCAAGTGTATGGAAAATTGGATTAATCGTTGGCATGCTTGTATTGACTCAAAAGGAGCCTATTTTGAAGGCGATAATAAAGATTTGTATTAAAATGCATAAAAATGTTTTTTTAACCAGCCCGGGTCAATTTTGATCAGATGGTATATATGATCAGATGGTATATATCTACCCAATTTTCGGAAAATTCAATGTGATCGAAAGAAACATTGTCTGGTGAATACAGTTGTTGGGACAGGATTTCCCATTTGAACGTTTCCATTTTTATTTTAACCGGTTTGCTACATGGAGCCGAAAATTAATTTATTGTGTCTCTGCTCCTAGCGCGGCCGTTTTTACTTCAATACTCGGCTCAAAAGCTACAAAACCATTCCTCGTAATGGTTTTGTTGGAGTTGAATAGCTCATATTGTACTATAACCAGCTTATGTGCCACCAAATGCACAGCATGAACTAAGAACTATATACATGAGGCTTGTCCTACTATATTGATGGCTGGCTGGGCTTAAAATGTGACTTATTGCTCTTTGGGTTGTCGTAATGGATCCAGTTTGCAACTCAAGTCACAATTCGATCCGAACAACCAATCTGTTTCGAGAAGTTGGAATATCTGTTCGCATGCTTCTCGCAAAAAACTGCTTATTTAACGGAAATTTTCCATGTAGTAAAACTCAAAGCCGTGTAAATTAAAAAAACCAAATCAAAACAAGGAAACAGTGGGTATCAATAGACCCACCTGTATCGAACCAACTAAATCTACGATCTCTAATGGTCTCGGGAAACAGGCAAGCAGACTGACGGACTTTATAAAGTCCTTGATAACTACTTCATTGTGTTATGTATGGTTGGACAGTATCTATAAAATCAATATATCCTGTGTTTACATTCAAATGTGTGCAGGGTATAAAAGTATAAAAATATAAAAATATAAAACAAAAGCAGCGAAAACAATAATATGGCTATGAATTACTAAACTGAACAGTAAATATAAAGCAAGGATTGTATAATGGAAGCAAAAGGATACGCTGAAGATGTATGAAATAAGTAAAAAGGAAACATTTTTAACATTTTGCAAGAGCGAATTCATAAACAATACCGCCAGCCATTGTAATGTATCCCTCAATGGGATACAACTTTATAGGATAAGCGAACCCAAAGGCACACGCACACACACATACACACTGATTTAAACAAACTTACGCAGATACAGAGCGCAGCAGACACCTACACACACATACAGAAAAGAAATAAAATAAAATAAAATAAAGAACGAAAGGTTCACCGCGTAATTCTGTGTAGGCTGTGCATGCGCGAGAGGTCGAACGTGGGAGCGGCGGCAGGAGAGCAGAATAAATGCCAAAAATTATATTTTGCCACTTTTGCAGACAAAAGATGAAACAGTATCTCACATAGATACACACACACGCACACACAAACAAACACAGCGCAGGAGCAGTCAAAGAAGAAGAGGAAGCCAATGTTGCGCGAGAGGGGGGCGGCAGCGTTTCGCATGCAATATTTCGTTACATGGAGTTACATTGTCAGCATCAACAGCAGGCATCCGTAGCTAATGGCGACGGCAACTGTCAGTGGGACCACATACAGCCGTGACTGCCTAAGCGAATGGACGGATGGGCAAACGCTCGACAATGTTTTTTGGCCCAGGAAGTATGGCTAAGCAAGTAAGTAGCAAGCATCAGGCAGACAAATAGATAGATAGATGGATACACTACACTTAGATAGACAGCCAAATATGAGATACTCTGCTCTGGCTCTGCTCAACATGTGCTGCACAGCATAAAGTAGGCAACGGACGAGATGAAACGATGGTGGAGATACATGGAAGCATTGTTCATTGTCGTAAATGCAGAAATGATGATGATTTTCTGTTTTGTAGTTGTAGAAGTTGGTGACTATAGACATTTCAGTGCCCCAAATACTCGTAGTCACAATTGAGCACAGATGAGAAGCGAAGCAAACATTCCTTGGTAAGTTCTCGAATTTCTTCAAAATTAAGAAAACTGCAAATTTATTTGGATAAAAGTCATTTACTGAATACAAAATTAATAGTTTTCCGAATCTTTCATTGCACTACTACAAATCAAGTTTCAATTAGGCTTTGTCGACATTCAACTGTCTGCAATTTGTGCACAGCGTTTTTTTCACGAAAACGGTTTTTTTTTCTGTGAAATAAGATTGATTGAATACTGAAACGGTGCTATATACTAGGCACTATGGTTATGAAATGACACTCGTTTTAATAACAGCAGATTTTGTAGTTATGTCGTAAAAACAAAAGAGCAAATATTAAATTTTGTTTTAAACTCGGTAAAAAATTTGCTGAGACTTACGAATTGTTAAAAAAAAAGTTTATGATGATGATTGTGTGAGTCGTACTTAAGTTAACTCGTTGTTTACACGATTTAAAAACGGTGGTGATGATTTAAAGGATGATCCAAGACTTGGACGACCGGAAGCATCTAATCGTGCTGAGTTAGTGGAAAAAGTATGTGAAATAATCGATATCAATGCAAATTATTTCACTGTGAGAATGCTGGCAGAAGAATTAAATTCGCCTTACTGTACAATCTACAAAATATTAACTGAAGATTTGGTTAAAAGAAAGGTGTGTGCACGTTTTGTTCAACACATCAGTTAAATGATGACCAAAAAATCGCTCGTGTAGAGCATTGCAAAGACATCATTTCAACAGCTGTAAAGGTCCAGATTTTCTTGATTCGAACATAGCTGGTGATGAAACATGGCGTTCTAAATAGTATGATCCAGAAACTAAGCGATAATCTGTAGAATGGAAGTCAAAAGATGAGGCAACTCCTAAAAACTTGCGTTTTGCGTCAAGAATCAAGACAATGTTGATAACTTTCTATGATTCCAAGTTCATAAGGAATTTGTTCCAGAAGGTCAAACTGCCAATGGAGAATATTATTTACAAGTTTTACACCGTTTGTGGTCGAGAGCTCTAAGTGCTAGGCCCGAAATTTCCAAAAGCTGTTTGTACTGCATGATAATGAACCACCTCACAAGACCAAAAGAGTCAATGAATTTTTGATGACAAAGCAGATTTGTCTCATCGACCACCCTCCGTATTCATCTGCAGTTTTCTTTTCCAAAAAATGAAAACTGCAATGACATTCCAGCCACACAAGCAGCCGTGACACGGGTGCTAAAGAACATCCCAAAAAGCGAGTTTAAAAAGTCTAAGGATAAATTGGTTGAGCGTTCCAAACGTTGTATTCCGTTAAATAGATCGTATTTTGAATAAATATAAGCTTTGAAACATAATACCACGCTTGTTTTATTTTATAACTAGAAAGTTCGGCTATTTTTAGATTACACCGTGTATATCTTTATAGAAATCCGCTATTGAAAAGGATACTTATTTTCAATTTTTGAAAATTGATTGCTAGCTTTCGAGTTAAAAAATTGGATTTTCCTCAAAACAATAGAACTATGAAGTAAAAACGAGAAATTGAAGGTAATTAAATGTTCTTCAAAAGGTTTCCTCTCAATTTTTTCAACAGTAAAACTACTTATAGCATTATACGAAATGCTTTCTTAAGTGATGGCCGGCTATTTGGTTTTATTTTAGTGAAAGAATAATATGTTCTTTAACATAATCCGAAACATTGAAAAAATTTAAGTTTAAAGAGAAAAATAATATCTTTAAAATCATAAAATCAAGACAATCAATTTGTTGCAAGTAGATACGAGGGCAATTTTATAAGTCGGCGACTTTTTGAATTTCGAATTATATTGATTTGAGGGTAGACTCAGACGACCCAGAAAAAAGAAATGAACAGAAGTGAGCGATTTCGACAATATACTGCAAAATTTATGTTCACAACAAAAATTTCAAAAATACTACAACTCTGGTAATGTTTAGACTCGTACTGTGAAATAAATTAATAAATTTATGACTTTATTTAGTTGCTTTTTTCTCGGAAACAGTAACACATACAAGAAAAAAAATATTACATAATTTTTATTTAATTAAATTTCTCGAATATTGTTTTTCACGAAGATAAAATTTCGATATCGTCAATAGTTCACGAGATAAAAGTGAAGATATGCATATTTCTATATAACCGTGATGAAAGGGGAAGCAATGCCTGTTTCTCTTTCACAGATTTTTCTGGATTTTTGATATATGATGCCTCCATTAATATTTTCCGTTTAGTTTAGAGTTAACAATTTTCCTGGGGAAGCAACTAATTTTGCTTATAATGACTGGACTAAGTACACTCCAAATTTTTATATTTACATAGGTAAAAAGTTATTTTTAGGGTTCCGTACCAAAGAGTAAAACAGGACCCTAATACTAAGACTCCGCTGTCCGTCCGTCTGTCTGTCCGCCTGTTACCAGGCTGTATCTCATGAACCGAGAATCTCAAACCAACAGAGCATGTACAGCGCCATTTGTACAATGAATGACGGAGCAAAATGAAGTAAATCCCGGTTTTACGAAACAAATCGTCTTCATCGGTGAGGCGCATTTTCATAAGAATGAGTTCGTCAAAAACAAAAATGTTTAATTTGGGGCAGAGATGAGAAGCAAATGCATCCACAACGAGCATGATTGTGCCTTACTTCTTCTTTTTACTGTGAATGGCATTCTTTACAGAAACATGATAACGGAGTTCTTGTGACATAAACTAGACGGCATCACCTGCACATTAAACACTCGATTTATTGGAGCAACGAATTCCCGACCAAATCAACTTTCGAAATTCCCATGTCAACTGACCACCAAGATCGTACGATTTTTTCCTGTCGGTTTTTGTCAAATCTTTGGTGTATGTAAATAAACATGCTCTAAACAGCAGCGAGGGCCGTTAGTCGGATATTTTATTCCATACAAAATCGGACTACTTTACAATGCATAAAAATATCACCACTCGCTCAAAAAATATGCGTGTTATTTTCAACTTAAATCGTGCACTCTTGTTGGCACACCCGACAACGACACAGAACGGGTCAACGAGCAAATATATTTTTTTTTTTTTTCATAAACCGGGATTCCCCCAAAAAAAGCATAAGTCTTAAGTATCCACTTGTTAATTATTTGTTTGAGTTAAGGAAGTTTGTTGGAGTTATGGAAACGCTACTGCAACTCGATTTGGTTCGAATTATAGATAATTCGAGTTATAGAAGATCGAGTTATGAAAATTCAACTGTATTCATATGATTTCAGTATCCACAGTAACACAGTAACCACAGTGATGTGTAGGCCGTTCATGAATTATACTAAGAAGGGTATCACCATCAATTTTACAACAAACAAACAAAAAATATAATAAATAATTGAGTAAATTTTTGTATAGGGTATTCCAACAAGAGTGCACGATTATAGTTTGGCGCCATTTTTGTTTCTGTGCAAGTGGCAACTCTGAAATTTGTCCGCTGGCATCTACGATTGTTCCGATTATTAATTATAAAAAAAAAACTCATTATCATTGCGAAATCAAATCTTCACCGATGAGGCGCATTTTCATCTGAATGGGTTAGTCAATGAACAAAATTTTCAAAATGCATCCACAACGAGCAACTATCTGGTGCGGATTATGATTAGGCGGCCTGATTCGGCCTTAAATCTTTGAAGATAAGGTTAATGTGAATGGCATTCGTTACAGGAACATGATAAATGTGGCCTCAAGTGACGGTGTGAATATGGACGATATGTAATTTCAGTAGGCCACACACCGCGCATAAACCAATCGATTTATTGGAACAACGTTATATTTTTTTAACTAAATCGTGCACTCTTGTTGGTACACCCAATATATTGTATATGAAAGCTTTCTAAACGTTTTAAATTTTTTTTTAGCGCCGAAAAGTATGCAATGGTTTTGTATCTACTTTGCACTAACGAACGTGACTCACGCGGCAAAATGTTCTCTACTCTTCGCCCTCATCAACGCGTTTAAGAAACACTTTGTAACATTTTACAATAAATTAATTTGACAAAAACTATTAAAAAAAAAAATAACTTATATTTTCTATTTAATTTTTATTTTGCATAAATTTTTGTGCATTTGCTAGATTTTCATATGCAATTTTAATTGAATTTTTTTTTTTTTTTTTTGAACATTTTCACACTCTAAATAATTTTATTTTTACTACTAAAATTGTTTTACTACGTTACTATTTTACACAGACAAACGCACACACACACACACACACACTATATACCGGAATATACACGCACAGTTAGCGTCGGCGTTAGCGTCAAACTCCCGCGCATGTGTGCGTCAAGCGTTGTATTGAATAGTTTTTTTTCTTTTGTTTAATGGTTTCCACTATTCTACTACAAGACAGCAACAACAACAACAAAAACTTATATTACTACTACAACTACAACAACTCTTGTAGTATGTATATGCACTACTATAATATAACGGTTGATGTTTTCTTTTGCTGTCGAGTGCGAATGCGACAACCGACGCGCTCAGCTGAACTTTACGTATTGAAACCGTTAAACGTCTGACATGACCGAAGTGAAATTGGAGCACACGGACACCAATGCATCATAGCACGAAGCTCTCCCGCATTAAGTTCGCTCCTATGCTCCTAATTCGTTTGCTTGTAAATGGCACGGGAGCGAAAGCTTCGAATTTCATCTGAAAACTTTTTTTTTTTTTTTTTTTTTGTATCAAACTTTGACATATTGTATATGACACTGTATGTGTGTTAGTGCGTAGATATGGCAATGCTCTGGCCTGTGTGATTGAGAGTGAGCGTGCATGTGTGTTAAAGTGCATTTGTATTGCATGTGTGTGTGTGTGTGTGTGTGTGTGTGTGTGTGTGTGTGTGTGTGTGTGTGTGTGTGTGTATACATATATTAAATTATTTAACACGAAAAAGTTGGCAGTCGGGAATTTGGGAATACATACGAATACATATAAAACTTTCTTTTGCGATAGTATTTTATGGCATTGCCAGAATTGAATTCTTGAAGCATTGCACTTGAACTTGTGAGAGACGCTCCGAAATAAAAGAGAGTTTTTTGGTGAGTTTTATGATATTTTAACGCTTTTTGAAAATGCTGTTCAGTTTTTTTAAATGTGCATTTAACACGTAGTTATGCTACGTTTATACAATGACTTATATGATGTCGTCATACGATAAATAAATAAAAAACAAGCTATTAAACACTATGGAGATTGTCACAAAAGTTTATCATAACTAATTCTCCATTATAATGTTATGATACGTTGTTGCCACCTAGCAATTTTTCTGTTGTGTGGCAATAGTGAATCGAAGTATAAATCGGTTAGCGCCAAATTTGAATTTGTTTTGGATTTCATACACGACTTTCTTTCGATTTTATGTTTCAAGTGTGCTACGAGGCAGCAAACATACTTTGTTGGGTTCTAAGCAGTAATGTCCAGTTTGCCTTTTTGCATTAAGTTCTTGTTTTTTATAAAATCTCAATATAACAATTATAGAAGCCCTTGATGTTAAAGAAAAATAGCTATGTATTGGCGCTGTTATGGCTTGGCCGACGTTTTATATTAGTGTTTAATATTTATTTATGTTTTACAATATATATTTTTACATATTTTATTTTCGGTTACCACTTTTCGGTTACCAGACTTTTGCTAACAAAACATAAAATCTAATAGAAAAGGATGTACAATGTCATGATATTAGTGATTTCATGATCTGAAAGAGAAAATCCGCGACTTTTGAAAAGAAAGAAAGAATGTATTCCGATTTCCCGAGCCAGATAAAAAGCCCGGGATCAGTGTAATTTACTCCATTTACCCTCCCATCTTAACGGCTCTAATTATGATACGTGTTGTATAAACGGTTTCCTATGTATACAAATTCATTGTATATCTTCTACATATGTAAATCTATATACAAATAAGTCTTTATAAAAAATGTTGGACAATTTTCGGCCAGTTTCCCTTTTTTAGTTTTCTGTCTCTTTTTTTAGAAAAGAAAAAAACATGGAAAAATGAAAACAACGATATGTATAATAATGGCCCTAACCAGGGTTTTGCCTGGGGTTGTTTTGGTTTCCGGAATTTTTGTTTTTTTATTTGATGCTTGAAGTCAAAGCTATAAAACTACATGCGACACAGTAAGAGCATACTGCGAAATCCGTTTCTTGAGTGAGTTGTATTTTTTTCGGATCACCGTCCCAAGTGATATATTGAATTTTATGTAGCACTCTCCACTCGACTACAGATTAGTCCGCACTTTTAAATAGTAAAATTACTTTCTAAAAGAGTGTTTCTAATTTTAAAAAAAAAAAACGTTTCTTAAAATAAAAATTTAAAAAATAAAAATTATACTTCCGTGGAGTTTAGCCAAGTTCTCACACTTTCATGTGAGACAACTAGAAAAAAAAAATAAAAATTAATTACAAAGAAAATCCAAAAAAACAGGCTATGCGGCCTTAAAAAGTGTGCATATACGGGTCAAATGAGTGTATTATGGCTGTTGTGAGCCATTATATCTAAGAAACCAAGTTTGAAGTCTTTAGCTCTTATAGTTCCTGAGATCTGATTTTTCATATATCCAGACGGACGTAAATGTCTAAATCGACTCAATTTACGATGCTCAGCAAGAATACCACGTTCTGATTGTTATATTTAATACGAACTCGCAAGCTTCATAGATTGATGAGTTTACCAGCGACGTTGTAAGCAAGAATTTGGGAAATCGTATGAACAATTAGCTCTCATCATGTAAGCATAATTTACATTGTATATATGTACTATATAAATTTTTTAATATAATAATAGTACCAAAAAATTACTTCATAACGTCCGTAACTGATGAGCACTTGCTGCGAAGTTCAAAACACGTGTCTTACCTGCAAAAAAAAAAAAAATTTACGATAAAATTTTGTTGTTTTGTTATGATGCATTTTTCAAATGACTTAGTGTAGGTTACTTTTTTTTTAAAAATTTCTACAAAATATATGAATTTAACTGGCACAAGGTCATTTTACATTGGGAAATATTTTTGTATATATGTATATATTTGCTCAATGTACTTTCTCGATTAGCGGATCGCTAATAGTCAAGAGGCGCTGTTTAGAAGCGGATAATGCAATAACAAAACACAGAAGAATGAAAGAGAGCTGTACTTGCACGAATGCAACAGAACATGCTGAGAAAGTATAACGTCTTTCCCATTTCGTTAGCATTCGATAACATAAAATCGTGAGATACACAAGACGATTTTCAATTTAGCATGGTATAAAAGCAATCATTAGCAATGTATGATGATGGGTTTTGGCATACCCTGAAACACGTGTATCGGAAGCCGATCATTTTACTGTGTAAACAAAATGTTTTTCATTATTCCTTCTTTCGCATTGAGGGAATGTAAATTCATATACTTATTCATACATTAAAGGTTGCCAATAACAATTACATTTCTAACAATCGCAAATTTTTAGTTTGTTGGTAGAAAAACTGTTTTAGAGGCACTTCATTGAAGTACAGGGTGTCTCCAAAGAAAGTTCACATTTAACAAATCGATAAAAAAAATATTAAGTAGTTTATTGAAAAAATGTGTGTTACATATTAAAATACACACTTTGGGAAATTATTTCTTAAAAATGATATTGTCCAAATGTAAACCGTTGCGTTCACGGCATTCATTTAATCGAGCACTAAAATTTCCTCTGACGGCTCGGCAGGTATTCTCCGTGATGGCTGCCATTTCGTGACGGATATTTTCTTTTAATTGTGCCAGGTAAATCGGTTAGTTGCCGTAAACATTAGATTTGACGTAACCCCGCAGGAAAAAGTCCATAGGGGTTAAATCGGGACTTCGTGGAGCCCAATTTATGTCACCTCTCCTGGAGATCAATTTGCCAGGAAAAATTTCATGAACTCGTGGTAGAGACCTGTTGGACGTGTGTGAAGTTGCTAAAAATGCGGAACAATGATGATCTATGCACGTTTAAAGCAACAGCACGCTTCCGAATCGAAAGATCCGGGTTGTCACGAGCAGACTGAGTAACACTGTCTACGTTTTCGAACGTTCTCGAAGACCTTGGACGCCCGGATTTTGATTTTTCCAGAATTGAACTGGTCTCTTCAAACTTCTCGACCCATTTTCCAATGAGTAGAGCGCGTGCCGCATCATTTAAATGACGAACGTGTCGAATACTGCAGAATTTACTACGCGCTACAGTCGCTGAATTACCGTTTTTGTAAAACTTACGTACGCACAACGCACGGTCTGTTCCCAAGAAACGCTCCATAGCGACTAAATTCCCAAAAGCTAGTCTATCGATTGACATACCCCCCGCGCCCCTCGAAATAGGTGCGTTCACGCAATCAGCAAATCAAATGTGAACTTTCTTTTGAGACACCCTGTATTATCAAATAAATCGGACAATTTGCGAATATGCTGCATGAATACTTTTCATTTCATATTTAGAAAGAACATTAAATTTTTTAAAATTTTCTTAACAATTGTTTATTTGTTCATATAGTTCGAAACGTAAACGAATGCAGTTTATGCGGAACGGATAAGATTTGGTGAAATCAAACAAAAAGTTTTTCGGCCTTTTTTAAAAGTCCCTAGATTTCAAATGCACCCTAATTTGTTTCAAATTATAGACAGAAAATTTTATGAACATGGTTATCGAATTTGTGCATAACTGCACAACTACTTTTTACCGAATTTGCGAAAGCAAAGATTTAAAATACAAAAATGTACTTAAATGAAATAAGTAGAATCATTCAAAACAACCTAAATGGAGAGAAAAGCTTTAATAAAAATAAATCTCAACCGCTGTCAATTAGAGTGATAAAATCAAATGTCAAATTTAGACAAACATCAACGAGTCAGAGCAATTCTATATATGTCTAAATCTGTTAATATTACAAGTGATATGTTTATATATACATACCATCGACATTAATTTTTCATACATTACATTACATAGTTTGTACATTAAAGTCACATTTGTTAAATTAATAAAAGTAAACTTTTATATAATAAAGGCATTTGCCATGACTTTCTTACTTTAATAAAAAATGGTTAGAAAAACGTCAATCCTTGTCAACCATTTGGAAACATATGCGGCTCACATGTGGGTCATTCTCACAGCTTTAACCCAACTCAAACTGAATAGCAAAGCAACAACACAAAGAAACATATAACCCCGGCCAATCTATTCATTGCATTTAGTTAAAACCAAAAGAAGGTGCTCAACAGATTGTAAAAAAAAAATATATATATATATATATACCAGTATACATAAAGAACCTGTGCTTCTCTATCAAGCAATTCAAATCAACGAAAACGACAATTATGAATAATTTTGTATAAACTAAAACGAGAGAAAGCGATTGAGTGAGTGAGCGAGTGTGAGATGACACAAACAGATAAAAATTATCATTAAAAACGCATTACAAATAATAACCGAGACGCTGAAAAACTAAATACATAAAGGACATCAGGCGAATAAAAGAGGCATTTGGTTCATGTATGATGAAAGAAACAAGGTATGCACGCCTCGAGCTAGCCAACGAAACACATGTACAAAGGCAAACCAACAAAAAGACAGAAAGACGGACGGACAGAGAGACGGACAGATCGCAAGACAGACAGACAGACAGACAGACAAAGCCAAATGCATATTACACACGAATGTTAAACGAGTCCTTAAGTATCTATCTGTGTACACGTATGCGTGTTTGTGGCATTTATCGACACTGGCACAAATGTGGGTCAGTTTAAACCGCAACAAGAGCAATAAAAACATAAGCAACTGCCTCCACCACCACCATCAGTTAAACTACGTATAGGAGATCAGGCAGCCTTCAATTCAAGTGAGTGGAAAAGCGTAAAATTAAGAATTGGTATAAAGTGAAGTACAGCGAAAGCAGCGGAATAGTAAAAGTATCTAGTAGTAAGAAAATGCATAGTTGTAAACAGGATAGTGACAGCTAAACAATTACTAAACTGTGCATTGATACTAAAGTAATCAGCAGCGCACTGAAAAGTATGCAACAAAAAAAAAGCTAAAAGTGCTACATAGCGTTGAGTGACTATATGATACCCTACACAGTATTTATGTGGAAATAGTATAAGGAGTTATAGGTTAATTAATACTACTAGTGTTCGCGCCGCCCTGTGGTTGAAATTTAACGTTATAGCGAAAATACAAAACAGTTCAGTAGCATTTGATAAAGCTGAGAGCGTCAAGTATGACCAACATGTTAGCCGCACGGTAAGGTTAGCCCGTATCATCAACGCGCTCGACTTCGAGCTTAAAGAAATATTGATTCCTTTTCTTTAAAAATTTGACAGACTCTATAAAGTATATATTTTCGTGATCAGCATCAGAAGACGTGTCGATATAGATATATTCATTTATTGTCCGTTCGACCTTCTGTTTGAACGAAGAGATTTAGGTGACTATAAGATATAGAGAAAGTGAACATGCCAATCCCAAATGTAAGGGCTACTAGCCATAGAAACATGGACCCATTTTTAATATTTTGTATGAACTTTTTTTGGTTTTGCTGTTAATTACGCTAAAAATGTCAAATTTGGTGTATCCTATATAAATTGTAATAAAAAATACCGCAAAGGTCCCAATCAGGACACTACTATAAGGTTAAGCACCCATACAAACTTACTCTCCACTTTTAAGTTTTTGAGTGCAATTTCTTTTATTTTTGTTCTTATTTAGGCTAGAAATTATTTAGGCTAAAAATGGCATATAAGAGATATAATTAATTCTAACTTTTCATCTAGATCGGGCCACTGAGTAATATATGGTTCATTTAAGGAGCCTTAAACAAGGCACAGGGGCATATCAAAGTCTGCATCACTCGACTGCAGCATTCATTCTTGTTCTATTTCATGAAGATCGATCGACATGGAGGCGAAAAAACGTAAAATTACTGATGCAAAGTGCGGAAGAAATGCCACCACCAACACAGCAAAAAATCTTTTAAAATGTCGCTTTTCGTTTTAGAACCCAATCTTCACAATCCATTGGTTGCCCATGACGTTTTAGTAACTGCAAATTTAGCATCCCGGGCTCCTCTACTATTACAAGAATATGCAAGCCAGGTGTGGAGATACAATGCCTTACTATACTGTGATTTTATTTTTTTTTTATACATTTTTCTGATAAAACCATATTTAATTAAGAAACATTTTGATTGCCACATAAGCTATCGAAAATAATTTCTCAGAAGAATATTTATTGGGCTGAGAATTGACCAGAAACACAACACCACATCGATAATGGTCAGAGCTTTAAGTACGACCAACTTGTTGGACTCAACATAAGGCTGGCACGTATAAGCGAGTTCGCTCTCTTCTCTGTTTCTTTAATGGTGAGAGAGTTAAGTGTGACCAACATGTTGGGCTCATCGAGTTGCGCTCGATAACAGGCTGAATGAAGTATTGATTCCTCTTCTTTTCAAATTTTACTCACACTATGAAGCCATGCTGTCAACGATACTCACCAACATGTTGGCAAGCTCGTCTGTTGCTTATGTTGGCTGAATTGTAACCAATTTGGTGTCTCTTATTTCCCTTTATATTTGTGCCAAATCAGGGTCAAACAGTTGTGAGATATAACGAATTTGCTTTTTGTGGGGGCGGCCCATCCACTTTTCGAGTGGATCCTTTTTCTCTAGGTACCCTTTACATATGTACGAAAACTCAACCGTCTGCGCCGAATAGTTGCTGAAATACTTATTATTTTATGTAAGAGTGTGGCGCCGTTCATATTTCAGTTGATTTTTTAGCTACCCTTTACCAGATTTTATAATTCTATAGGTTGTGAGATACAACGAATTTTGTTTTCTCTTATAAAAGGGGGGGGCGTGCCACAGCCTATTTTTCCAGTGTACATTATTCGTCCCGTTGTTCCGTACATACAAGGTGTGATCTAAAAATAACAGAACTTTTAATTTAAATCATACAACACGTAGCGCCATCCATTGAATGTTGGCACTATTAGAAAGGTACATTTTCTTCTTTCGAAAGAGCAAATATTGAATTTTGAGTTAGTGGAAAATGTAAGTGAAATAATCGCTATCGATGTAAATTTCAATGTGAGAATGCTGAAAGAAGAATTAAATCTACAAAATATTAACTGAAGATTTGGGTGAAACAAAGATATATGCGCGGTTTGTCCACATCAGTTAAATGATGATCAAAAAATCGCTAGTGTAGTCAATGAATTTTTGATGAAAAAACAGATTTGTCTCAACGAACACCCTCCGTATTCGCCTGATTTATCACCGTGCGATTATTTTCTCTGCCCAAAAATGAAAACTACAATGAAAGGAGCTTTTTACGATGACATTCCAGCCATACAAGCATTCCAGCCATACAAGTGACTCAGGTGCTACAGAACATTCCAAACAGCGAATTAAAAAAGTCTATGGATAAATTAGTTGAGCGTTCCAAACGTTGTATTCAGTTAAATGGATCGTATTTTGAATAAATATTAGCTTTGAAACATAATACCATGCTTGTTTTATTTTATAACTTAAAAGTTCGGTTGTTTTTAGATCACACTGCGTACATACGCAGCGTCAATTAGTTGCTGAGATATAACAAATTTAGTTTTATTCTTATTTATACTTATATTTATGTACTTGTTTCATTAACGTTTTTACACCTAAACATTTCTCGGGAATCTGGCTATCTATTTGTAAAAACCAATTAAAAATCCGTCCAGTAGTTTCTGAGATTGTAGGTAGCATACAGACGTGAACGGGATACGACTTCAATTTTTATTTGTATATATATTTACTCTATACTTTCTTCTTTTTAAATAAACGTTAATTAAAAACAAAAATCAACTCTCTGTCATCATTGGTTTGGAAGGAATAGAGCTTAAAAAATGCGTTAGAGTGAGCTATTCAAGTCAGCAGAAGTGTAGGATATTTAAAAATTTACATGTAAAAGTTTTAAAAACGTTAATGAAACTTGGAGCAATGGTAATATTGGTTATTGCCCTATTACTTCATTGGTTATCTAATATGGAGATCAATAAGATATAACAGCTATAGCAGAATAATAGACCGATTTGAGGCAAGTAGAAGCTGATCAAAAATTACAATTAATGGTGTGTTCAATATGTGCTTTACTACAATACGTTTCAAGCTTTCCGATAAACTGATAACACCCTACTTCGTTGCTATGTGTAAAAGGCATGAAATAAAATGAAATGAAGTAAACCAACGTAGTAACAGACTCCTATGATGATGATGATGAAGATGACGTTGAAGCTACGACATGCTACGTTTTTATGACAAACTCATTAAATTTTAAATGAGTTTTACGCAGATCTAGGACAACGACAGGCGACACTGTGCCTTGCAACAGCAGCGGCAGCGACAGCCATCGCAGCTTCATCACTGCATGTCAAGAACGAAACAATACGGATGCGTGAGTGAATGTGAAAGCGAAATACTTTTTCATATATAAAAAAAATTGTAAGCGCGCGCTTTCAAAGCGGCAGTCAGGAGCCAACGTACAACTAAAGCCGGATACGTAACAAAAAGCAATGAAATTGAATGAAGATGCTAGCAGGCAAAACGGAAGACAAAGAGCGAGCGAATGGTCAAGTAAAACATAGAAAACTACAGGCAGCGTATACGTAATGAATGGCGGATAAATGATGTACAGATGGATGACTGGATGACCGGATAACATGCGCAATGAAGAACATCGCATCAAAATGGCAGAAGGCATAAACAAAAAAAAATGGAGTATACATTGTGTGTGTGTGTGTGAGTGTCTAAACCAAAGCTCATTACTCAATGTTGAGAAACGTGTGAGTGTGAGAGAGAAACGTTGTCATCGTTATGCGCTCGCACGCTTGCCAAGGTGCATTCAATGAAACGGAAGCGCGCGGCTAATAACAAACTTCCGGAGAGGAAAAATTTTGTCACTGAATTTGTCAAGCGCAGCAAATGCGATAAGCGCAAAGCAAAGCGTCGGAAGTAAGAGTCGCATCGGCAGAGTGAGCAAAAGGTAAGGCTATAGAGACAGAGTGAGAGAAATATAATGAACGCTCCAGCAGCAGCAGAGCAGCAGAGCAGGAGCAAGAAGACATTAAGTGAATTGAAATGAAAATACGAATGAAATTCAAATCCGCACAAAAGACCTGTGTGCTTTTTTCGCATCTCATTTTTATGCTTGGTTTTTTTTTTCTTTTCCTTTCATTGCGAATGCCAAAAAAAATGGCGTGTAAAGCTATAAAAAGCAACAGCAAAAAAATAAAATAAAATGCTTTGGTTTTTTTTTTATAGTTTATGGCTAAATGAAGAGCCAGGCAATCTTTTACACGCATGTCATTCATTTGTATATGTATGTCTTCATCTGTGTCTGCGTGTGAGTATCTGTGTGTGTGTGTATATCTGTGTGTTTAAAGCTTTGCTGCTGTCCGGCCAAATTGATACTACTACAATTTGTTGCTGGCACAGCTCATCTGCTACTATTTCACATCTTCTTCAACAACTTTTAACTAAATTATGCATAAAGATACTTTTGCTGTTTTTTTGTTTGTATGTGCAATCAAATTCGTGTGTGTGCGTAAGCGTGTGTGTGTGCTTTTACTATAATCTGATTAAAGTTCCAAGTTGAGTGTGCGCGCGAATTCGATGCGATGCGAGGCTGCCTGCCAATAATGCTTATAGTATAAATTTTGTTGCCTATCCAACAGGCGCACGCACTTAAATTGCTTTTTAAGTGGTTTCATTGACAAACTAATGAAATATTTTCACAGATTTTCCATTAGTTTACTTCGTGACACTCATTTTGTTTCACTTACATTTAATTGAGTTTAGTTTAGTTGACATTTTTGTGGTAGGCAAATCACAGCAGTTAAAGTAGTCAAAGAAGTGGAGGCGTTCGAGCGTACCAGCTAATCAAAGACAAAGCCGAGCCGAGCCAAGCCAAGCCAAGTCAAGTCAAACCATGCAAAAAGAGATAAATGCGTTTTTCACATTGAACCTTGACACAAATCGCGCTGCTATTTGTTGTCCTCATTCTCATTGTCGACATCGTTAAATGACGTTGCTTCTAGTTCTAGTTCTTATACCACATCCTTGGGCTGTTTATTGTAGTTTGAAACTGCTTTTAGCGTTAATTACCATCTAGAATATAGTTGGTTTCTATTTTCGTTCCGCCCGTTCTGCGTTTTTCTTCGTACTTTTTTGGTATTTACTTAAGTACTTTTACATTAATTAAAGGTTATTTGTATGTATGTGTAGAACTTTTTTTAAACTTATGCGACCTGAATGATAAGTGGAGATTCAGCAGCAGCTCTTTGCAGCAATGTAAATACTTTAAATTATTGTATCCGTGTGCCAACAGCAATTTTAAGTTCAATATATACAGAAACCAATTCAGACATTTTTTCATTATGCGTCCAAGCGTCTGACAGAATGAATATGTTTCTCTTAATTGGATACAAAATTCTGTCCCGCGTACTGTGTAAACGGCTAGAGCCATACAAGTATGGGCCAGTATCAATATTGCCAAATACTGGAAAAGACCCGGCTGTACAAGAAAGACACACACCACCTAATTGTCGATTATAAGGCCGCTTTTAAAACGCCGATAAGAACGAAGTTCTTCAAAGCCCTAACTGAACTTGGTATCCCAGCAAAGATCGTTCGTCTTTGCATGATGAAGCTATCACACACCCAAAGCGTCATCAGAGTAGAAAAGAACCTCTCCTTTGATACCAAGACAGGATTCAGCTGATGATATATCGTGCTACTTTTTTAATCTCTTGATGGAGTACATCCTACTCCACTGTCCATACGTAGAACGGCCGGGTACGATCTTCCATAATGAAGTGATGCTACTCGCATATGCTGATGATATTGACAACATCGGCTCCAACGGGCGTTCTTGGAGATTGAGAAACAGTCACGTTTCATGGACCTAGCGGTGAACGAGGTCAAGACGAAGTACTTGGTGTACCCTCGCAGATCATCAGCGCGTCTTGGACGGTCTGTGAGTATGGAAAATTTCAACTTCAATATTGTAGAAAACTTCGTTTATCTGGAAACATAAATTACCAACGATAACAACGTCAGCCTGGATATCAAACGAAGAATCATGCTTGCTAATCGCCGCTACTTTGGGCTCAACAAGCAAATTATAAGTAAAGCCCTCTCTTGAAGTACGAAGATAAAAATCTATAAGACATCTATATATTTTCGGCGAAAGATTTATATATATAAAAAGCACTAAGAAATATAAGATCCTCTTAAAAGTGGACGAGGCCTCGCCACCATATAAGGTTAGAAAATTACACAAATTTCGCAGAACTATTCGAATTGTCAATAGTTACTCTCGCTGCTCCAGTTACTTTCGCTTGTATTCAGGTTGACACAAAAACATTTCATACAAAATTCGAAAAGTGGACGGTGGGTTTGTAAGGTGACTACCCCTAAAAGTCATGGCATGCTAGTTGTGACATATGTTCAGCCTAGGAACATAGACAGTATCCATACCCGATTTCAGATCGATATCTTAAAAACTGAGGGGCTAGCTGTAATTCATACAGATAGAGAGACGGACATGGCTAGTTCGATTCGTCTCGTCGAGCTGATCAAGAATATGTATAATTTATGAGAACTTTTATGCTTCGTTTAATGCGTTACAAACTCCGTGACAAAATTATAATACTATTCACATTACGTATGAAAAGTATAAAAAAATAATTTAAATAACATGTTATAAATATGATATATACTATTTCTTCTTTTTTTTTTGTTTTTTTACAAGAATGTTAATTTTGACCGGAACCGGTACAGTACCGGTTTCAATACCTGGTTTCAATATTTAAATCTTATTTAATCAAAATATGTTACACAATCAGTTCAATTAACTTCAACTTCGATTTAGTTTAGTTTAAATAAATTCGATTTAGTTTAAATAAAGATAGGAAGTGAAGTGTTTATTTCTTCGAATTAGGATTTGTGCTAATGTACTAGAATCGTTTTAGACTCGGATCCGTAGATTCGAATCTTATAGATGAGAATTCGAGATCTGTAGCATTAAAGGCTTTAGTGATTTTGCCATATGAGGTGTCATTAGATTCGTATTGATTACGGTAGTGATAAGTAATATAATATCTTTTATATAGAGCGTAATCCGCTACAATAATAATAAAACATACAAAACTTGGATACGATATTACACTCGCACAATCAAGATGAATCTGAAGATATCTTAGACTATACAGACAAACATACATACATACATACAGTCGGGTTTTTTGTTGTTTTAATAATTCGTTCTTGTTATTTAATTACAATTAACACCACTAAAAACGAAATGTACTTCTTAGGAATATCTGGTCACCCTAAATTTGCAGTAGAGTAAACAATTTTTTCTCTACTCCAGAAGCTTTCGCTCAACTAAAGCCGCTCACAAACACCAATAAAATGCAAACACACACACACACACACACACACACACACTCTTGCAGAGAGACAAAGCCACGCACATCAGCTCATTCGTGTGTAGTAATACACACATAAGCACACACACACACGCACACAATTGCAAACGCAAATAGAGTTGAGTCAAAGCGCAAACAAGCGTGGCAAATGCGAACGCAAAAACAAATGAAAACGCAAAAAAAAGTTAAGGAGCGAAGAAAGAAAATGAAAACAACAACAACAACAACCAATGAAATAAAGGGCTTTAATGTGGGCCGAAAAAAACAAAATCGCAAGAAACAAAAAACACAAAAAACATAAAAAACAAGCAAAGAAAAATGGACGAAAAGTAACGAAAATCCACAACAAAGCAAACAGAAATTTAAACACTTAGCGAGCGCCACAAAATGGTTAAGTTAGAAGGAGAGAGCAAGTGTGTGAGTTTATGTTTGAGTGGGAGCGCATTAACAACACACAGAACAGTAAGAACCAGAAAAAGCGTATATAGGAGAAGAAGAGGCAGGGGAATGGATGAATGATGGCAAACATACGAAAGCCACGACCTATCCACACAACAATGTTTGAATGCATCGCAATGTGTGTGTGTGTGTGTGTATGTGTGTGTTTAGGTGTATATTTGATGCACGAAAAATACAAGAATACCAAAAAACTAAAATAAGTAAAAAAAGAATGGAAAATATGAAAAACTTGTAATGCAAACAATGCGCTGCAGCGGGTTTTCTTTTTTCATTTTATTATTTTTATATTGTAGTACATATAGACATATATAAGTATAGGGTGTTTATTTTTCAAAGTTCCATTGTACGACAGGCACTAAACTGTCATAAATTGGTTAGATCTGGCAACGCTTTTATTATTTATGCTTATTTTGGTTTGCTCTGTTATCATGAATAAACTAACGTCAGAACAACGCTTGCAAGTTGTGCAAATATATTTCGAAAATCGTATTTCAGTTCGGGAATATTTCCGTGCGCTACGTCTATTTTACGGTCGACAGAATCATGAATCATTTTCGTACCACTTATACTCTAAATAAAAAGTGGTTGAAAATTTAACTACCAGGCAGCGTCACATCCATCCCAGCCCATATGCCGTAAAACATATTTAAACACTAATTACATAAAATTGTCTTTCGAATAAAGCCAATTTTCAGTTTGAAATTGTATAATTTTAATTTCATTCAAAGTTCTATACGTCTAAAAAAACACCGTTTAAATACTTCGGTGGACGTTCAAGTAGAACGCTTTCGAATAGAAATACATAAAGTGTGGGAAATACTTGTACTACGTATCTATGTACATACATACATGTGTAACTATATACTCGTATGTAGTACATACACCTACACTCAGCGATAGAAAACTATGTATAGGACTAAACTTATTTTCGTTATACAGTGTCGTATATAGAAATTGCACACAAAATTAATAATAGCGTTTTTTATGTTCAAAATTGTTCTGGGAATCTCAACAAGAAAACTGAAAAGTACATTTAAAGAATTGTCCTTGAACATTTCTCCATAGAATTCCAATAAAATATGGACATAAAATATCAACTTATAGTTTGAACGAGTAGCTAAATATTTACTATTTTATCAATCAGACGCATTTTATTTGCTAATCTGAGTTAGGATTACAAGAATTTTAAGGTCCTAAGCTGTTGGTTGACATCACACAAAAATGAAATCCAGAATCCCACAACTCATTCTCCATTTACTATTTTTAGAACTGATACAAAAATAGCTTGCAACGGTTGAGCAAAATTAAACTCTGGTCTATTATTACGATCCTGGACACACAACAAAACTTTTCTAACTAAAAAAGTCTTGACAAGGTAAAAAATTTGATATACATTTTGTGATTTACATTTTTAATTTGTTGGAATTGATTGTAATATGATGAATTTTTCTTTGACAACAGCAGTCAAATTTAATTTTTCCTCTTTTGTAAAAAATGTCGACATTTTTTTTCATCCAATACAATTTTAAATACATATTTCAAATTTCTTGTTTTTATCCGAAAGTTTACTTAAAATTTTAAGTAAAAAATCAGATCAATTTAAAAAGCAAAACCAGAAATCTTTAGAAAAGCATAAAAATCTTAAATTAAGTATAAAAATCTAATTCTAAGCATAAAGTACAAAAGACTCAAAATATAAAAAATGTAATTTTTGACTCGAGGTAAGTAGAAAATTTTTATGTCAACCTCTAAGATGAAATGAAACAAAAGTACCCTCGCTGACTAATTCTGTTGCAACCGCTGCACTATTGGTGCAACTAGAAGTAGAGCAGTAACAAAAGTAAAAAAGAAACCTCGCATTTGCGTGGAAGCTCGAAGAAAGACGAATGTCAATGATATAACAATCAGAAAATATGAATTATTAAGAATTAAACATTATAGATAGTTTGAATATATGGTACCAAACCCGAAAGTATGACTAGATAATTTGCATATAACTTTCACTAACACCAACGGACTGCATGCGTTGCTGTCACTGCGTACACTGATAAAAATATTGAATATTAAAAAGAAGTACGTTTTGATTTCAAGACCATATTCATCATTGTAGACTGTTTTATACCATTCACACATAGTGTGAAATGGTATTATCAGTTTATCTGAAAGTTTGTAACGCATTAAAGGAGCCTTCGTAGACCCCATAAAGTATATATATTCTTGATCAGCTCGACGAGGCGAATCGATCTAGCTATGTCCGTCTGTCTGTCCGTCTGTATGTTGTTGCGCATTTTTTGGGGACCAATTTTTATGCTAGCCAGTTGAAATTTTGCACATATACTTCTTTTTATTGTAGTTTAATAGAGTATCAAGATTTACCTGCCACGCCCACTATTTGGGGTAGCTCACATACAAACCTACTGCCCACTGTTGAGTTTTTGTAATAAAACTTCTTTATTAAAGTCTATATTAGGTTGAAATGCAATGTGGTGCCTTTTTATGGTCAGACGCTTAACATACATAGACTAACGGGCGCGGCCCGCCCACTATTTGGGGTAGCTCCCATACAAACCTATGGTCCACTTTTAACTTTTTGTAAGAAAAACTTTTTTATTAAAGTCAATATTAGGTTGAAATGCATTATGGTGCCTTTTAAGAGACAGCCGCTAAACATACATAGATAATTGGGCGTGGCACGCCCACTTTTTGAGGTAGCCCCCATACAAACCCACCGTGAAAAATTTTTGTGTTTTTTATGAAAAAATCCTTCATTTAGATCAATATTAGCTTGAAATTTGATTTTGTGGATTTTAACCACAACCGCTTCATATACATATACAAAGGGGCGTGTCCCGCCCACTTTTTGAGGTAGTCCATTTCCATTATGCATTTGTATGGAAAACGTCAATATCAACTGGAAATTCGATATGGCAGCATCTTACACATCTACTACATCGCTTCATACACATATACTGGTGAGCGTGTACCACCCCCTATTTAAACCCCCACTTTTATGTATTACAATACTATTTAAAGTTTCGTTTCGTGTGAATGGTATTAGAGCTTCGGTTCAACCGAAGTTAACGTTTTTTCTTGTTTTCTTTTTGTTTATGTGTGTTTACTGCCAAACGTGGCACAAGTATGCCATGCCGCTCTTTTTCGTACTCAATTTGATTGCTCCACTCAATACTACACAAAATCGGTCAAGAAATAATTCGAAACAATTATTCCTACCGTCAGAATACAGTCCAACAATAATAATCCTAATCACATTCTGTGTGAAGAGTATAAAAAATCCAAAAAAAAAGAAAATTGTTTATCCGTTTTGCACTCAACTTAATCCTAAACAATTCAATGGTTTAAAAAAACCATTCTTGAACCAAAAATTTTCACTTCGTTCAAGAAAATCCGTACTGATTTTTTTTTATCAGTGTACTCTTCACACAGAGTGTGAATGGTATTATAATTTAGTCAGAATGTAAGTAATACCTTAAATGATGATTACACACTGTGACAAAAAAAAATCAAAACAAAACTTTAAGGATGGGACATAGCGTAGGTTGTAGGTATAGTTAAATAGATTTTTGTGGCATACTAAAATTTTTTCGTGCACATCGAAATTTTGAAATAACGGTAAAAAACCGTTCTTTATCACATGCACTCACTTATACGCCCATAGCTTCGTCAAATATCCACTGATTTTCATTTTTCTTACCGGATTTGGAAAGAAAAAACTTAGCTTTTTAAACGTGTCTTACTTGACTTAACACGTTTCCATTCCTATATTGGAGTATTTGCTAGGTAAAGCAATTTTTTTTTTTCGTTTTTTTTTTTAATTTTTTGATTTTGGTGATGTTTTTGCACACTATTTTATTAGAAACCCCTTAAACATGTTTTATTATTTAAAAAGAACACGTTTTCACGAGTAAAGCGTGAGTCTATTTTCCAAAATATGTCAATAATTAGCAAAGGTATTATATATTTTACGATGACGACATTTTCACAATATGTTGATGAGAATTCACTTCCTACCAGACTCCACTGTTTAAATCGTGAACCAAGCATTTCTCGTTGTCGGCACGAGTTCAAGTTCAAGTCCCGAACAAGATCATCGAAATCCTTTCTTGAGATGATATGTCGTTCTGCAGATTTGGATCCTGATGGAAGGAACTGTTGTGGGTCCTCATATTCATCAAATGGTGACTACCACTTGCGGCGATCGATTTTATTACGGTTGAAACATCAGCGTACTTTATAGCTGTGCGTGTCTTAAAGCTGTAGCCTGATAAGTTGGTTTGGCAAAAATAGCAACCATGTTGCTTATGATAAGGCTGATGATGCCAAGTCATGGGCACAGAAAACGGCAAAGTCAATGCCGCACTGTCTTTCGCTTTGTTTAATAATGTACAACAACAATTGCAAATATATTCTGGTTCGTACCAGCGACTAGTTTTGTAAGACAGATTGAAGATAACATTGTATGTTTCCAAGACGGAAGTATTATTTGGGAAATTCCGCCTACGACTAGTAGGATGTATAGTTTAAGACATATGGTTTTTTAACTCTATCAACCTCGAAAAAACGATTTTTTACCATTATTTCAAAATTTTGATGTAAACGAAAAATTTGTGGTATGCCACAATGTTTCATTTAACTATATTTACAACCTACACTAAGTCGCATCCCAGAAGTTTTTTGACTGTCACACCATGTTATTTATCGAAATTTTATTCAAAGTAGGCCCCTCCGAAATAACATACACGAATGCCAACGAATAATCCAATCATAAAAACTTTTTTAAACGCATTTTTCGGAATCGACTTCAGTTCTCGACGCGAATTCTCTTTTAACTCTTCTATCGACTGAAAACGGGTGCCTCGAAGTTGTAATTTCAGTTTTGGAAATTGGCTGGAACCATATCAGCTGAATACGGTGGTTGTTCAATGGTATTTATTATTGAGTTTTTGGTCAGAAATTCATATATCTTGCGATTAGGTGCGTTGTCGTAAAAAATAATCCTAGAGCTTTTCTTGCCGTTTTCGACGAATTAGCTCTATCAAACATAACGCTCAGATAATCTATAAATAAATAGGTAAGCGCTCACATCCCCTTAAACCCATTATATTCGCTTGATTTTTTTTTTTCTTGGACTGGTTGTGAAGAGCAGGGACGAATGTAATTCTTTTTCTAAAGTATTGCGCCTAAGGTTGGTAAAAATCAAGTAACGTCCAATCACGAAGACCAAAGCTCGCTGCCTCTCTCAGTTCTCTCAATTTGTTAAAATATTCAAACTGAGTGATGCCATAGAACTACGCAACAGACTTGCTAACATGTTGGCCAGCATCAGTTGATAGCGTGGCTTCAAAGAGTTGTTGGTTAAATTTTAAAAGAAAAGGAATTAATGTTTCTTTAGTCAGTTGTCGACCGCAACATTTTGAGCGCAACATGTTGGTCATACGCTCTCAGCATTAAAGGAACAAACAAGAAAGCCAACACATTTATACGGGTCAGCCTTATGTTGAGCGTAACATTTTGGTCAAACTTTATGATCTCAGCATTATCAAATGGTACTGAACTGTTTTCTTTGTGGCTATAATGATCGAATTTCAACCACAAAAAGGACACACTAGTATTTATTATTTACCGTCTGACATTTTGGCAAGAATAACGAGTGCACAGCACCGCAATAATCGAAGAACACAGTCAACCTTACCTTGACTTTTGATCGACTTTAACTCAGTTCTTTCAGTTTCGGCTTCGTTGGAAGGCGACATTCCGAAGCTTGTTAGCTGGTTTTGCATGTCAAACTTGTAAACCAATGCCTCATCATCTGTTACAATGTGTTTAATGAATGTGGAGTCGGAATTGATTGAATTTAATTAATATAAGTAGATATTGTATGAACTGTATACTTGTAGTATGATATACTATATATTCATAAATATTACTTTAAAAACTGATAAAAGTAAGCATCCCTTTAAAAATGTAAAAACAGAAGTAGACACCAAAAAGTGTGAAGCGTATCAAAGAGTATTAGGTGCTATTTTCATGACTTAGAAATGCATTAGAGAATACGAATTGCCAAGATATGCTATTGGGAGAATAATATTGAGTAGTATATTTCATGACTTCACAACTGTAATCAATCCATTTCGATTATCACGGCAGTATAAATCGATTTTTGTTCTGTTATCGGTCACTTTTTGGTCTGTTATCTTTGAAATTCGAGTACTCTTGTCTTATTTATCGGTCCGCTGCAAAATGCTGAAGAGAAAACTATAAATTAGAAGAAAAAAAATTGGATGAGAGTGAGCGTCGCCGCAGTACAAATAAAAACGAGTCAATCCATGAATATAATAATAAGCATTCCAAATTTTAGTAAAAAATATCATTTTTTTTGTTTTCATTTTGCTTTTGCTTTTGTTTGCTATCGAAATTGTGAAGTCAAGTTGGCAGCTATCTTTGAAATATATATATATTGGTTCGTCGAACTAGGCAATAATTTTATTGGCTAAATAACAGTCGTGACATTGAAAACTTTAATATAGTATGAAAAATGTCCTATAAAGATATAGGCAAGCCGTGAAAATGGCCCTAAGAGTATTAAGTATTATTTTGCGCCATATTGCTGATTGCCGTGACTATTTGCTCCATGTTGTTTTTTTTTTTTTGCCATATTGGTTAAAAGTTTTACTATAATTTTGATCAAAGAGATGTTATCTCATGCCCACCACTGTATAAATTGTATTTACTGGTACGTATATACACACACATATACATATGTACATATGTATCTATGAGAATATAGAGTGCTCTGCATGCTGCAGTAGGTTGCGAGGTTAACAGCGACACTCGCATATTTACTCACATACACACACACATACACCTACACGTTCATATACAAAAGTAAACGCAAATACTTGCAGTTGCCACTGCAGTTGTTGTTGTTGCACTATATGCGTTTATCTGTCATTGGCTCCGTTCGTCCGTCCGTCTGTCTGTCCGTCCAGCAATCCGTTCGTTGTCTGTTGTTTGCCTTTGCACTCGAGTGCCCTTAATATGTGCATGCAGTAAAATATATAGTATGTGAATATATATATATATTTATATAAATACATACGACATATGCCAAATAAAATATGTCATACGCACTGTACGCCCAGAGCATTTAAGCATCGAGGCAGCCCAACAGCTTATAAACTCATACTCAGATACCCACACACACCTCTTACAGATTGATAGAAAGTAAGCAAGTAAGTAAGTGCATTGCCTTGTGGCAGCAAATAGCTTCATAAGATAGACAACTTCACCACAAGCTTTTCCATTAACGCACTTGAAACGCACTTTCCACAGATTTCCTCTCTTGATCATCAACATGGGCATCATCGTCCACCTCGTCCTCATTGTCCTCATCGTCATCATCGTTGTCATTATGTCAACTTGCGACCCGAGGACACTCACCTTCAGGGCGGGAGTATTTATGCTAAAAGCCGGCAGCTAATTGGAAATAGTTCTTCAGCGAAAATAGATTTTCTCTCCGACGTTTCTTACGCATTTGACAGACAGTGACAGTGCGCAAATTTAATGCAAGTCAATAAATATCATAAGTCAAATGACAAATTGTCGTCTATAAGAATATATTTTACAGCCAAGAACAATTCCTATAAGCTAGTCTAAGAACAATCCATAACAACTCTTGTCAATTTACGAGAAAAAAAAAACGTACACTGACGTTTGTATTTATTTACGAATTCTGCGAATTCCTTATTTCAAGGTAAGAAAAGTTCAGTAATTCGAAAAAAAAATAAAAAAAACTGCGTCATATCGCCAACAATGACAACCAAATATTTTACGTGCTCCCGCAAAAGGACACAGAGTAGCTATTCTCGATTAGTATAAGGAATACAAGGAGTGCAGTGCAGAGTATACTATTGCTAGCATGGCATGCCAATTGGAAATTTGTATATTGGAATTCTTCTTTCGTTTTGTTATTTTTGCCAAAAATATTTAAAAATGAAACGCGTTGTGTGAGAAAATGTAGGCGAGGGAGCGTGTGCAAGCGGAACGAATTTTGACAGCAATCATGTTAAAATTCAAGCAAATTCTGAAAAGGAAGCTGCAAGTGCGTGACGGTCACGGAAAAGTGGACACAGAGTTAAAAAAACGAACACGTTAAATATGTTGACATGCAGACGAGTGGTGAAAGTTGTTTTGAGGAATTAAATTCTTTAAAAAAAAAAGAAAAAAAAAACGCTAGCTTCGGCCATTTTCAAGTTTAAATATGGTATGCCACACTAGTAACAAAGCAGTATAATCATATTTAAATTACACCGGTTTACAAATTTCAATTTTAAAAACATACATACAGGGGTGTGCTGAGTTTCGATATTGATCAAATTCCGAGAGCACTACGATTGTTTCGTATTCTGATTCAGAGTTTCGATAGTTTTTCAATCGAAACTATTTCGACAACAATTTGTCGGTGGATTGATTGGTGAGTTAAAATATCTTAAGAATGATGCAAATCATTGACATGTGTATATTTAAAATATTAGTGTTCACCATAAATCAATAAAGTCAATTTTGAATGCTTTTTAATTAATAAACTCAAATACCTGCGTTCTCGATAGAGTAGAGTCCTCAAAACACTTTTGTAACATTTTGAATGATTCCACCCCGCTCAAACTTGGCATGCATGTCAATGACAGTGACAGCCAACTTAAGAAGTTTACTTACAAAATTCAGAGGCGAGTTCAAGACTCTTCGCCAGGATGAAATAGGCCTTTAATTTATGGAGCAAAAGAAATCCAAAGCCTCGAATTTTTCAATGTATAGTTGTGGATGCGGCATGAAGAAAGATGGCTACATACTTATATTTTTATGCATACCTAACTATCAACGCTTTATCTTGTCCTCTGCTAATAGCTTTTTCTTTAGATGATCAATTATCAACAAACTTGCAAGCGTCACTTTTGAATTAGTATTGCAATGAACAAATTCCAATGCAATAAACAAAACACAAAGAGCTGATTTTAAGAGGTAACAACAGATTCGAACATTGTTTTAGAACTTGTGTCTTTCGATCGAATTTTTGATAAAGAAAGCATTTCGATCGAAATTCTATTTTAACTATCGAATCTTTTCGATCGAAAGCCATCACATGCCTGATTGAAAGTTTCTTTTACATTTTTATATCCTGTACCCATAGTGAGTAGCTGACTCCATAAAGTACAATATATATATTCTTGATCAGCATCACAAGATAAGTTAGCTGGCCGGCCCTTTGAAAAACGAGATCTTGGAGACTATAACAGATAGTGACTTGAAGTTTAAATATTTAGATGCTCCTATTTCCTATTCAGATTAAGATCAGATTAGGTTTTCGGACGTGGTACAGTCCGATCAAACATGTTGTTACATGTCCATAAGGCCATTGTTGCCTTGTTGAGAGTATTTTTAAGATGCGTGTTCCAATTTAGTCGTTTGTCAAGGTTTAGCCCAAAGAACTTTAATTCATTGGCGAATCTTGAAAGTGTGTTTTCAATGTAAACTGGACTCAGACCCAATTTGTACCTCCTAGAGAAGGGCACTAATACCGCCTTCTGTGGGTTTACACTGAGACCCTCCTTGCACACCAATTGGTCACAATTCGAAAAGCT
The DNA here is from genome assembly GCA_035044765.1 of Leucophenga montana. Lineage (NCBI taxonomy): Eukaryota > Metazoa > Arthropoda > Insecta > Diptera > Drosophilidae > Leucophenga > Leucophenga montana. Next base: position 274,581 of record JAWNNQ010000418.1, read on the forward strand.
GAGCACATTACGTTCGATACCGTATGCCTAATCTCCCTGAGATTAGGATCGCCAGGTCATCATCATATCCAATAACGTTGAACATCTGTGAACTGAGCTCGATTAGGAGGTTATCTTTCACAAGGGTCCAAAGAAGTGGCGAGAAGGCTTCCCCTTGCGAACACCAGTTGATCGTTCTAATGGCTTGGTTTGGTTTTCACTTACGATAAATTTCCAACACTGGTCCTCAATAGTGATATACTAATTTGTTAGTTTTATGTACCAGGCATGCAAAAAATGAACAATAAGTTATAACTTATATTATCAAGTAGTTAGTTTTTAGCGAAAACAAATTCTGTCTTAACATACTTTTTCTTTACACAAAAACTAACAAGTATATCCTGTGTTTTAACAGTTACGGCCGCCACACACAGACAGCTGCGTTGGGTGAAGCTTAGTTGAGTTTATCACCGTTGAAAATTCAAACGCACTGAAAGCACTGAGAGGACGTACACTCATTGCCTAACTGGAAATAGCTTAATTGACATTTCTGCTCGTAAACAGCTTGCTTTATATAATGCTTCTTTCTCATACATATACTTGTATGCTTTCATATGTGTAACTTTTTACAACACAATTTTCTTTCTCTCACACAGTCTATCTCATTTATTCTGGAACAACTATATCAATTAGAAGGTGATATCAATATTTAACGTTTCATCATCTTTCCGTTTACAATACGTTCTATGTGCGGGGCCTTGATAGCCTAGCTTAGCTTATCACTTTGAAAATGTAAGCTAAACTAAGTTCAACCCAACTCAGCTCTCTCTCGCTGATTTAAGTAAAATCATTAATCGAAATACACAAATAAAACATTTAGGTAAATGGCTCGAGTGCAAAAAAAAACTTTATGATTTTATGTTCAGCGCACACAAATTACTCATTACAAACAATAAATAACGCTACCTTGGCTGCACTTATAGAACAAATCCAAAAGTGAGTTGTGTATCTGTGTGGGGACTACCTCTAAAACATGGTGGGACAGGAATATATATTTGTGAAGCTTCCATAAAAAACCACAATATCCAATTTAAAGTTAATATTGATTTAAAAAATGATTTTTTTATACAAGAATATACTCGTGTATATACTTTATGGGGTCTACGATGCCTTCTTTAATGCGTTACTTTCGTTGTGATAAAATAATACTATTTCACACAATATGTGAATGTTTCACCTCATAACAGTGGGATCTAAACCTAATCTCCGCAAAGATGAGCCTTTGGATCTACACCTAAATGGTAAGATCCATAGTCACCTAGGCCGCCCTTGTATGGTGGCCTAAACTGCTCCAAGCCTGTGCAACATGCCAGTACCATAATCTGCAACGGCTTACTTGCCTGAGCATGTCAAGTGCCATCTGAACTTGTTCAACTGCCGCAATGGAGGCGATCTTTGGTCCACCTCCGCTGCATATATTCACTAAATCCTCAGCAGCAAAAGCGGCTCTAAACAGTCTGACCCTGGGTGAATTGGGTCAATCTAGTACTCTTAAACATATTCCCGGCATCTGTAATATATCAGATTACTTGACCACGGAATTATGTTTCGTCACACTCTTCCCATTTCTTTTTATCAGTCGCTAAGATTGGATGGATGGCATCCCTGATAGTGGACCATCAATAATTAAATGGTTCATTAATGCTCCACTCACCGACGCCGTTACAAGTGTCTTTGGACCCAACACAAAGATCTCTATTCCCATGGATGCCTGCTACACGGTTTTTCAATCTTAGGTACACGCTACATTTGGAAAATAGTCTTAAGCCAACATAATTGTCCTCTCACATAGCCAAGCGGCTATTACAGCACTAACCTCTTGAAATCTTTCAATTCTGGTTATTCTTTACTACGATACCCTCCAATAACTTTCAATCGGCTGCAAAGTCGTGATCTGTTGGGTACCTGTTCACAAGGGCAGGATTGGTTCGGCAACTCTCTTTATAGGTCCGGAATATTTTTGTGCACTTAGCTGCGCTAAGTCTAAGTCTTTCAGATTTCTTTAAAAGCACTGCTTCTCGGTATTGGATGTAATACCCTGGACTACTGCAAGCTAGGCAGCTAACTCGTTCTATATACCCTAAAACTAATGCACATCATAAATAGATCGGACCTGAAGATGCTTCATCTGAGATACCATATAAATTAGGTTTCTCCTCAGAAACAGAGTGCAGTCTCTATCTAGACGACGAGGAAACTAGTTTACATATGCTATGCTATTATCCCATTTTGGCCACGTTTATAATTAAGCAGATGAACAGCCCCTTCATTACATCTGATAAGGTCAGAAACACCCCGTCTTTGGTTATTCTCCAACTCATAAAAGAGACGGAGAAGATCCTAGATAAATTAACTTAACTTAACCATATCCATATATCCACAACGTTCTAACTCTGATACGTAGTGTTAGATAGCGTAACTGGCCGCTAGAGATTGCTCTGCAGAGACCACTGGCTTGGTTTGCGGCCTTGGCTCAGACACTACGTCACTTACAGGTTATGGTTATGTGTGTGCGGGTCCAAATTATGTAATTTAGTTTTATGCTTAGTTTTTATATAGATCTTGAAGAAAACCTTCTCTTTAGGAATTAAATTTAATGTATTGTAGAAAATTACTGGTAGCATATTAATAAGTAATATAGGAGAAAAATTTTGAAAACAATTACGAAATTCCAACACTTTCCTACATTGTAAACATTGAGCATTCAATAAATTCAAATGGGGCTTTTTAAAAGTGAACAGTAATCGAAACGCAACCAAATCTAATTTGGAAATTTAAAAGCATATTTCTGCTCAAATGCAACACAAAATTCAACGGAAAAACAATTAAGTACGAGAATTTTAAATTCGGAGAATAGCTGACAAACGCTTGCAACTTACAGTTTTGTAAGTGCCAAAAAGCAATTAAAAATATAAAAATAAAACTCAAAAAGTGAGCATTTTTAAGGCACACTTGCCGCCGTGCTCACATTGGAAGCCAAGTACTTTTAAGCACTTTCCAACTGAGTGCACAATATTTCCTTATTAAAATCAAACTTTTTGAGCAGCAGCAGACAGCGAGCGAGGATACCACAGCAATAAAATGGCCCTAGTACCGCTTACACCTGCGAAGGACGAACTGTACACAAGGATCGCGGTAGTTGGGGCTGGCAATAGAGATTGGGTAAGGATGTATGTAAGCAGCGCTGCCAATTAATAGTTTCCAAATGATTTTGCAGAATAATACAAAAAAAAAACTCATAAACGAGAAGAAAAGTAACATCTTATGGCGCTTGTGCGGCATAGAAACAATGTGAAAACTTGATTTTGGCAGCGACGCAACAACAGAGGCACAGGTGGGACGAGAAGAACCCACGGAAAAAGTTACCACACCAACAAGAAATTAAAAATGTAGAAAAGAAAACCACAGAACACAAACATACTCCATTGCGAAAGGAAAATGCTGAAGCGGCGCATTTGTTTGTCTTACACAACTTTACTGAGCAGAAACTTTGTCGTGTATATGCATACGTGGGAGCTAACAAAAGTTTGGTTTGCTATTAATGATATTTGAGAAGCCTTTTACAAATACAATATGAACATTTTTGAAAAGAATCCCAATGCCGAGTGCGTTCGACTTGGAGATACCTTGTAGTACCTTGTCTAAAGGGGTTTATTTGAAGCATAGATTTGCATGTATGTTAAATCCTATAACGGTCCGAGTTTTGGAACACTATATTTGGATGAACACCCTTAATTTAGCGCGTTAATAGCTTAATTAACACAACAAATTTCTTCATATGAAAACTAGAAAGTGGGAGACAGGTTTGTATAAGGGCTACCGCTTATAGTAGGGTTGGCACATACACATTATACACTATCTGCTTATGAATAAAAAAGAGGCTAAGCGTTCAAATATGAAGATTCTATCTGTTATGACTATGTTGGAAAAATGTATAAAATTGTTTTTAGTCAAACAATTTTCAATTTTTCCCTTTTTTCGGAAGTTGGGAGCACTATCCCTAATTACTTTACCAAACTATATTATATCACTAATCGTACAATATTGTACGTTTAGTGATTAAACCAGTGACAACCAGATTGTTTGCATCAGCTGCTTTAGTTAGTACATCTCAATAGTCCATCACGATTTTTACAATGAACAAAACTATTAAACAAAGCGAATTTTATGTTCCGAAAGGAATTCCTTATGCAGAATTGTCAAGAATTTTAAACAAGGGTCACGGTGAATTAGTTTTATTCAAAAAATACGGAAGTACGAGTGGTACAAAGCGTTTACGACTTCTTCAGCACATGAAAACATCAGAAAATTTAAGAAAATTATGCACGATAATCGCCATTCCAGCTTAAGAATGATTGTTCATCATCTGACTATTGCTAACGAGTCCGTTCATTTAGATCAGTGCTGCACAGCCCTAGTCTCTTTCATAAAGAGTATCAACGGTCCAACAGACAACAGTCAATAAAGAACACTATTTAGCCGTTTTTAAGCGTTTGCGAGAGAAAATGCGTCAAAAACAACAGGAATTGTGGAATAACAATTCGTGGATTTTGCATGACGATAACAATGCGACTAATACTATCGATCAACCAGCGTGATCGCCTGATTTGTCCCCGCGTGCCTTCTTCTTCTTACCGTAACTAAAATTGCAGCCACGTGAAGCCGCTTTGAGACGATCGAGTCCATAAAAAAAAGTTCGCGAAATGAGCTGAAGCCTATAAAATGTATTTCTCCTACAAAATGTGTTACGAATACTAGTAAAAATTCTGACGAATGTGCTTTGCATCAAATGTGGTCTATTTCGATGATCGAATCAATATCCTGCATTTTATTTAACCATTCCTGGAACTTATTTGAGTCAATCTCCGCACAGCATATTCCATTCATGTTTACTATTTTTCAATCAAACAGTATCTTCGTTAGCTCCTTCGTAGATGTGTGGCCCAAAGTGAAGTAAACGGCAGCAGCATGCAGCGCATTGAGAAGATAGTAAATGCTTATCTGCATTGAAGCAAATGCAGCCGCCAATTGTTGGCAACTCCGGCAGAAGAAGAAGTCCTTCTGTGTGCCTTGTGCATTCGAAAGGAAGAAAGATGCAACAGCAAACAATTTACTTGTGTGAGTGGCGCAGCAAACAAAAGCAATGAAACAGCAAAAGATGAAATTGAAGTTGAGTGCGGCATTTAAATGGAAAAGCATAAAGAAAATCAGCTGCATAGAAATTTAAATTACGAGATGTACAACAACAACAACAACAATAATAACATAAAAGCGAACATATTATGGTACGAGTATATTGCATACATACTATGTATATGTAGGACGCTCCTTGTTCATTGCCTTCGTTCATTCTTTGTCCTTCTTCGAAAAGACAACAAACTATTTTCATAAACTTCAACATTTTTACTACAATATATTATATTTCTTCCTCTTACAGGCTTCTTCCGCCAAATCCAGCAACAACAACACAATGCGCAACAAGCTCATTTATTTAGTATGCCGTTGTTGCTATACCCTGTATCCAAAGTCACAAGGGTATAATAAGTTTATTCGAATCTATGTAACAGGCAGAAGGAGGCGAGGTAGACCCCTTAAAAAATACACATATTCTTGATCAGTCTTCTTGATCAGATGAGTCGATTTAGCTGTATCCGTCTGTTCTTCCATCCGTCTGTCTGGCTGTATGAAACAATAGTTCTCAGGAATTGTAAGTTCTAGATCCAGTAACAGCTGATTTCGGTAGTTTCAGAGAGGTTAGATATTTGTCAATAATATTCAGTTGATATCTCTTTCAGTTTTAGAAAAAAAAACTTTGCTTTTTATTATATTCAATATGTAAAATTTTGTGTTAACTAAGCAGCAAAAGCGGAAGGTTTTAGTTTTCTGCTTTAATTTTAGAAAAAGTGCAGCTAAGGCTCATCGATTGTTTATGGAAGTTTATGGTGACAATGCTCGAACTGTTACATCATGTAGTGAATCGTTTCGATGTTTCAAGAATGGTGATTTCAACGTTGAAGTCAAGCCTTACTTTGGACAGTCAAAAAGAAATCGAAGATAAAGCATTGAGCGCATTACTCGATGAAGATCCGCGTCCGAACGCTAGAGAAACTAGCAGCATTGGGAGCAACTCAACAAAAACTTTCTGTATTATTATTAAAATCCATAGGAATATTTTAAAAGCAAGGCAATTGGATGCCTTATGAACTGAAATTGAGATAAATTGAAAGGTGATTTTTACTTGCGAACAGCTAATTGCAAGGCAACAAAGAAAGGGGTTTTTACATCGAATTGTGACCGGTGCTGAGAAATGGATGTTCTATGATAACCCCAAGAAGAAAAAATGCTACGTTATGCCTGGTCCATCGTTTCCACCGTCCCCAACATCAACACCAATGCCAAATATTCATGGTTCGAAAATCATGTTGTGTATTTGGTGGAGCCAAAAGGATGTTGTGTACCTTAAGCTGCTACAACCTAGCGATTATAGGCTAAAATCGATTTGTTGAGCCGTGCATTACAAGAACAACGGTCTTTTGCTTGACAATGCTCAGCCTCATATTGTAAAAGTCGTCAAAAAATATTTGGAACCGCTCAAGTGGAATATATTTTTCTGTATCCGACATATTCTACGAACACTGCCCCCTCTGATTAGTGGTTGTTCCGAAGGATGATGCATAACGCTCCAATATGTCCTTTTTTACGTAGGGCAATCCTGTGATTGGCCATCAAAATTTTTGTCAAATTTCTCAAACCGAAGGAGAAACAAAAAAAACCCATGAAATTCGTATGAAATGACAATATTTGGCAAATTTATCCTGTTTTTTGACCAAAAACAGATGGGAGCATGATTTGGCAGGTCATCGGTTCATTTCTTTCGCACAAATCGAAAATTGGCTCCAATCTTGGATCGCCTCTAGGGACGAGACATTTTTTCGAGATGCCTGAGAGGTGGGAAAAAGTAGTAACCAGCGATGGAGAATACCTATTTTAAAACTTTTCATTCATTTTGTTCTGAAATAAATACATTTTGGACCAGAAAAAAAAATGAACCGAACTAATTTATTATAATTATTATAAGAAAAAAAAAACAAATTTTCATTATTTTTGATGATTTAAAATTTGAAAGACTTTGGTGCATAAGTGCAGGGTATTTCGTAGTTGTTAACACACTACCGCTCCACTCTCTATTGTTTTTGTTATACCAAACGATTTCGAATAAATGTTGTTGTATACTTTTGTGATTTCTATGCTGGTAGGCTACACTGTTAAAAATTTATTTGTTTAATGTGAAACTTCTCTTTGAAATCCTGTAATTTGTCTATGAGATGCAACGATGACTAAAAGACCAATGTTCATTTTGAAATTATAATAACACTGATAAGTCCGAAGCATTCACACGCAATTCAAAGCATGCCAAATTGTAAAGGATGTCCCAAAAATCCACGCAATATTTGAATTTAGCGCCATTTATGCGGTAAAACGTTGCCAACGGTAAACAAAAGACTGCTGGCAGTTTCACGCTTATTAAAAATAAAGTGATACATAAATGAAGAATGCGTTGAAATTATTATGGAAGAACAATAGCCAAAATCATCTTCTGCGAAATCAAAAATTTTCAGCTGAATTGATGAGTGATTGTTGCGAAACAAATACATCATCATATGATGGACTCCACAAGCTAGGCTATGCGAATGTACAGTTGGTCACTCTAGACTTGAACAAGGCATACAGTTGAGCATGCAATCTTGTTTCAAGACCTGGACTTCACCTCACTACCCGACAAAACCAAACGCAGGCTGTTAAACTATATTAACGATAGGATGGCATAAGTTGTATTCAGGGGGCGAACTTCTATCGAAAGTTAAAAATGGATGTGACACAGGGAGAAGTTTCGCTTGTATTTGGTAAAGATGCGTTTTTCCTACGCCCTGTATAAAATTGGTAACTTATGCGGATGATTGTAGCATTTCATCCTCGGGCGAGGACGTTGATGAAATTTGTGCGAGAATTAATAACTATTTGGAGAATTTGTAAAATTTTGGTAATCTTAAGCTCTTAACCTACAAGTCGTCGGCTTCCATCTTCACCTAATGAACTAAGAAAGTTAGGATTTAACCAGGCACCTTTGCTGGGCGCTTAAGTATTACGAAAATTCAGTACCTGACGAGACTTGCTACAACTTTCGAACCCTGCTTAGATTATCGACTCACGCCACTAAAATGAATAATGCGATAATGTCGAGAAACAAAATTCTGAAGGTACTTGCTGGGGTTCTCTGGAGTAAGGATGGGACAATTATTACCACCTATAAAACTAGTTTGACGATCTGTCCTGAATTATGCCGCTCCTGTCAGCAATCAGCACCAATGATTGCTACCCTGAGTGTGTTCAATCGCAGCATAACACGAATCACCTCTTCAACTGTCCGTCCCATCCGACGAAATTGAGTCCTGTGGATCTATGCATGCGTCCAAGCGAGGTAGCCTCGTTCCTGGGACTCGACCCCTATGGTTACATTCCGGTTTATCTTTTACATTACTTATTACCAAGTACCTTCGTATCGTGATGTACAATTAAGTATATGTGTATTGATCCTTGTACGAGGGCTGCTATTTATATTTCGGGAACTGGCAACACTAATGTCAAAAGCTAAAATCTGGCAACACCATAATAAAGTTTGACATTTTTTGGCATAAACGTACTCACAAAGTTTTGATGTACAATTGCTATTTGTTTTGTTTACAGTGAGTTAAGAAAAGCAATTTGGCCAAAAAATGGAAATTTCATGAGAAGGTTTTCGTTGGATTATTTTTCACAACTTTCGACGTGGATTGTCTCAACAAGAATGTGTCAATGAACTCAGTTCTTTGTATGGCGATATAGCACCATCAAAAACCACAGTATATCGCTGGTATAGTGAATTCAATCGTGGTCGTAGCTCGGCCGCCGACGAATTCCGTGAAGGTCGTCCAAAATCGATTGTTGTGACCAAAAACATCGATGCAGTGCGTGAACTGATAATGCAAGATCGTCATGTGACATATCGTGAGATAGAGGCATCCTTGCACATTAGTTCCACTTCAATAAAAAAAATTGGCTCTCGAATAATTTATCAATCGCTCAAAAAAGGCTCGCGTCGATTGATGTAAGGAATTGATTGAAAAGTTTGACCGTGGTGCTTCAAAAGACGTGAATAAAATCGTGACAGGTGACGTATCATGGATATATGCGTATGAGCCGGAAAAGAACTACAATCGACCGTGTGTATTCTAACACGTGGTTCTAACATTTTATTTGCTTCCAGATCAGTTCATGCGTTGGTATGTGAACATGTTGGAGGAATTTTTTTTCCACGACTTGATGAATTGATCTTAGGAGACATTTGGCATTACCAGTAGAACGGAGCAACGGCTCACACTTCAAGAGCATCGTTGACACTTCCCGGAGTGCCGCATCTCAATAAGGGTTAGTTTTGAGTGGCCAGCCCGCTCCCCCGCCCATGACATGATTTTTGAAACTGTCTAAAACAAAACTTTCGATCTGATTCACAAAATGAGTTACATAGCATTTTGAAAAAAGGAAGTTATGCTGCTCCACCCTGTGTTAATGTAAGTTAAGTTCGAATGTCAAATTACGAAACTCTACGAGTGTACGAGTATCTATATTTTTTACCTTTGCCATTAGTTTAAACTTAAATTTCTATATCTCTCACAGTGCTTACTTTCGTATTTTTATATTATTTTCCAGTGTATATAAACACATTACATTCCTATCCTTTCCGCCGTCGTTATTACTGGCAGATCATTCATTCATGGTCATTCATGCGTCTCGCAGGCAGAATTTATTAAAATTAAAATAAATATTAAACATACATAACTGCCACAACCGAAAAATTCCGTCGTCCGTCAAAGCAACTGAAGCCTTTTCCATCCACGGACGACGGCTCGAGTCCTTTGCGCCATGTTTATGTAAGTTGTTTGCGCTGCACTGTTTTATCTATTTTCTTTATCGCTTTCTATTTTTAATTAAATCTAACAGAATGCAATTTTATGCAGCGCTGCCTCAAAAAAGCAATTTCAAAATGTCCTTTTTTATTTTATTTTCTTTTCTTCTTGTTTCTTCTGCTTTATGTTTTTGTTTTTTTTTTTGTTTTTTTTTTTTTTGTATCTACTACTTCACATTTTATATCTTTTATCTTTTATCTTTTTCTTTTTTTTTTTTGTATTTGCGTTTCTAGCTCAAGTGCAGTCCAAATAGAATCACTCATACGACGCGTTTAAATTGAATTAAATCGGTGCAAGTTGACAGCAAAACAAGCAAAACTGACTGAAAAATAAAAATAAAAACACAAATGGAAGAACGCAATCCAACTGCGTTCGCTTCATGCCACATAAATCAGAATAATTTACTGCCTCAAAATAAAAATGCATTTAAATGAAAAATTTTATGGACTTTTTGTATCTTTTTTATTTTTTTCTTTTTTTTAAGTTTCCAACACAAAAGACTGAAGTAAAATGGAAATGCGGAAAGTGACAGAATGATTGAGTGAATTTATAAGCGTTTGCATTTGATGCACTCATTGTCAAATGCATTTTAAAAGCTTCAATCGGTATAAAAAAAAGAAAATCACAAAATAAACCAAAATTAAACTTATAAAATCATTTGATTTTTTAAAAGACTTCCCAAATGAATCGCAGCAAAATTGTGGCAATTACACTAGTTTACAAATTTGGCTGTCATCTCGAGCGCTGATTTCACATAAAATTTTTTCTATTAATTTTGGGGCGCAAATTCCAAAACTGCCAACTATTTTTTTCTCTTAAGAAACGTTTTTGTGATATCCGAAAAAACACATTTCTTGACACTTTTTTCAGTTATTGAGCAATCAATCATCAATTTTTCTGTGATTAGTATAAATTGTATACCGTTAGAATTACTGAATATGGCACTCTTTCCGGCGTTTCTGCAGTTTACGCGGATCGGATAAAATTTGTTTTCTGCCTTTTTTAAAAGTATCTGAATTTTATTTGGTCCGTTTAACTCCAATAATTTCTTTACTACAGGGTAAAAAGGTATATTAAGTTCATACAAATATGTGTAAGAGGCAGAAGGAGGCGTGGCAGACCCTACAAAGTATATACATTCTCAGAATCAGCATCGGAAGACGAGTCGATATAGACATGTTCGTCTGTTTAAACGAACATATTTTGGAGACTAAAAGAGATAGATATATTTTAATTTCGCTATTTAGACTCTCCTTTTCCCTCTTCAGATAACTAATATTAAATGAATATAGCAACCCCATTTTGAGAGCTAGCCCCCATGCAAATCTGCCCCCATTTTTAAGTTTTTGTGTGAACAGTTTTTTGGTTTTGTTATTTATTACGCTAATTACGCTTATTTTTTTTATACCATTCACACATAGTGTGAAATGGTTATATCAGTTTGTCTGAAAGTTTGTAACGCATTAAAGGAGCCATCGTAGACCCCATAAAGTATATATATTCTTGATCAGCTCGACGAGATGAGTTGATCTAGCCGTGTCCGTCTTTATGTATGTCCGTCTCTCGGTCCGTAGGTCTGTCCGTCTGTATGTTCGTCTGTCTGTCCGTCTGTATGTCTGTCCGTTAATCTGTCCGTATGTCTGTCTGTCTGTCTGTATGTTGTTGCATCCATTTTTCCAGTTGAAAATTTACACACACACTTCTAAGTATTGCAGTTTAATATAGTATCAAGATTGACCCGCCCAGCCCACTTTTTGGGGTAGCCCCCATACAAACCCACCGCCCCCTTTTGACTTTTTGTATGAAAAACTTTTTTATTGTAGTCAATATCAACTTAATATTTAATATGGTAGCTTCAAGTAGACGGACACTTCACATATCCATTAAGCTATAATGGATAAATTAATGGACCCACTGATTGGGGTAGCCCCATACAAACCTATTGCCCAATTTTGTGTTTTTGTATGAGAAACTTCTTTGTTAAAGTCAATATTAGGTTGAAATGCGACGTGGTACCGCTTAACATACATAGACTAATGGGCGTGTCCCGCCTACTTTTTGAGGTAGCCCCCATACAAACTCACCTCCCTCTTTTGTTTTTTTTTTATAAAAAAATTCTTTATTTAAATTAATATTTGCTTTAAATTCGATTTAGTGGATTTTAATGGACAACTGTTTCATATACATATACAAATGGGCGTGTCCCGCCCACTTTTTGAGGTAGTCCCATACCTTTGTATAAAAAACGTAACTATCAACTTGAAGATGGCATCTTATAGATGGTCTGTATAGATTCATACACATCTACTAATGGACAACCCCTTTCAAAGAGGTGGTCTGTTAGATGCATCAGAAAAATGAACCAAAATTGACATATACAAAACATATAACTACACAATCGGAATACGGCCTGTTGCGCAACCTGAGCGAGCGTACGACGTGAACGTCGCCACGGACAGCAGCGGTCCAGGGATGGGTTCCAATGTTGGGATGGGACCAAGTTCACGTAATCGGGGGCCGAACACTTAAAACAAAAAATCGCTAGACAAAATGACGTCTGGTGATTTGAATTTCACAGAGAAATTTCGTAGGTGTCACAGAAATCTCATAGATTTCATTCAAAACAGTGTTTGATGTACTACAGACGAGTTTTGTGCTACGCAGAGTTGTCGTAGATAACAAAAATAGTAAATAGGACTATGTAAATTACATTTTTTTTTTCAGATTTACTTTGATAACATTGTGAAGTCTTTATTTGGTGTGATGTGTCTGAATTACTTATTTTATTAACATATTTACTTTAGAAAATTCCCAAAACTAAATTATGATTTATTTTGCGAGAAAAAATTAATTTTGTATTGGCAACTCTGATGTTATAATTTTCCGTAATTGGTACGCCTATACTGGGTTTATCTACAAACAAATATCGAAATGGTCATAGACGAATGAACGACCAAGCATTCGTAAGTTAACTTCCCCTCCATCGCTACAAAATAATTTAACTGATATTACTTTTCAGACAAAGCCTGTATTTAAATCCCTGCTGTTATTTATTAAAATAAGCCAAACATCATTTCAGACAAATAAAGCACGACTTCTTGAATCCAGAGACATGGATGTGCAATTTGGCAAAAATTTAACGTCATACACATTTTAAATGTTTTCTACTCAAACTAGGGGTCACTTAATTCATTAAAATTGTTGGTGATCATTTTGTAATATAGAACAGAGGTCAGCAAAAGTTTCAAATGTAAGTGAATACACTATTACATACAAAATTTCTATTGCTTTCTTATTCGACATGCGGAGAGATACATATATAACGAAGAATAAGAAAATTGTTTGTCGTCATTTTTGCTGGTTTATTCAAAGAACTGTGTGTGTGCTATCCATATGCAAAAAATAAAACAACAAAAACACATGCATAGCATGAGCCATAGTTGTATAGGCACTTTTATCTAGACCCTAAATGAGCTAAAAATACCAAACTATTAAAATATAATTAAGGTATTCACAATATCGCGCAACAATAAAAAATGCAAATCTACACAACCAAGTGTCGTGAACACACTAGTGCAAAATAAAGTGATGCACAATCCGCTGTTTGCGACTTCAAGAAATAGAATTAATTGAGAGTTTGCGAACTGCAATGAATTAAATTTTCAAATTTTTCATTTCGCTTTTAACATTTGCAAATATGCCGCCATCGACAAAAAGTTGTTGTCACCACATAAAAAATACCAAATGTACAAAAAAATACCAAAATTGTCGCTGCCACCTGCTAAGTTTTTGTGATACCTTGAAGAATCCTATTTTTGCACCGTTGCAAAGCATTTCTTGGTCAAGAGTCTGGGTAGTGCAAAGTAGAGCAAGATTCTTTAGTGGAGTTGCATTTCTGCACAGATGTAATATCGCACAATCTTCTGAATACCCTAAATATGAAAATATTTTAAACTAAACCAAAATAAATAAATCTGAAGTTGTCCAATGTATCTACTATAGACAAGTCGCTGATGTGTGATCCTTTGTGTGTACATGTGTGTGGTTATGTATACGATTTATACTCAACACCCACACACACACATACACCCCTATTATGCGATTGCTATCAGGCATCATTTCCGCTTCAGTTGGCAGCTGATTTTGTAATTCAATATGCGCAATCCATTCAACCGTTTGCCTGGCTTCGTCCTCGTCAGCGATGCTGTATACCTATGCAAATAGGTTTCGTTCATGTTCTTGTTGTTGTTGTTGTTAATACTATAAATGCATATGCTATATATTTGTGTATATGCATCTGTGTGTATCTGTGTGTATCTGTGTGTGGTATTTTAAAAAATTGGCTCATTTCATGCTATCGAACGCCAATAAAAGCAATAAAGCGATTGAGAAAAAAAATCGAAAGCCGTTTCGTTTCAGTTGGCCAAGTTTAATAGCACAACGAATTAAGTTAATAAAGAGCGGAAGAGAAAATGAGAGGGTGAGAGAGAGAGACAGACAGAGTTTATATGCAAAACAAGAAAGAACGTTACAGTTGAGCATGTTCGAAGACGTAATACCCTCTATACAGTTTAAATGCCTCAGTTTATACAAAAGATACGTATATAGACTATATCATTTGGTAGTTTGATCTGGAGCTACGCGGGCAATTGTACCGAATTTACCATATCTTACTTCCAGAACAAATTTGTCACTGAAATCTGAAGTATAAATCCCAAATACTCGAAAGTATACACTTATATAACACTGATATATTATATTATATGTATTACATATATAACACTTATATATTTTTCATGACTTCATCCGAATACATCTTAGGAGAGTCTAAATATGTGAATTTGTTGGTACTATTTTTATATTACTCGAGATCTACAAACGGCACAAAGGTACAGACGGACGTGACGACCAAAAAAAAAAAAAAAAAAATTAATCATCAGTATAAAGCCCAAGAAATTTTCGAAGAAACGAGACACATGGTTCTGGGGAACACTGAGGCCAAAGTGCGGAGCAAAAAAAAAACCAAAAAAAAGTCTAACAACTACAGGGGTCGGCGCTCGTAGGCTGATGTAGAAATCACACAGCTGATGACAACGCGCTCTTGTTTTGTTTTCAGATAAAAAAAAAGTTATCGAAATGGAATTCAAACGCAACAGTGTTACTGGCTGGAAAATCGCTACCACCCATTGTTAATGAGCTACGTCATTTACGTGTAAACAAACTGTTTGTGTATCTGACCATTACACATTAGAATGATACTGGTAGCATCAAAAAAATGCCATGGATCTGAACACCAAAAAAACAACATCGGCAGAAATGGTTAGAAAGGTGAAGGCCATAATTCAACATTATCCACGACAAAGCTCAGTTCAATTGGCGAAAAAACTCAATGTGTCAGTTCGTAGCATGGGGAACAAATTAAAAAATGAGCTACGATTGAAGTCCTACAAAATATAAAATATACAATATTTAACACCTGCACAAAAGGCAGTTCCCCTAGCAAAAGCAAAGTTGTTAAAACACTTGTGAATTAGTGACGTACTTGAAAATGTGGTTTTTTCTAATGAAAAGATTTTTACGGTTCAGCAATATGCAACCACAAAAAAAGAACGATCGTGTATGGTTAAAGTGCAAATCAAAAAACAATTTAAACCAGCGAATTGCTCTGCGAA
This sequence comes from Leucophenga montana, assembly GCA_035044765.1. NCBI lineage: Eukaryota > Metazoa > Arthropoda > Insecta > Diptera > Drosophilidae > Leucophenga > Leucophenga montana. The sequence goes on from JAWNNQ010000418.1 coordinate 290,296, forward strand.
AGTAAGCGCCTGCATCAGTAATGGTTTGGAACGCGGTAACGGCCACAGAACGCTCACAACACGTTCCGTGAAAACATTGTACCGTGAAAAGATTTTAAACGATGGTTTGTTACCTTTTGGGTACGCAGCGCGGTAGAAATTATTGGATGTTTCAACAAGACTCGGCACCATCCCATAAAGTCAGAGAAACCCAACGTTTTGTACAAGATAACGTTCCCAGCTTCATTTCTTCACAATAATGGCCACCATATTCTCCAGACTTAAACCCAATAGATTTTTCCATAAGGTCCACTCTGGAGTCGAAAATATCCATTAAAAAAAATGAGACGGTCAACGCCTTAAAGATTGCTCTTCTATTGTACTACATTCATGTACCGTGGGAAGGTAGGAAGGTGGTTACAAACTTATTATTTTATTTTTCACTCAGAATACGAATAGTATTATATTTTAGTCACAATGTTTCCAACGCTTTAAATGAAGCATAGGAGAGAGAACCCATAAATTATATATTTGTAATCAGCACCAAAAGATGAGTCGATCTAGTTACGACCGTCTGTCTGGATGTCTGTTTGTGATTTTATGCATGTTATGCATGCATTATCTTTATATGCAAAACAGACTGGGATACATAGTAACACTCATAACTCAAGAACGGACCGTACGATTTTAATGATTTTTTTTTTTTGCTGTACTTATGGGGTCAATTTTTGGCGCTGTTGTCGAGTGTTTCTACAATTCATTGTTGGATTTTTATCAAATACAATGTACTATTAATAAGAGAGTTATGAGGTGATTCCCTCAACCTCTTGACATTCCGTCTAAATAAAGGAAATTATTATATTGAATTCAATCAAATTCGAAAAGTGTTTCATTCGATTGAAATTCGAGTGGCGTCATCTGTTATCAATCGAGCGAATATTCGATAAAATAATTTCGGGTGGAATCGTGAATGCTTGAAATTATTTCAATAAAAAAATCAAATTCGAATGGGACGAAGTTCATAAAAAAGTCTATCTTGATTTTTTTTTTATGCTTATTTAATATTTCAAATTCGAGAACAAAATAAAGAAACAATTCGAAAAGCTTTTATTCGCAAATTAATGTAACGTATGCGCAATATTCCATTTCAATTATAATGGTTTAACAAATGAATTCACTTCACTCGCAATCAACCCACTCAGTTTACCCCCCCCCCCCTTCGCATTACCAGTACCTTTTATACTTTCTTGTAATTGTATAGGTATAAATTCACATACATATACAAGTTTGGTATGCCACAAGCGAAAATCGAATTTTCCAACTAACCAGCAAAGCTAAATCGAACCGAAGCGGCAATCCAATACCATTTCACAAACCATCCATCCAACCAACCAAAAACAACTTAATTAGGAATACAATAATTGCCAACGATGATGATGATGATGATGATAAAGTTGATGTTGATGATGTTGGTGAAACTCATTTCGCATAACTATTTTACCAGCTTTTGCAAGTAAATTAATTTATTTGTTAAACTTTTTGACGCGAACAAAAAAGTTGTCACGATCGTTGAACGTGTGCGACGGCATGAGGCCCGATATAGAGTGAGTGAGGGGGGGGGCTGAGATGGGTTGCGATTCGCTTGAGAAACAATTGGTTGCTGTGTTATGACGTTAAGCGACTTAAGTAAACTTAAGTGCCAAAGCGGCAGCCGCCAGCAAAGAAGCAATATACATATATAAACGGTTTACACGGAGCTCGAAGGACGAACGGAAGCAGACGAAGTCGCGATGAGAACGAACTTTGCCCTCGGCGTTTGTTTTAAAGTCTATGCGATTTCCCGCACTCATCCTTTCTTTTGGATACGTTTAGAACGCTGCATCAGACGTAATATTACAGACGTAGTTGACACCGGAGGCGACTGACTATGGATGGAGCGAGTAAACTTGAGGACGTTGAGCAATTGCTGCACGGTTGGCCTGAGTTAATGCTGTTGTTAATATTTAGTTAGCAAAAAAAGTTGACAAATTCACTCACAAACTACTCAAATTGAACTTTGTACAGCAACAAAACAACAACAACTGTTGGCAACTGTCGACAGGCAATGCGCTGTGAAGCACTTAGAGCTCTAAGAAGCGCGTTGAAAAGAGGCTAAGCGGAAGCGTGGGCGCACAGCGGAAGTACCACTGACGTCTGCCTGACAGGCTGTCTTTCAATATGGCGTAAATATTTACTTAAGAAGAATTCTTTGCGTGTATACAATATATATTTGTGTGTATATTGTACAAAAACTTAATAAACTTGCGAACAGACCAAAGTGCATCACACTGATTGTCATTGATTGATAAGAATCAAAACCACAAACAGTTTGTGTTGTAATTATATGAATACACATTTAACAATTTTATAAAATTCAACATTATTATAGAAGATTTTCTGTATCAGAATTATCAGAACTAGAGTTCTCCCAGTGGTCGAAATTCGATCTTGTGTCTCAAATGTACCCAATAACAAAGATATCAATAATACAAGATTGCCACGGAAAGTGCTTTCGCCTCTAAATCAACGCTGTCCAGCCATAGCCCCATAGGGACGAACACCATCGTGTTTTAACACACACTCGAACGAAAGCGTAGTTTTAAAGAAGTTTTGTTGGTGTATCAATTCTCCTCTTTTAAAATTTTACTAACAAAAACTCTATCAAAAACACACTCAACTGTTGCTCGCCAACATGTTTGCACACAACAGTTTCGAGCCTGCCGTCAAGTTGCTCGACCGACATGCTCTACAATGTGAAACGCCCTTTATAGCTGTGGATTTTTCTAGCATTCCGCCATAACTGTTGACAGCTCGGGAATATCCCGACTTGAGCTTCATATTTTAAGTAAATATGCGGCTGAGATATTAAATTTGCTGTGAAACTCTTGACTAGAAACATTCAAAAAACTGCCATTTTCGCAACGCTAATACTACCACCGTTAAACAATTATCTACGATAAAGTAATCAACCGTTCAATGTCGAGATTCACGAGATATGGCACAAGAGGAGGCATCGCCGAAAATGGATAATCAGTCGTAACCCTCTAGATAATAGAGAATACAACAAATCGGTTAAAGACTTGAAGATTATTGCAGGTTACGAGCTATTGGTGAAATGCTAATGGACATTTGAATCTTGGAGACCAATAAGTGGGATTAAAACGATAGTCAATAGACATGTTTTCATTATGAACGCCAACAGCGCATTCAAACTTTGCTTTTTATACCTAATTTTACAACAGATTATTCAGAGATTAGATACACCTTTATCTTTACAACTGAAATATGCGCATTTATTTATTAATTGATTATATCTATACAAGAGTTAAAAATTAACTAGGCAAGGAAAAGTAGCGAGGAAAAACTTTAATAAGAAGAAGGTCTTATATGCGTAAAACTTAAAAATCTATGAGTACTTAATAGGACTAGACTAGTGTATATGTTTTTTTTTTCTGATTGAACTTTTCTTTCACGAAGTTCGCTACTTTATGTAAAGAATGATTGCAGTTAGGAAAGGGTCTGAATCCGTACTGTTTTTTGGAAAAAAATTTGTACTCCTTCTAGATGAAAATTCAGTCTGGTATTTTATAAAAGCCATAAAGACGGCTGTTTGGCCGGTAACTTGGAGGAGAATCGGATGGTTTGCCTGGTTTCTGGATAGGGATGATCTTGGGGACTTTCCAAGATGAAGAAAAGTAGCCAACGTTTAAGCAACCTTACAGTATTTTCGTTATATAAGCATGAGTGTTTTTTGATATGCTTTTGAGACAACATTAAATTTTTGATGAATATCCGGTGATTTGTTATTCTTTAATGATAATTTTATGATGCCCCGAATTTCTCTTACTGACTAATTGATCACTGAATGAATTTTTGACTAATTTTGAGGTGCCAGAATCAGAGTACGCCTCAGTATCTGCGTGAATGTTCACCTTCTCCTTCCTAGTTGAGAAGTTTTGATTATTATAGCTGACGCTTGGAATATATTGATTTTTGTTTTTTAAAAATTTTGTTAGTTTCGAAAAAGGTTTTGAGTTTTTATCTAGTTTAGATAGCCTTTGATTCCAGTTAACGTTATTAAACTAAATCATTTTGTGGCGTAGGTAATTAACCCTTTGAAAATTGTATGTCTAGTTCAAATCCAGTGACGTTGGGTAATTTTTCTGGTTGAGATTAGATTAGTAATGCTGGCTGGCAATTTTCGATTGAATTGTTTTTTAGGCTTCCTGGGTATAGATTGTTCAACAGTTTCAACTATGCATCGTGTATGTAAGTTATTTAACCACCCTGTCGACAATTTCGCGAGTTGGTGCACGACGAATGCTACGATCATTTTGGTTTAATTCAGCAATGTGAACACTCCCGAGTATTTAGGGTTTTGCCAAAACTCTTTCAATGGAATTGTAATGTATTGGCTTTCTTTAAATCTGTTTTACACCGTTTTCGATTGTTTTTAATTCCCCCACTTCTTGTGTGGTGAAAAGATTAAAATAACTATTTTAAAAATATATGAGATGCTCGACTATAATATATCATGCACACACAATATTTTATATAAACTCCTTGATTTGGCTGCAATTTCACTTTCGTGAATCCAAGAGGGGGAATGCTGGGGAATCGTTTCCCTTAACAGAATAAGCAGAACTAAAAATGAGGGCGAGCAACTTCACAGTAATCAGAACGCATTCTAGGTATGTGGCAGTATTATAAAAACGATCTTCAAGTAAAGAGCGAAATATGTACTGATTACATGCTTCATGTACTCAATATCAGCCACCAAAAGCGTCCGCAAAGAGACGATGCCCAGCTATTGGATGTAAAATCACGCTGAAGTATACGCAAGGAAACTCCATTGTCATATTTCTCTTATCGAGAAACCGTTCGAAGAAATTGAAGTGAAAAACGTTCTGAAATCGGCAAGGTTTATGCAAAAAGCTACTGATGTAACCAGAACACTGCACTGTTCCGATGCAAAGTATACCGTACTAAGGAAAAAGACAACAAATGTTACATCAATTTAACCACAAAAGAAGCCAAAGAAAACTTCCATCGTGGGTCAACATCCTACAAATCAATATGCAGATCAAAACAACGAGCGCTGACACAAAAAAACAGATATAAATGAGGTCTAAAACAGCAAGGCATTTTGTACCTTGGTAAGGCAACTAAACGGATTAACTGGAAAATGTTCTAAAGTTGCAACCAACAAACTAGCAGAGTACTTTCCAACCCTACTTTACTCAGGCAATACCACTATATTACATAATTAGCGATGCCGTGTGCAACAGTAGAAGATCTAGACCAGCGGGTAAAAGTTGCAGAAGTGCAACCCTAACCATAAACCTCTAATGGCAATAAATTATTTATATGATGAACTCGATTCTTTATCCATATAGTTTATTTTCAAAGATAAAGAATAAAAAGACTAACATTGAACTATCTCCCGGGAGATAGAATGATGAGTGCACCTTCTGAAAACTGCGTGAAAAAGAAAACATCTTCTATTTTAATGCAAAGTGTCATCGTATGCTGAGGGTATTCAGAATACACAATTAGGGAAATTCAACTATAGCATGGAATGAAAGTGCCAAAATTTTTAATGCGAGATATTTTGAAGAAGATACTCGTACTATATTTCCAACGAACCATATACGAGTATAAGACATTTTTTAATTTGAATTCTCCCATGTTCTTACTCAATTTATGAACGTCGGCTGTGGTACACGCAGAGCTCGCAAATAACAGTTGTTCTTTTCTCGTTGTCCGAAAATAAATGTTTTCTACTGACACTTTGAGCAAAGAGTCAGAGAGAAACCGTTCGCATGGATTCTTTAGAAAAACGGTTTGCGCTCAACAAACAACCTTTTCTTTTTGTTCTCTTTTGGTCTGGTTATTCACGGACCGTTTTGTTGAGTGAAATGAAGCAAAAAGTCTTTTGCGTATGTATACGTATATGCGTGTGTGGCTTCGGTTTGAGTGTGTACGGATCATAATTACATTATTACATATTTACATCTAAAAATACATGCAAATAAATTTAAATTGTTCTTTTAAAAAAAATTAAAAATTTTCTTTTAGCTCAAAAATTTCTTTCAAGTATAAAAAATTCATATTTAAAATTTTAGGGTGATTCATGGTCTAACTCTAAAGTTACACATTTTTCAGCCAAACGAGCCACTGCGCATTGACAACAAATCAAATTAAAATAAAAACCGTTTGCGTTGAGCCTTTCAATCTTTTGCTCATTTGCCGAGTCTCATTGTGCGAGCGATTGACATCGTATCTCTCTCTATACGTTGTTCATTAACAGAGCGTCACACGAATAGCTTAACTCAAAGCGCTCAACAAAAAAAACAAAAACGTAAAGAAAAGAAGAAGTCTGCTGCTCAGAGAGAGAGAGAGAGAGAGAGAGAGAGAGAGAGCGAGAGCGAGTGTGTATGTTTTTTTTCACTTATGTCCGTGAGCAGAGCGTAACGAAAAAAAAAGGTAAACTGTTATTTGCAAGCCCTGGGTACACGACAATTCATAGCTACCATGAAGCCCCTAATTTATTAACTTAATTTTTATTTTATCGCCTGCCATGAAGGGCTATTTCATATCTCAATTTATGTACTGTATTAAGTGAAAATAAAACGGCTTAAAAACTATGATATACGAAAATTTCCAGATATATTAGTTTGAAACACGCAACTTAAATTTCTGTGGAATTTCAAATAAATATACAGCATAAATATTTGTTAAAACTAAAATTCTAAATCGAACAATAGCAAAATAATGGATTAAACTCAAAGTTTTGCATGTCCAAAAAAAAAACAAAAAAAAAGGGAACGCCAAATTGAATTAACTCAAATTGTTGATTTTTAATTAAACACGTTCGTGGTTTCTCGCATTTTATTTCAATTGAACAACATACAATATAAAATTTTTACCATTTTATTGAATTTGTGACCAAAAACAAAAAGTTGTAAATTATACAATGCTGCAGCATGTAAATAAATGAACTTTAAATGAGATTTTAAACCATAATAATTAAATTAAAACGCTGAAAAGCAACAGACGCGTTGCTCAAATATTATAAAGAGCAACGACCAAAAAGGACCTAGAGAGTGTGGAGTACACACGTTGACCACACGCATAAAAGTGCAATTATTATGGATGAGCCTTTTGACAGAAGCAAAAAGCATCACCGAACTTTATAGTACAAACAATTAAATCGAAAAAGGATGATGCCACACAGTCGTGGTCAGCAGCAAATTTGAGTACAAGTACAATATTGTATGTATAGTTTATAGAAGTGAAGGGAGATGAGAGCCTGTACTGTGCAGGACACGCCATAATATTTTGGTACACATATGTACGTCGTACAGGATGAAGCGGACACTAAAAGCAGTCAAGTGTATAAATCAGATTTCGCAATTAAGCAAAATTGAAATTCAAGAGGAAAAATTTTAGGATATTTATTGCCAACGGCGTATTTAATAAAATTGCAAATAGTTATGAATTATGCATCAAATGTGCGAGCAAATTGCAGTCAAATTCGCATTTATTGCATATACCAAAGGTATGCATGAATGACTGACTGACTCTATTGTTATTTTGAAGTTGAAATAAAATCCAAAAAATATTGTTTCAAATTTGGTTGCTGTCATTGTGAAAAGCATGCACTCACCTTTCTACGTCCACAACAAAGCATTCTTCGCGCACGCGAATGTCCTGTAGCTGCTTTCAATCGAGTAAATTTCTTCTTCCACTGCATTTAGTGGTCAATTGTGGAACATTGGCATCGGGCGACAAAACGCACGCATGCACGCACGTCGTACCTCGTCGTCTACGTCCTTGTCGTCCTCGTGCTTGTTGTGCTGTCCAACCAATATGTACACGCGACGCTGCTGCTGCTGCTGCTGCTGCTGCTGCTGCTGCTGCTGCTGATGATGATATTGCCGTGTAACTGCGGCTCGGATCCTATCCTTTTTGAGCTGCTAGCGTATTAAATGCACGCCTGCGTCCCTTGCGGGCCGCCGCTCCGAATGGATTTGCTCGATTTGATGTGCATTTAGTTGATTAACATCTTCAAAGCGTAATGAAAATGCTTTTTCTTCTGAATTTTGATAGAAGCGAAAACGACTGCGTTTAGTCACAACAACGGACTATTTGTATTTCAAGCTGAAAGCAATAAGAAAAGCAATTTATTACAATAGTATTCTTATACAAAAAAATAAAAGCAAAAAGTAGCACAAAAATTAGTTTTTAATTTAATTAATTTATGTATTGGCTGAATATTTGAAATGTTGCACAGCTAAGAACTAAGTTATTGGTGAAGATTTTTCTGTATGCAACAAAAACAACGTAAGAGAGAGAGAGAGCTCCTAAAAGTGTAAAAGCACAAATGGACCCTCTAGCAATTTAACATACTTGTTTGTTTTAAAATTATGCATTTAACCGAGAGACCGACAGAAATGAGTCACCAGAAAGAGAAATATCCCGTAGCGAAGCAGGGAAGCGGGTGTCTATCCGTTCCTGGACACGGGTTTAGAAACGCACTAAGTTCGACTTTTTGCTGCAGACTATCTTATTGTTAATGGTTTGTTCGTTTTTTTCGCTACACTCTTAGGCCTGCTGGGGCTCCCAGAACCATATGTTTTTATACCATTTCCATATAGAGTGAAAAATTATATAGTACTTCTAAAAGGTTTCTAACACATTAAAGGAAACACCATTAAGTATATCTTGACGAGTCGATTTAGCTATGTCCGTCTGTCCGTCTGTCAGTCAGCCTGTCTGTCTGTCTGTCTATTGTTGTGCATTTTTTGGCAACCAATTTTTAAGATATCCCGTTTTATGTCGGTTTCTAGACTTTTTTATTGCAATTAAATAGAGTATCCACATTGACATACCACGCCCACTTTTTCGGGTTGCCCTCAAACAAACCACCAGCCCACTTTTGACTTTTTGTATGCAAATTTTTGTTTATTGCAGTCAATATCACCTTACAAATTAACATGGTGACCCTTCACATATCACATTTGGGAGTGGCTCCCATACAAATCATTCGCAAACTTTTTGAAATTTTGTATAAAAATTATTCATATTACAGTAAGTATCAACTATAAATTTGATATAGTGGCTTCATCTGTAAGGTATATATTCTCATTGCGCAAATCACAGTCTTAATTTAGTCATCAATGATTTGTAAACCTTTTCCGAAATGCAGAACACCATTTCAAGACCATATCCGCCAAATGTTCAATCATTTTCTGAAATACGTTGTTTGGAAAACTGAGGAAGCAGAAGGGACTTAAAAAATGTTTAATTGAAATATTATTACATTGGAAAATGTATTCATGGAAGAGGGGAAGAAAGCATATCAGTTACATTGTTCTGCTTGTAAGAGTGGGTTTAATCATATTCTTGATGGTATAATTTCGCCAATTAATTTTTTGTTGTGTTTATTATTGTCAGGAGAAGGTTCATATGAAAGAAAAAGTTAAGAAAGTTGAGCGTAAAAACTTTTTGTGAATTATTAGTGCTATTAAGTTTTAATCGATGTTTATTATTAAGTTTTAAGCCAAAATAGACGCAAAACATTTTATTTGTGGACATCTACTCGCTGGTTGGAGAAGGGGTGGAAGGAACAGGAGAAGAGGGGCAGGAGAATTGGTGGTGGAGGTGATAAGGAGCATGAGGAAAGTGGGGCAGAGGGAAGGTGGGTCAGGGGGAAGGAGTGGCTGGGGAAAGGAGAACGGCAAGGGGATCTTTAACAACGCGCCGGGTACCAGCTAGTAGAGAATAAAAATAAACACAGCTATTAAAAATTTATGAAATTCACTTAATATAGCAAGAAAATATAGTTTAGTCGGAGAACGGAGAACTTTTTTCTCAGACAGAGATATACAGACGGAAAGACGAACATGGACATTTCCTCGTCTTGTCGCGCTAATAACGAATATATATTCTTTATGGTTGCTTTCTTCGCTATGTATTGGGAGGCCGGATCGTTATATGTAGAATGAAGTGAACTCGGCGGCGATTTAAGAGCAACTAAAATACATTTTATTCATATTTCACTTACAGAGTTTATATGCTTAACAGTTAGAGCAATATTCCAGTGTATGACAGGGTATAACAATTGACATTCCAACACTATGTAACAAACATTTTGATAGCACAACAAACCCAATATACAGGGTGTCTCAAAACAAAGTTCACATTTAAAAAATCGATAAAAAAAAGTAAGTAGTTTATTGAAAAAATGTTTATTACATATTAAAATACACACTTTGGGAATTTGTTTCTTAAAAATGATATTGTCCATTCATTTAATCGAACACTAAAATTTCCTATGACGGCTCGGCAGGTATTCTCCGTGAGGGCTGTCATTTCGTGACAGATATTTCCTTTTAAAAGTGCCAGGGAAGTCGGTTTGTTGCCGTAAACTTTAGATTTGACGTAACCCCACAGGAAAACGTCCATAGGGTTTAAATCGGGACTTCGTGGAGGCCAATTTATGTCACCTCTCCTGGAGATCAATTTGCCAGGAAAAATTTCATGAACTGGTGGTAGAGACCTGTTGGACGTGTGTGAAGTTGCTAAAAATGCGGAACAATGATAGTCTATGCACGTTTCAAGCAACAGCACGCTTCCGAATCGAAAGGTCCGGGTTGTCACGAACAGACTGAGTACCACTGTCTATGTTTTCGAACGATCTTGGTCTCCATTGTGCATCGCCTCTTCTGGAAGTAATGCGTTCTGAGTACTTTTCTTGCAACAACTCAAATGTAACGCTCGATTTTCAGAATTCATGTTGGAACCAAATATCGGCCAAGTCCATTCGCCTCAGAGGGACAGACAGACGGACAGAGGTGATCAAGAACATATATATTTTACAGGATATCCGATGCTTCGTTTAATGCGTTACAAGCTCCATGACAAATTTGTAAAACTATTCAATACAGTATAAAAAATTAGATATATTTGTATTTACTATACTACTATTCACATTATGTGTGAAGAGTATACAAATTTAAGTATGTTTGTATTCAAATATTCTTGAATAAAGAATAGTTTCTTTCGAAAAATTCGAATTACATGTTATTAATTTGATATATATATATATATATATATATATATATATATATATATATATATATATATATATATATATATATATATATATATATATATATATATATATATATATATATATATATTCTTTGGAACGTTGGCAACAGTAATTATTCTCTTTTTCTTTTAATTTTAAAATTATATTTAAAATTGACCGGTACCGGTACCAGCCCGGTACCGCTATACTAAAATTGAAGAACCGTACCGAAATAAATTGGAACCAGTATCAAAACTGAAAACAAAACTGTTTTATTCCCTGTATAGAACACAAACGTAGAAGAATAACAGTGTTGTCACTTGAAACGACAGAGTAATATGCTGTTAAAGTTCGGACATAACAATCTGTGTGAAGATAGTATAAAAACATGCAAATTAAATTAGGAACTCCTATCTAAGAACAGTTTAATTTACTGTACTAATATATGGTTACCAATTTGTGACGGAATGTGCCAAGATGAAAAGAAGCGGTGAGTGTTGCGTCGCATTTTTCAAATAATAGTTTTACAATACCAAGATTATCTTATATTCCAAATTTGTTGTATAATGTTACAAGAGATGATAAAAATTTGCGTTGCGTTATATGTGAATGATCACAAATATCCTTAACATATTTGAGGTCTATCTATTAGAACCAGAATCTCTAACTAATTTATATCGAGTTTGTATGGGAACTATATACTATAGAGGTCTGATTTTAACTAATAATTTTAATAAATATTTTATGGGAATAGATAAACGAATTAGCAGTCTTATTCATTAGAAATGTGAGCAATTTTTATACAAAAACTAGACATTAGGCAGTAGATACAATATTTAACGTGTTTAAAAAAAATGTTAAAATTGAAAATACCCTTTTCACATTATGTTTAAGGTATATAGTAAGTGGACAGCATACAAATAATATTGAGACACTGCAATACGTTTTTGTAATACTTTAAGCTGTGATCACACTATAAAACATGCCGGTCGAGCATGTTGCGCTTGAAATGAAATCAGTTATGTGCAAACGCGGTCGAGAATACGATCGATGTAAATTTTAAGCGTGTAATTTTGTATATTAATACTTATACTGATACCTTATAAAACATTAAATGTGCAGTGACTTTGAATAAATAAATTTACAATAATTGAATTGAATAGAGTTTCACATAAACTAAACGAAACGCCTTGTTGTGTTCCTGCCACTTAGTTCAAGTATGATGAAATTAAAATTTTTACTTGAGCCAAGACTAATAACTTCAAACATTACATTGCTCTAGTAGACTGCAAATAAGTACACCCTTTTAATTTGCAATCTAAAAGCTAAGCTGAGAGTTTATGCAGCTGAAGAGCATCTCAATTGGACTAAAAGACTTTAATACGTATTTATTTAGTAGCAAATTTACAAACGCCTTTCGTTGCACTTCAAGCTCAGTTTCTATGCCAAAAACAAACATTTCAAGTCGCCTGCAACTTCTTTTCCACAAATGTCCTTTATGTAAAAAAGGCACAAATCCAATATTTGTAAAGGGAGGAGGAACGGAAGGAAAATGTTAAGAATGGAAGAATCAGACTGCTATAGCAGCCCAGCGACCAACAACAGTCAACAACAATTAAAGTAAGATGCCATATAACACTCGCCCACATACATACAAAGGCACAAACATAGTTATTCCTCAACGTATATGCATACATACATAGTAAATACATAGTATGTACGAGTTTATACATCTGTACAATGAAAATCAACGCTGAAGAATTTTTAATTAAGTTCTACAAGGATAAACTCGACAACGCTTTGGCTGCTGCTTTGGTTGCTGCTGTGCAGAGCCAAATGCATGCCTGCATGTACCATCCACATTCACACAAGTTCCCAACGCTCTAGATATGTATGTACATACATCTATATGTATGTGTGCCATTGGAGTAAGCTTCCAACTCTTAGCATAGCAAAATGTCGGCTATGAGCTCTGTTGGCAGTATGCCCATACATATTATCGCTAGCAAGTGCCGCTGAGTGCTGAGATTTTTTACCATAAACCACTTAGGCGGAATGACACAATGTACGACTACAACTACAACAGCAACAGCAACAACATCGAGTAGCATCAGAACAAATGGATATAACAAAACCTAGAACAAGTCCCAATTTAAAACCATAACAACTTCATAAAAATTTTGACAACTATAAATAATTCTAGCGAAATTTATTCATTGGAATGAAAATCGTCCTATTTGAATTGATTAAAGCGTTTTGCGCGGCAATATGAATTTTTAAGTTCATCTATAGAAATTATGTTCAAAAGAAGAAGAAGAAGAAGATAAATTCCTTGGGCCCGAACTTACAATACCATTCACACGAAGTTTCAAGTTGTGTACTGAGTATATATAAAGAAAAAATATAATTGGAAAACATAACAACCTACACGTGTGTGGAAAGTTTTTTGGGGACTACCTTTGAAAGTGGTCGGGACACGCCCGATAAATATGCGATAAATAAGGAGCCATAACACAAAACTGTAAATTAATTTTACCTTTAATGCAAAATTGTTTCATGCAAAATGCCAAAAATGGAGTGATCCCTGTTAAAAGGGAGATCACACCGGTTTATATATATGTGCAGTGTCCAAGAAGACGTGTCCATAAGAAGCCACCATATCGAATTTAAAGTAGATATAATTAATAATTTATTTTATACAAAACCACAAAATCGATGGTTTGGGAAACGTTCCTTCATATTTATTTGAAAGCCACGACATCAAATTTCAAGTTGGTATTGATTACAATAAAATTGTGTTCTATAAAACAAGTCAAAGGTGAGCAGTGGTTTGTATAAGGGCTGCCCCAAATGGTGGGAGGAACACAGCCATTGATGTACGGAAGCCACCATATATATTTTTAAGTTGATATGAAAAATGCACATATATAAGTAGATACAATCTTTAACGTGTTTAAAAAAAAAATGGTAAAATTGAAAATACCCTTTTCACAAGAAAGTTTTCATACAAAATGTGAGCGAGGGGTTTGTGTGCGGGTTACCGAAAACGTGGACCCGGCAAGTCTATTTGACTGTAATATAGACTACATGCCTACTTTCAACTGGATATTTTTAAAATGTATGCCCAAAACATGCGCAACAACGTCCAAACAGACGGTCAGACGGACAGATAGACGGACATAGCTAAATAGACTCGTCCCGTCGAGCTGTTCAAGAATATATATACTCTATGGAGTCTTAAATGCGCACAAACTTTCAGATAAACTGATAATACCATTTTACACTATGTGTGAATAGTATCATGAGTTTTTCAATTTTCCCATAATGCTTTTCTTTGAATAGATAATTAATAGGTAATTAGATTTCAGGAACGTTACATCCGTATGGGGTATACTTCTCAGCTATGGATCCTTCCGATCAATACATCGAATGGCAAGTCTTAAAAATTACATTTTACGATATGTTGATTGACCAAAGAGTCAATGTGAATATCTCCACATACTATTTTCTCTCCTTTTCCGATACCATAATCCCAATAAATTTGTTTCAGATATAAGATTTTACTCTTCACAGACGTTTTCAAGAGGGCAATGGAGATCGGTACTATATTGACATCAAAGTGACTAGTAAAAGTTTGGCCTCTAACAGCACTTCATCTACAGAAAATCAGTTTTTATATCTAATTTCAAAAATAGAGCATAAAGCATTTATGTACATTAGCGGTATGACTTTTCAACTTTTTTCTTTTTAATTGGATATATCATTTATACTTACTAGAGCACAAATCACCAAATACATAGTTTTGTAATAAGAAAAGAGGACAAGAGAGGAGAAAGTCATGCGTAAGAGTATACTCAAGAATATCGTTCGTTTACTCTCATTTGTTTTCAATATAACTGGATCTCTACGAAAGCGTTTAATTTTTCTAAATATAGGTTTAGCGAAAACAAAAGTCTTTAAATGCCTTGTTTGTCTTATTGAATGCATTTTTGAACGGCTTTAGTACAATATATACCTACATAGCGCTTAGCTAGCACATTTTATCTAACAAAGTATAAAAACAATGAATGATTGTTGGCCGGCAAAATAGAAATATTATTTAGTAACATCGAATGGCAACAATAATATGTGCGATATTCCAGAGAACGAGTTCATAAGTAGCCTCATCCCAAGAGTTCGCACAAACCGTCATTTCGGTCACACTGTGCAAGATAAAATACATCGTTCGCTAGAACAACCGATAGCGATCAAGTTTTGTTTTAAACTTTGCAAGACCGCAACGACTGTTGTTCCAATGATGAATCTGAACTTTCGAACAATCTACCGGTCTCACAAACCCTTTATTAAAAGTCGTGAGTAGGTGAGCGATGACGATACTATATGGCCATCAACGACCAGTTCCAACGAAAATGTGAAAATGTGTTCGAGAGAACTTTCCAACTCCGATCGTTGCGAACACTTAAGTTCGTTAAGTTATACATTCATTGCATATTCCAAAAACTATTGTTCACGTAATTGCTCACGAATTTGGAGACGAGGACATATCACGCCGAATTAAAATGTGCCTGAAGTTTTTGGACCTATGAGCAGAAGACCGCCACTGACTTGAGTATTCGAGTACGCCCCTGAGATAAAGAGACAAAGTGGCGCGTGGCACACTTCAGCGTCCCCTCGCCCCAAAAATGATCAGAATGAGAAAATCCAAAATCAAGACCTTGGCTTTTGTCCATTAGGAGTACGTATCCCAAACTACATCCGTGATCAGAAAATTTTACTCAAATCAGCGTTCAACGCATCCGGTTCGACAGCATAACGGATTGGAAACTTCACCATGACCATGCACCAGGTGTGCCAATGCATTGCTACAGTCCTGACCTAGCTGCCCCAGACATATTTTTATTTTCGCGCTAGAAAACTGCCATGTAGGGTCCACATTTTGGGACTGTTGACAACATCGAAGAGCATTACACCAACGCATTACAGAACATTCTGGAGGAGGACTACCGTGACGCCTTCGATGCCCAAAAATCTGTTTTTTTTTTTTTTTAACGATTTGTACCAATCTGATCAACAAATTAATTTCAATTAGTTGGAATTCATTAGTCAATACTGAATGGTTTTGACATTTGCTGTCTAAAAGTTTATACATATTGGAAGTGTATCAAGTTAGTCAAGAAGTGTGTTCACTCCTTAAACTAATTAAACTGTAAATTTACTAAAGTTTCAGATACTTCTGAATGAGACCTTAAACTCAACTTTCAAAAATAAAACTCCGCAATGGCTTAACAAAATCGCTGCATGCAACTCATACACAACTCTCGGGACACAAGCAACGCTCGACTGTGTCCGTGTTTTGTCTATGTTGGGCTGTGTGCCATTGTGTCTCTGTATCGCTCTCCCCCATCTCTCTGCAGCTGTATCTGTTTGCGTTTACGACAATGTCCTGCAATGAACTTGTGACATATACTCGCTACGACACACACACATACACACACCCATATAAGTACATGCAAATACGTATGCAGGCGCCTCAATGTATGCTGTAAATTTTTATTCATAATTTTTATCGTGTCTGCATACGATGATGATGTAGAAGAAGAAGAAATACACCCACAACAACAACAACTCTCTTACTTTTTTATCTATATGGAGTTATTACCAAAACGTTGAAGTGCAACTGAAAGAGTAATAGAGAAATAGAGAGAGACAGAGCGAAGGGGATATGTTCACATATAACGTAAGCAAGGGAGCGCGCAGCAGATACAAAGATACATGACATGCAACTACATGATACTTTGTGTCATTGTACAACAACAACAGCAACAACAATAACGTAAGCGACTAAAACAAGTACAGCAATCAGTAAAACAGTGCTAGACACACATAGTTGTATGACGGTCTGGCCTGGTCCTTCTATAAAACGATGCCAGCAACAACAACAACGCCAATTCGAAGAGCAACAGCAGCAACAGCAGCAACAACAACATAAATAATAGTTGGCAAACTTCGCGAAAACGAAATTGCCGGAATGAGTAAGGAGGTGAATGAATGGAGCAAGGAACATGGAGCAATGTGGGTTGTGTTCCTGCGAAGAATGATGTCTACGCACGCATAAAATTTATTATAATGACATCATAAATATATTTTTCTCGCTATTTTCTTTACAATTTTCTTCTTGACTGCACTTCTTAGAAAACTTTTAGCGAGCATGTGGATTTGAAGGTGAAAAATGTGTGCAAAACAAAAAAGTTGGCAAGCAATATTTGAGTAGTTAGACTCTATTATACCCTGCACAGTGCCGTGATATGAAAATTTAATTAAATTGAGTAAGATGAGCTAATATCTTTATTTATAATATCCTAAATAATCTGAAGCTTTAATACTCTTCACACTTCACACTTCTTACTACAGTTTTCAAATATTTGAAAGGATGCGGAGATTTTAAAAATTTTATTACAATACAATTACCTCGTTTATGTATTGGGCTTAAACTTCGTTTGTTGGCGGTTGTGGCTCGGATAGAAGTTTGTGAAATACTTATAAAGATTTAAGTTTATCTTTTATTGAAAACACGATTTCATACGTACATACATTATGCATATGACTATTTTTTAGAACCATATATACATGATACTACAAGGTGAGAAAACAAAATATTCTTGGTTAATTCAATGACAAAAACCCTCCGCAGGGAAGGCATTTTCTATAATTTTTATTGATTTCCAAAGATTAAATTTATCGAGTGTGTTTTTTATACCTCAAATATATAGTGAACATTTTCCATATGTTCTATGAGGTAAAAAAAGTAAAAATCCACACCTCTAATGTGTGTAATTGTTTGGCAAATCATCAAGTAAAATCTTACTCCCGACGAACGTTTCCAAATTGTGAAAATTTTTTTACCAAAATCAGAGATTAACAAAAACTGTGCTCGGCGTTCTTTGTAAATTTTACCGTCAATATAATCGACCAACCGAGACTGCTATTATAAAAGTTATTGTGAAATTATACAGCACGTAAAATCTTTTTGATGCCAAACCACCGTCAAGAGTGCGCAGACCACCCACAGCTGCAACTATCGCCGCTAAGAGACCAGTGCCGTGAAAAACCGCAATTCATCAATTGGATATCGTTCACAAGAACTTAATATCCATCAACGCTTTGGAAGATTTTTCGCAAAGATCTTGGCTTATGTCTTTACAAGATTCAATTGATGCAAGCATTAGAACCACATAATCATGGCGCTGGAATGAATAGAAGTCGATCCACTTTTTTTACCGCTTTGTCAATAAACCAAATTGTCGCATATAGTCCGATGGTGCAGTTTGTGGGCTGGTGACATCATTTGGCCATACTTCTTCAAAAGCGATGAAATTGCAACCGTCACCATCGATAGTGCCCGATATCGACTCGATTTGAACGATTTTTTTATTTCGAAAAGTACGTGATCATGTTCTGTAGGCCTTTGATTTCAACACAATCTCACCACATGCCATACTTCTAGAGCAACCAACGACATGTTTAGAGTAGAGTTTGACGACAGAATAATCTATAGAAACGGACCAACGAAAATTCACTCATTCCATTTATTTGTATGAATTCCATTTCAATTTAAACTTCTATACCTCTTAAAAAAAGTCAGTATAATCCATCTTTTGTATGTAGCTCAATAAAGTATATATTTTCTTGATCACCATAATGCGACGAATCGAATTACCTATGTTAATCTGTCTAGCTGTCTGTCTATCTACCCCCCCCCCTGTCTGTATGAATCAAAACTAGTCGCTCAGTCTTTATGATATTTATCTGAAATCGGGTATGGAGACTTCACATATTCTTAGGCCGAAATATATCACACCTACTATGCCTCGCCTACTTTTAGGTGTAGCCCCAACTTCCACTTTTCGAATTTAGTATGAAAGCTTTTTCATTACTGTCAATAATAACTTGAAATTCGACATGGTGGCCATTAATGAACAGAAGCTTCACATAGTTATGAGCAAACCACATTAAAAATGAAGTGAAATTGTGTATAGAGTATTGAAGCTTCGATTCTACCGAAGTTAACCATTTTCCTGGTCTTTTTTTTCGAAACAAAATTCACAAAAAGAACAAAAAATTAGAAATGAAAGCCAAAAAAATTGTCAATCATTAATCAAACGATATTCATACAGTGAAGTTATGCATTGTAAATGTGTAGCTCATTTCTCTTCGACTATATTTCGGGCAAGTTTTTATACTCTACACACAGAGTGTATAGTATAGTATATAGAATAGTATTAAAATTTAGTAACAATGTTTACAACGCCACATAAAGGAAGCATGGGAGACCTCATAAAGAATATATATGTATGTATATTCGTGATTAGCACGACGAGATGTGTTGATCTAACCATGTTCGTCAGTCTGTCTATCTGTTCGTGTGTTTGATTGCGCCTTATTCTTTCAATCTTTGAAATATTAGTTTAAAAGTTGGTATGTAGACTTTTATATGCTTCCATACTCTTCAAAATCAGCGTGATTTACACATTAGAACGTATTGCCGTTATACAAAAACGTGGCAATGTGAAGAGTATTTAAGCTTCGGTTCAAGCGAAGTTAAAGTTTTCTTTTACTTTTACACATTTTTCTCATTCTCTCTGTTCCCCTTTCGTTTACGCTCGACAGAATATATGTAATGAAATTTACTACGTACTACAAGTATATTTCATTGAAAAAAAAAGATATACAAACTGCAATGGAAGGTCAGTACCACAGTATGAAAGACATAAAGAGAAAAATGATAACGTTTTTTTTTTTTTAAGAAAGAAAGGATAAGGAAATAAAATATCACCGGAAATAAATATGAAGAATTTGAGATTGCACTGTAAAGAATCTGATGGTCATTGAATAAATATTGAGATATTTGTTTGAGCAATATAATTTAAAAACATCAAAGACGACTATAAAATACTCTGCACCATTGCTAATGTAGACTTCAAATTTAAAACAATAAAAAACTTAAATTCGGTGTAACTGAAGATTTAATACTATTCTCATTTCAAGCTGTGGATTAAGCAGGTATAAAGAAAAGAATATTTGTTAAATCTAACTACCTAAACGTGGGATGACGGTTTGTTGGAGCCTACCCCTAAGACTAGGCGTGACACACTCCGAGCTAATTATGTGAAGCGCCCGTCCATATGACGCCAGTAAGTTTATATTGCCAGAAATGATAAAGTTTTTTATGAAAAATCGCAAAAGTGGATGGAACGTTTGTATGGGGGCTGATCCTAAAAAGAAGGAATGTCACCTATTTATCTATATGTGAATCGTTTGTCCATAGCAAGCCACTAAATTAAATTTTAATTTTTAATTTAAGTTTCTACGAGGGCTACCCCTAAATGAAGGATCACACCCATTGATATATATTGGAAGACTCCTTTCAGAAGAAGACACCATGTCAATTTTTAAGTTGTTATTGACCGCAATAAAAAAAATCTTCATACATAAAGTCGAAAATCGGCGGGTGGTTTGTATGGGAGCTACCCTAACAAGTGGGCGTGGCATGTTAATTTGGATACTCCAACAAACTGCAATAAAAAGAAGTCTATGTGCAGAACAGGATGTCTAAAAAATTGGTACCCAAAAAATGCGCAACAATATACAGACGGACAGACAGACACGGACATACATAGCTAAATCGCCTAGTTTAGTCGAGCTGATCAAGAATATACTTTATGGGATCAATAAGATCCCCTTTAATGCTTTACAAACTCTCTGAAGTGAATCCATGAAAGCCACCATTCGATATATCGAATGATAAGCCGATGTTGACTTAACTCAGGAAGTTTTTCATACAAAATCAAAAAAAATTGCGATGGATATGTATGGAACTATCTCAAAAAGTGGGCAAGATACGCCCATTTGTGAAATGTAAAAAGGACGTCCATAAAAGGCCATCACATTGATTTTCAAGCTGATATTGACCTAACTAAAAGAGATATTCATACAAAAGCATAATAGTGGGCGGTGGATTTGTATGAGGGATGCGTTAAAAAGTGGGCGGAATAAGCCCTTAGTATATGTAAACGAAGCGGGCATCCCTAAAAAGGAATTACATCAAATTTTAAACTTACATTGACTTAAATAAAGAAGTTTATCATACAAAAAGAATCTCAAATACCGACTTTCTACCAGATAGCAAAAAATTATTCCTTAAAATATGCGCGGCAACTATCAGACTGGCGGAATATATATACAATACACTATATATATATTAATTATGGGGTCTACGATGAATAGTATAAAAAAGAGTTTTATGAATAAAACTTTGACATTTTGAGGCGAAACCATCTTCAGTGAAACCCAGCAGCAACTCGCATTTCCTTACTCTGTAACTGCATAAACTGCTTGTAAATTATAACATATCGTATATGTGTGTAAAGATGGTAACAGTCTTTTACGCCCAATATACTCAAATATACTCAAAAAAAAAAAATATATAGATTGGTGAGCTATTTCGCATATTTAGATAAACATATTTTTTAATTAGTACGGCATGCCATCCGTGAATTTCAAATTAATATATTTAACGACCTTTATTTATGAATATATGAGTTTTTCTGGCTGGCTTGATGTCATTACAAGAGTTTTAAAAAATCTTAAAACTTGGCTACGCAGCTTGTTTATTCAGTTTTTTATTTCTTTTTTTACTACTCAATCAAGCAAATGCAGGCGATAAAGCCAAAAAGAAGCAATGAAGCGAAGAAGAGAGAGCAGCATTTATAGTCTGCGACGAAGTGAGTGCAAATTACCGTTCAGTATTAAGCTAAATGAGCGTATGCAATCACCTAAAATAGAAGAAAAATCGTCAAAATCGTCTCCATGTTCACACATAAACACACACGCATGAGGCACTCGAGAAACTCTCCCACTACACAAATTTGCATTCGTCCACATTTTGTTTCGTTTATCGATCGATTTATGACCAAAAAATACAATTTCGTTTTTTGTTTCAATTTCATTTCATTCATTTGGACACACATGCACATATACACACACACACACACACACTCATTTCTACTCGGTTCAGTTCTGCTCTGCACTCTTAGACTTTTGCACTAGTGTCTAAAGGTTCAACCGTTTGCCAGCCCCACTCCCCCATGTCCCACGTTCAATGTTGGCCTGCGGTGAAGTTTATCAACTGTGCGTGTTTGTTGTTATTTATTTCACCATTTCTGTTGTTCGTTTTCACCCCTCGCATTAACTCGCTTGTAGCGAGCATTAGCACCCGTCATCAAACAATCCCACGCACATACACTTGTACACATACGCACACACACACACACACACGTATGCGCAGCATGTGGTGAGCGCAGCTAGTGCCGATAAGCAAGACCTATTTTAAAAGTTAATATTAATGCAAGAACAAGAAAAAAATTTAATTTAGTATACAAGGTGAGTGTAAAGTAGTTAAGACTTTTGGAATGGTGTACCTCCTACGTATGATTAATGCGTTGGAAAGGTAGGTGCTTTCCCACCTTCCAGTCAAAAATTTCATAAAATTTGGTACACTGGAAGCGGAGTTATTGTCGTCGTCCGTGATGTCATTTAGGATGTCGGTACTTCTACTGCTACGTCCAAAAACGGTTTCTTTTTATCGCATATACATAGGTGACGCCATCAGAAAAGGCCATATTCCCAATGTTCTATTTACTTTGGAACGTACCTAATATATGTATACCAAACTCTCTCTTTCTATTTAGTACAGTTCCAAGGATATAAGCAAAAGTTCTTCTTCTCTCTTTATGATGATAACACTTCTATTACATGTTACAAAATCAAAAGAAGTATTTTGTTCATAAAGTTAAGTTTTAGGAATGAAATTTGGAACCATATGCAGCAAACTTTCTCCCAGTCGAACTATTACGTAATATTGCTTATATGTATTTGATTTTTCCAGTGTCGATTCTATTTCACGTTATATGCCTATCTGAATATCAATTATTTTGGAGCTATTTTCACTGCCGTAAGCTCGATCATCTCTGAATTTTGCAATCAAATTTTAAATATCGGACCGAAATCATATTAGTCATTAGTCTTGATAACACAGGCCCACCAAAAAGAAAAACCTTTTCGTGGCCAAGGGATCAGACCATATTTTTAATATGTTTTTTGGGGTCGCTGAAACCGAATCCGAAGTCCATTTTGCCCCATCACGTCTGGCCTGATCCCAGTACTGTATACTGTAGCGTAGAGTACTGCACTGTACTCTAAAAGGACAAAGTTAAGTTTGTTCGAATGTATTTAACGAACAAAAATAGGCGTGATAGACCCTATAAAGAGTATATATATGCTTGATCAGCATTGGAAATCTAGTCAATTTAGACATGTCCGTCTATCCATCTGGTTTTACGAAACAACAGTTCAGACGAACTATAAGAGCTTGGACACTTAGATTATTATTGACCCTACACACTCACGACCCCCACACAATAAATTTGTAGCCTGTACACCTGGGAACTTTTCCATCAAACCTTCAAACTACATAAATACATGCAAATGATTACACGCATGAGTGTATACACCCCATCTAACACACCAGGGGGTTGCACCAATTCAAAGCATATTCGTTCTTTTCTTTTTTTGTCACACAAATCTCGTTGCAGGTTTTTGTTAGACTATTTTGCTTTTGTGAGTTTTTGGTCAAAAGCGTACTTCAAATGTAACAACAACAACAAGAAAATACTATTTATAACAACAAAATGAAAAATAGAAACGAAAACAACAACAAAGAAAGCACCAACAACGCTTTACAATAATAACATTTTTTTAATAAAATAAATGAAATAATAAAATCTTAAAAAAAGTTAACTTCGGCGGAACCGTAGCTTTAATACCCTTCACACGAAGTTTTAAATTGTGTACTTAGCAGCTATAAGAAAGTAAAACTTGTGACCCCTAAGAACCTAAGCGTGAGTGGTGGGACTTTATGGGGGCTACCTCGAAAAGTGGGTGTTACTCTTTCATTAATATATTCATACTACTTGTGAAGCTTAAGAAACCACCATTAACTATAATTGTTTTTGTATTTTTCATACAAAAACCCAAAAGTGAAAGGTAGGTTTATATGGGGGCTATCCTTAAAAGAGTCTATATATATCAAAAACATAAAAGTGAGAGGTAGGTTTGTATGGGAGTTATCCCTAAAACTGGCCGTGGCACTTTGATATGGATACTCTATCTGAATAGAACCAAAATAAGCCTTTATACCAGAATTCACGAGTAGCAATTTTGAACATTTGCCACTTTCTTCTTAGACAGTGTTTTTACGCAAGTAGCCATTCAATGTTGCTACAGGTTATGCTACAGGTTCACCTTGGGAGATGAACTTGTTTGTGATGGGAGGTGTTACTGACTGAGTTGTCAATATCAAATTCACAGTTTATTAGTAGATTATGTATTTTTTGTTTTGTATTTGAGCCAATTTGTATTGTATGTGGTGAGTTTACGCATATTTTTTTTGGGTTGAGGGTGCTCCAGTGGGGTCAAGATTATAGCAGAGTGATCCGACGATAGATCTTTGAGGGATCTTAAACGCTTTTCGAGTTATTTCAAAATCTATGAGATCTGGGATTTCCATCGGATCTGCCTGCCAGTATGTTCTCCTATATGATGACACATATGTAAGCTTGTTATTAGGAGTTTATGAGCTGCTTTCCTTAATGATTTGTAAGCCGCGAGCTTTATTAGATATGATGAATTTTCTCTTTTCTCTTTTCTCTTACTATTTTATATTAA
Organism: Leucophenga montana; assembly: GCA_035044765.1. NCBI lineage: Eukaryota > Metazoa > Arthropoda > Insecta > Diptera > Drosophilidae > Leucophenga > Leucophenga montana. The sequence continues at coordinate 315,194 of JAWNNQ010000418.1, forward strand.
ATAATGGGCAGAAACCAGATAATCGGAGAGTAACAGGCTTTACACATTTTATGACGATCGCTTCAATAGTTTAGATGCCTATAAGTCACATATAAAGAAACAGACAAACCTTAGTTTATAGAACAAGTAAGAATGGAGCAGTCGTGTGTTCGCGACTACGACATACACTGCAGCCTTCTTAATGTAGATGTGCTTACTTTGAAATTAAAACAAAAAAAAAACAAAATTTTATTAAAAAACAAGAAAAACCATGGCACCGAAGTTTTAATACCATTCACATGCAGTTTCAAGCTGTGAATTTAGGTAGATATTTATAAAGGTAAGTTTCCTGGAACCCACCCCAAAGTGGGCGTGACACGCCCCTTTATAATAATGCGAGGTATCCGTCGATATGAAATGTAAAATTTTGCCTCAATTTTGCCTGAAATAATAGTGTTTTTCATGAAAAATCCCAAAAGCGGGCGGTGAGTTTTCATGGGGATGCCCCTAAAATGGAGAAATCACATCTATTTCATAATATGTGAGGCGTTCATCCACAATATATTACTGTATTAAATTTTATTTCTTTTATTTTTATTTATTTTTAATGTTCATACAAAAAGGCAAAAATGGCGAATGATTTGTATGGGGTATACCTCAAAAAGGGGGGATCACAATCATTTATATGTGTAGATTCCTTTCATAAGAAGCCACTATGTCAATATTTAACTAGATATTGCCAGCAATAAAAAATATTTTCATACAAAAAGTCGATAGTGGGGAGAGGGGGGGTTGATTTGTGTGGGATTTGTGTGTTACAACCGGATATCTTCAAAATTGTTGCCCAAAAAATGGGGGAGATTTGTACTGTGTCTAGCCCTTTAAGTGGGGTTGGCATATACATTTAATACTAAAATAATTATCTGAAGAGGGAAAAGGAGAATCTAAATATCCAAATAGTCTCATAAAGTCTCCAAAAATATTATCGTTCAAACGAACGGTCCGACGGACATGTCTATATCGACTCGTCTTCCCATGCTGATCAAGAATATATATTCTTAATGCGGTCTGCCACGCCAGGTTCTGCCTGTTACACAGATTTGCATAAATTTAATATACCCTATTAACTATGCGTACTGGGTATAAAAGGAAAACAAACTTTTTTTCCGTCTTCCGAAGTGTGTATATACGGGTCAAATGACCGTATTATGGGCGTGGTGGGCGTTGTGGGAGTGGCAGCCACAAATATAAGACATCTGCGGCCAAGGAGCATCTAACTGTCCAAGTTTGAACTTTTGATCTTTTCTCTAGCTCTTATATTTCCTGCGATCTGTTGTTTCATATATTCAGACGGGCGGACAGACATATGCTGAAGAAGGATAGACTCCATATACTTTATGGAGTCTATCCTTCTCCCTATTTGCACAAACTTGTTTTATAGCTTGTCTTATTGGATACAGAGTATGTTGTGTACTTGTATGTAAACTCCAATTTTTAGGCAAACTTCAGATAGGTAAGGAAATTGACCAAGCGAAGTATGGGCGCGATCGGTTATTATGCTGTATGCGTGCAAATATTTCACATATTGACTTGTCTCAAACAAAAAATTTACTTTTGAAGTAAGTATAGTAGATAAATTGGAAAAAACCACCAAATCAAGGCATATGATGGAGAAAAGGAAAAATGAAAGGTCAGAAAGGACAAGAATTACGCCTTGAACAAGACCGATTCACGGGGTGGTGACTATTTGACGCAAATTGATGAGATTCAGTTTATATGTAAAGAGCACTGAAAAATATATAATCCATAGGTAAAATGGGTGGTTCCACGCTCAAGGCGGGAAAAAATAAAGGTGACGGATACAATTGAATCGTTGCATATGTAAGAAGTACCGGGAAAAGTAAAATCAACTGGAAAAATGTACGGTGCCACGTCACCATATAATAGAAAACCATAGGGGACCAAGCAAAGCACCACGGTTACACTTTAATACATTGATAGATAAATTATGATGTATACACATATTACAAAGTTCACATGGGTGAACTAAATAATATACAGATGATCGTCTAATTTTTAACACGCGACCAATTTTCTACACTGGGTGCATTCACTATCGGTCATCCCTCACTTATCTGGTGAATGCGAGGGATCAAATCATGATCAGTACATTTTTGGATCATGTTCCCTCTAAATGTATTTTAAAAATACTAGAATACATTGAAATTATCATGATAAAAAATGGACATTAGCCTGCTACACCAAATTGCTACAGAATTCTTAGCCATTAGTTCAAAAAAAAAAAACAATACTTTTTATTTCCATTTTTTTTTTTTTGTTAGAATATTGTAAAAAAAACATTTTTTTTATTTAATCTAATTTAATATAGATTATACACAATACAATTCCAATAAAGCGTTTAAAAGACATTGACAAAATTTTAATACTATTTCCCCTATACGTGAAGAGTGTAAATAGTGAAATAAAACTGTTTAATAGTTCTCTCTCCCTCTCACTTTCAATTCCACACACGCTTCTTTTAGCATAATTTTTTTTAAAAGCTCCATACTGAGATCGATGAAAATTTTTGATATCAAAAAAACTTCATATAAAAAAATCTTGTCAAACAACAATCAAAAAATTTCGGCACGAACTGTTCTGCATCGAGTACTCGGATAACAAAAACGTTTGCTGCCGAAAACACTTTATATACTCAAAAAACAGGTGCAAAACAGTGTGACCGTTTGCATCCCCGTCAGAAAAACCAAAAGAAAAATCAAAATGGGTGGACTTTTCACCTAATAAATATCTGATTTTATTATTTCATGTTGATTTGGGCACACTGTTTTTCGTTTGTTTGACATAGCAGAAATAATTAACAATTTCATCATCAAAAATTTTCATCGATCTCAGTATTGGGCTTTATTGGAATAATATTTTTGCTTAGCTTTGACTTCATTCAGTTTGCGGCGACAGTGTGCAAATTAAAAAAAGGGGCGAGTGTGGAGTCACTCCTGTAAAAACATCTTTTTTTGTATAAATGTTTCTATTTTGAGGTTTTATATTTTTCATTGATTTGAAAACTTTTTAATACTTTCTCTCAACCTTTTTTTGCTTTGAAATTTGACAGTAAACATAAAAATATGATTTAGGGCTGGTAGGAAATACCGCGAATGGCGACAATGGCGACGAGTAAAGAAATATAAAAAGGATTATTTTATTGTTAATGAAGCGACTCCATTTTTATTGAAATTGTTTGATGTGGTTTTTTTGAACAAAGGTAAAATGAGGTTTTAAAAACAAATTAAAAAACACAAATATGAGCAATAATTGAGTTCCCTAACTACATTGCATGATAAATAAAGTTCCATGAGATATTGAAACTTATAATTAATTATATATTTTTCAGTCAAAATCTTAAACATGATTACGTGTTTCATAACCAGCATCAAAAACCGAGTTGATTTAGACATATCCGTATATCTGACAGTCCGATCGTCTGTTTGAATCACGAGGTCTTGGAGACAATGAAAGAGTGAAGACCACTTTTGCATTCGTAAAGTACAAGAGAGAGTTCGTAGACTTTATGCTCAATCTAGTGAGAGTTAGAGACAATTAAAACGATTGAGGGGAAAGACATTTTCGATTTCAGCTATTCCCTCCTACTGTGAACCAGACAGTGGCATAGCAAACGTTCAACTATTTGTTCTCCTTCGGTACTCCTACCACTTTTAGTGAAATCCTTGTGCTAGTGACGTGTCTTTCTTATAAGGCAATGACTCGTAAGGTCTCTTACCAGAATGGAACTTTTATGATGCAACAGTACGGTTGTTCGCTTTAGATTATAATTTGGTCATTTAAGCTTAGAGGTTTTACATATGTTAGTACTAGTTACCACATCTGTTATCTGATATACGGATAGTGGTACACTTTCTATCCATGTACCCGTAAGCGATCTGCGGCACTAGATAGTGCGATATAGGCCCTGCAACTGATCCAATGATCTGTGTAGAGTATATGTAATCTATATGGAGTTTGGTATTAGTAACATCAATACCAAATTTGAAGTTTGTAGCTTGGATAATACAGAGTTTATATTTACCAGAACCCTATCTGGACAATAGGTTTTGAATGTCGACTGATGAGAGACGATATTAACATAGTGAAAGAAGAGTCTTAGCATAAAGTACACATTTTTTAATCAGCTCGATAAGACTAGTCGATCTAATCATGTTCTGCAGTGCCTCCGTCCATACCTTAGATTCTATAAAACCTAGAAATACGTAATTAAACTCCTCACACATAGAGTGGATAGTATTAAAATTTAGTTACAATGTTATCATAGTATTAAAGAAAACATAAAGTATATATTCGTGTTCAGCATGACGAAACGAGATGATCTAGCCATGTCCGTATGTATGTTTGTATGCGTGTTATTGGTTTGAAAGTTGGTATGGAAGCTTTGTATAATCAGAATCAATTTAAGTTCAAAAATACAAAATCACTTTGTATTTATTTTGTTGCATCGCACACTTTTGTATTAAAGCAATAATTAATGTTAAAATAATAATTGCTAAACTACATATGAAAATACTGATATTGTATAAATTGTAGATTTGTATCAGTAAACATTTGACGACTCGGTAGCTCAACAGTCTAGCGTGTTACCTAACATTCCAGACGACACGGGTTTAACGCCCGCTCATTCAAAAATTTAAATTTATTGTAATTCTTTATAATAATTTCATGCGCAACAACCCACTATCTCTTTGGTTCCTCCGAAGTTTACTTTTTGTCTTGTTGTTTTATATTCGAAGGCGTGTCGTTCTAGGCATGTCCCCCACGAATCATTAGACTACGGTCAAATTTCGGGTAACCTGCATCATTAAGTTTGTGTTTGACATACGTAGAAAGCAGATATAAAAGGCAGACAGATGAACAGAAACAAGAATGATAACCAGAGAATAAGCTAATTTCAAAACATAAGCTAATTTTAAACAAATTTATTATACAAATTCACTGAAATGCGCCCTTAGTTTGTATATTGAAAATATTTCATAGTAAACGGAGCACGAACATAAAGTCATGCACAGACCTAATATAGTCGGAAAACGAAGTCACAGAATTATTTAATTTCGGTATCATGTTTGGAGTTTCTAATCATATAAGTACAATATAAAAATGTATTCAGCGGAAACAGCGAAGGGATTCAAAACTGTTCTAGATTCCCAACGAAATTGTTCCAGAAGGTCAAACTGGGAGAATGCTATCTACAAGTTTTACATCGTTTGTGGTCGAGAGTTCTACTTGTTAGGCCGGAATATTCCAAAGGAAAGCAGTTGTTTTTATTGCATCACAATGCACCACCTCACAAGTCCAAAAAAGTCTATGAATTTTTTATGAAAAAAAAGATTTATCTCATCCACCACCCTCCGTAGTCGCCTGATCTATCATCAAGCGAATATTTGTTCTTCCCAAAGGTGAAAACTGCAATGAAAGGAGCTTTTTACGATGGCATTCAAGCCATACGAGCAACCGTGACACAGGTGCTAAAGAACATCCCAAAAAGTGAGTTTAATAAGTCTATGGATAAATTGGTTGAGCGTTCCAAACGTTGTTAAATGGATCGTATATTGAATAAATATTAGCTTTGAAACATAATACCATGCTTGTTTTATTTTATAACTAAGAAGTTTGGTTATTTTTAGATCACCTCGTGTAGACAATTGCGGTGAGTCGTCTTATTCGGCGTTCTCAGTATCAAGTACAAAGTGGCTGTATCAGTTAATAGTTCTCGTTAATGTGAAGGCAGGGGGTATGAACAAGCAGTATGCACGAAATTTCTAATTATGCAGCTAACAAACCGAAACTGGAAACTTCACCAAAGCAGCGCGATGCATTTTAATTTGCGTTATATGAAAGATAGACTAGCGACTAAGAACACTGACACACACACACAGACACACACACAAACCAATGCTATGCACACTCACCTGCACGGCAAATCCGCTGCAGCTAACTACGAGTAAGCCATGAAAAACGGAGTAGTCAGAATCACAAATCAGCGCAAAAACGACGAGCAGGATGACATTTACGATGCTGCAAGGATAATGGCGACGTCGGCGATGATACTGCTGATGATGCTGATGATGATGATGAGGACGATGATGATACGCTAAGCAGAAACGTTGACAGCAAAGCTAAGTACTAAAAATATATTCCGGCATTAAAAGCACTACGCTGACATTTAATGAGGGAATGAGTAGCGCTGAAGTGGCAGCTGAGTTGAACTGAGGATAGTTGGAATACGGAATAATTGTCAGAATAGCGACAGTGCCAGCGGTATAGGCGGCGTGTGGAGTAATGGTGTCCTCTTTATTTCGGCTTCGATTTGTTTTAATTTCCGTTGATGCTGATGCTGATGCTGATGCAGTGCTGCAGCAGCACTTCCGGCCGTATCTTGTCTACGCCGACGACAAGAGAATGTTGCAGATGAAATGTATTTGTTATGACAATATTATGAGAGTGCTATAAGCAGCCTTCTCTGCCACTTCGCTCCGTTGCACTATGTTGCAGTTCCAAAGAAAGCTGCAAAACTTGCCGGTATAGATACTAGAATCCTTTGTCGTTTTGCAGTTTTTGTTACCAATACTCAAGTCCTTTTCAAAGTTTTGTAGCTACCCTCGTTGTTATTGTTGTTGCCGAATTTTTGTATAATTATTTTTTTTTTTTGTAGTTAATTAAAGTTGTACAAAATGAAAATCGTTGTTGTAATTCGGTGGTCGGGGAAAAACGCAGTTGCTACATCATTGAGTCGGCTTTTTTATACATTTTTTTTCTTTTGCTGCTTTTTCTGCACTCTATTTTATTATTTTTTATACTAATATTATTTCTGTCATTTGTTACATTCTCACTTGCACGCATTTAATACATTTTAATGCTTTTAATTATATTTTTTTGTTTCACATTTTCACCGCGTTTCGCTGTGAAATCAAAAATTTTTGCACATTTTCCTATTAGAAATTTTGCAAAAAAAAAAAAATTTCCTTAATTGATTTTTGCGCGAATGTGTGTGTGTGTGTGTGTTGGCTTGTGTAACAGTTACTCCGCACTGCAAGCGTATGTGTGCGTATATTCGTATCTGCGTGTGCGTGTGTCGATGAGAGCAAGCGATATAACGGAATGCGGAATGGCAGTTTGAAAGTTTTACTTATGTGACGACAGACTTCGGCGCACAGCGCTCTCACTACTATAACATAACGGTAATGGGAGTACGCTGCTTCAGATGGTGCTGCTGCTTCATCTTCTTCTTATTTTACTATATTCCTTGTTGTTGTTGTTGTTGTTGTGCTCGCTGCTCGATGCTCTCTGTTGTTTTTGTGCTACTCTTCGTCTACACATTTTTGGCCTGAATAAACTGTAAGATTTTGTTATACATGCAAAAATTCATAAGTGCAAGTGAGACAACGAGAGTCTACGCAAGCCTAGTGAAATTCAGTATAATAAAATATACTGTTTACTTGCAGGACATTGCAAATGCAACGTGCAAGAGCGCGAGCAAGCACAATATTTTCTATACAAGAGGAGTATGCAAGAGTAAGAGAGCAGTCACGCGCTCATTGTGAGAGTATCTTATTAGGATTCCACAATTTTTTTACACACACGCACACACACACACACAGCCAAATATTGAAATGCAAGCACTTTTCTTTACCTTTGCGACTATTTTCCTATTAGAATTAATGCTATTTGATTTTCTGTTGCACTCGCATAAGAATTTCATTTGTTATTTTTATTTTTTCGTTTGTGTAGATTATTAGCCTTAATATTCTAATTGATTGAGTTGATGACTTGAAATGAGGGTTAGTTTTTCTTTTCTTTTATTATTCCATTTTATTCACTTTTATCTTTTTGTTGGTTTTTTTGTTTTACGTTCCGACGAAACCACTCGCAATGAAAGATGAGAGAGAAATGCAACGCTTTTTTGCTGCTGCATATGCCCAGGCGAATATTACGCTACGTTATCTTACCTTACGTTACGTTACGTTTTACACTTGCAATATTCTGCCGTACTGCTTGCACACACGTATTTCGGCACTGCACAGTTATCATTTTCGGTTCATTGTCTTTTTGCTGCATAAAAGATTTGTGCAGACCAGTAAAATCAACGCAGGAGAGTTGCCACACTGTGTTTGTCAATGGCCAAAAACAATAACGTTTCACAGTGGTTTGTTTTACGAAAAAATGGTTGCAAAAATCATAACTTCTGAACAAATAGAGAGATATCGAGATGAAATTTGAAGTAGTAACTGCCACATAGAACATCGCCAATGTTAAGATTTGTTTAATAATTATTACATAACATGAGTTTTTAAATTAAACCCTGTACGAATAGTGTAAAAGGTTATATTTCGTTTATGTAAAAATGTGTGACAGCCAAAGTAAGACGTGATAGGCTCAAAACGCACATAGTAAAAATTGTCTACATTAGATTAAATGTCAGCTCGAATGGCATGCTGAGGTCAAGTCAGCGCGCTGTCATTCTCGTCGTTGTCCAAGCACTTGAGCATTTCCATCATATATTTGTCCTGTTTGATAAGAAGAGTGCCATATTGGGCCAATTTATACATTATTATTTATATATTATTTAGTACAATATTTAGCATAATCAACTGTTCAGTAGTTCCGTTTTGCTTGCAACTTACTTATGACTTCAATATAACCACTTTTAAGAAACAGCTAGTTCTCTTTGCTAATTCAATTCTAGTTAGAGCCTATTAAATAACACTGTGTGTCCAATGTTTTAAAGGGTCATGAACTAAAAAGTTTTAAAAAATTGTTCAATGTCCGGAATAGTAGTAAAGTTTCTATTTCCTCCTAGTACGAATATTTTGTTGAAATCCGCAAACGATATCACAGGTGTAAGTATTTCTGGATCTCTTGCGGATAAGACTATAGCACGAATCTTCGCTTCCGAATCGCCTGCGCTCTATTATTATTATTACAGTAAAAATTAGCTTAAATTTTATTTAGTGGCTTCTTCTGGACGAACGCCTTTCATGTATTAAATCTTTTTCAACGTCATGATACCACCAAAAATAACGTTTTTTCTTGTTTTCTTTTGTTTTTCTTATATGCAACATGCTGAACTTGAGAATCGCAATAAATATTTTTTCTATTAATAAGATTTTGAGATATGAATTTTTACGTTTTAATCCTAGGAGTCTTATATTTTTTTTTTAACTTATCTCGGACTTGGGGTTAGCCGATCTAGTAAAGTGAAATACTAAATCAAAGATAATTAAATTACCTACAAAGTTTGTTCAAGAACTTGGTCAATCCGCTCAGATGAAATGTGGCGAAAAGATATTTTTCTGTTAAAATTTTAATCGAAGATTTATTATATCCATGAGAAAAATTAAAAAAGGTAAACAAAATGTTAAGTTTATTTTTTCTATGTAAGGAGGAAAAGAAAATTGAAAATCTATGGAAAGATAAGGAAAATGTAGACAATGGAGCGAATGTCACAATATTCGACTTTGTAACTTTTTTCTCTTTTTAAATTTTAAATTTAAATTTAAATTCATCTGTAGTAAATTTGTAAATTATATTTATAATGTACGGCATACGAATGCATCGATAACAATTAATCCATCCTAGCTTTATCTTGCAGTTTGATGAATTTGATTGTCTTATGAGAATCATATTTTTTTCATTCAACTATTCATTCCTGTAGCTTGGTCCATGGAAAACGTTAACCGTGTTCGTCGCTAACGTCGCCAACGTTCGGATGGAAAAAATCTAAGTGGGGTTTGCAAAAATTGCATCTTCAAAGATATTTTTTTGTAACAATGACCAATATGAAAGACATGCTTTAAAAAAGATACTAAATTAACTTTGAGTATTGCAAACCAAATTTTTCATGTTTCTTGAGCAAATCAGGCTTAATATTTTTGTATTCCGAGTTCCAAATGTTTCCCAAAATATCAGAAACATTCACTTTGGAGACAATCAAAGTTTAAAAATAGTTATAAAGTCAAATTTTCGCTTCGACTTCGTTAACTTGTTTTTTTCGTGGAGTCCTTTTCTACGTAGAAAATTATAAACTGAGTATTAATTTTTTATCCTTGACAGAAAACAATACTTTTTCCGCCATATTTCTTCCAATCCCGTAACTAGCGAGTTCTGACTAAAATTTATAGGTAATAAAATTATCTTTGGTATTTTATAAAAAAATAAAAATATATATAAAATATATAAGACTAGCTCCGAAAAATCGGAAACAAAATTAAAAAATTCATATCTCAAATTCCTATCCATAGAAAATTTCTCTTTTCGTGTTCCACAGGTTACATAGTAGCTTGCAGATCTTTTTTTTTTGTTTTTTTTTTTGTAACATTGTTGCCTAGTGTAATTTAGCTACGTCCAACTGTTTTTATAATTAAATTGTTTGTAACAATAATTGATTTGATTAAAAATATTGGCGGGAAACGCTATTTGGAAATTGTGGCAGTGCTGGTTAGCCAATAACATGATTTTAATAGCGATTCGATAACACTATGTAGCAGACCGATATAACCGGTATCTATCTAACAGCTGATTTTGCGTACAGACGACAACATTGCAAAACAGCGGTTCATTTCATGCAGTTGCATATTTTATGAAAATAATTTGTTTATATTTACTAACAAAAAAAAAGATTCATTAAAAACATGTTTGCTCATAAAAATAATTGGTGCAAACAAGCAAGTAAGGCTTTATCGCTAATTCTTATATACAAATATTTTGTGTGTTGAAATTGGCTTTCTATTTAATTAGGTCAGCTTATCAGAGCTGCTGCTCAAATACATTTCTCCACAAGCGCAACGCGCTCCCAAACACCCAAAACTGCAATACTCATGCTTAACATGGGTGGACCTCAAAGCACCGATCAGGTGCACGATTATCTGCTACGCATCATGACGGATCGGGACATGATACAGCTGCCCATGCAGAGCAGACTTGGCCCATGGATCGCACAAAGACGCACGCCGGAAGTGCAAAAGAAGTACAAAGAAATAGGCGGCGGGTCGCCTATACTGAAATGGACAGAACTGCAGGGCGCAAAGATGTGTGAGCGCTTGGATGTGCTGTCGCCCAGCACAGCGCCACATAAGCATTATGTTGGCTTTCGCTATGTGAATCCGCTGACAGAGGCGACGTTAGGGCAAATCGAAAAGTATGCGTGTTAATTTAGTGTGTCGTATATTCAATTATCACTTTTCTTTAATTTTAAACGCAGAGACAAACCGGAGCGAGTTGTGCTATTTTCACAATATCCGCAATACAGTTGCGCCACATCCGGCTCCAGCTTCAATTCCATATACACGCATTACCGAAATAAGTAAGACTGATGAACTACTATTGTATATAAATCGATAATTGTTATGTATAATTTAGTGAACTGCCGAAAGAGATTAAATGGAGCGTAATCGATCGATGGGGCACGCATCCGCTGCTAATCAAGACCTTTGCGCAGCGTATACGTGAGGAATTACTGAAATTCGGTGAATCCAAACGCAACGATGTTGTCATATTATTCACAGCACACTCACTGCCACTGAAGGCTGTCAATCGAGGCGATCCGTATCCCTCTGAAATTGGTGCCAGCGTGCATATGGTTATGCAAGAGTTGGGCAAAGCAAATCCCTATAGTTTAGCCTGGCAATCGAAAGTTGGGCCACTACCTTGGCTGGCACCGGCCACAGATGATGCAATCAAGGGTTATGTAAAGCAAGGACGCAAGAATTTTATACTTGTGCCGATTGCATTTGTAAATGAGCATATCGAAACGTTACACGAACTAGATATTGAGTACTGCGATGAGCTGGCGAAGGAGGTATGCATAATATTCGGTGGTCTCAAAATAAACTTCTCATTGCTTTTTCTTACAGATTGGTGTTGAGGAAATGCGTCGAGCTGCTGCGCCCAACGATCATCCGCTTTTCATTGAGGCACTTAGCACTATTGTTGCGGAACATTTAAGCGAGAAACAGTCGGTTAATCCGAAATTCTTAATGCGCTGCCCCATGTGCGTGAATCAACGTTGCCGTGATAGCAAACGCTGGTATCAACAGCTGTGTGGACTTTAAAGTTTTACTTTATTCAATTTTTGTGTATGCAATTTAAAACGAGATTAGGCTAAAAGCTTCACAGGACGTGCATATAACAAATCGTTCATTATCATATCATATAGCTGGGCATGTATGCAAAACATTAGTTTGCAAATTTCAATTTGGAAAGCATAGTTACTTACTCTTACACTTTTTTTGGAGTAATTTTGGTGCGTTGAACATAACGGTACATTTTTGTATTATTTTATTTAAATCAGCGCCTAGTGTAAATGGCAAGGACTTAAGATTTACGGAATTGATAAAACTAGTAGACAAATGAGAAAAATGTATGAAACTCGTTCAAAAATTGCGTGAAATTCGCACTTTTATGAGCTGTATCTTAGACATTATTCATTTGAACTAAACGAATTGAATACCGTTAGACGGGATACAGCTAAATCACCTTCCTCGATACATTGTGCATTTTGTTCGTGCTTGTCATTCACACTGAACGCTGGTTTTAGTAAAATCATACATCGAAATATGTACCGTTATTTAGGTGAATCGCCCAAATGAAGAAGCGCATCCAAATTAGTCTAAAAAAGCATAAGAGAAAGTTTCTATTTTTTTTTTTTTTGCTGTAAGCTAAATGTAATTAAATAGTTAAATTGGGATTTGGGTTGCCTGAGTGCATTGGCTTTAAAAGGAGAGACATCTTATGTGAATTATGTTAAATTAAAATTTGCTAAGAAAAAGAAAACAAAAAAAAAACGAGTGACAACAATGACTTGGCTATTTTTACTACCGGCTACCGCTCTTTCGCGCTGTTGCTCTCTCTTTCTCTCTCCAACAACTACAAAAGACAAACGGCGCGTGCTCTCAATGTGTTCCACCAAACAGCTGGTCTGTTTTTTTTTTATTACCAAAACAAATGCTACTGGTTGAGACTCTAGCACGCGAATAGATTATACACCGTAGCGTTCCAGAGATTAGATTCTGACGCAATCTCAACGTTGTGCAGTTTGTGTGTGCACATATTTAAAAGGAATTTCTTTCGAGCGTTGCAGTGCAATGCACCGTCTATGCATCACATTACATAATCGGAGATACTCAAATTTCAGCACTTGCCGCCGATTCAGCGCTGTTCTGTGACTAACTTGTAATACAAAACCTCAAAGCGCCTGTTCAGCAGCTACTACCTCTTCTGCGGCTCCTCCTCAACAGACCGGTGAGTTAAATATAGAAATAAATCAATAAGCTTCAATCAGCAGTTTCCACACGCTTTCGAGGCCAGTTCAATTTCGAATTTCAACGTTGCGACGTCAATTGATCTCTGACTTTAATTTTAAGTTTAGGAATTTTTGTTTATGATCGAACACCGCTTTTCCATTCGTTTTTGATTGTGTTTACTTTTTTGTTGATTCTAGCAAACAAACCGTCTAAAAATTGTATTGGTGTATATGGTGCTACATCAACGCAATAATCTAATCGCCGCCTGGTATACAGTAAAATATTGGGCAATAACCCGTAGTCGGTGTTAACAGCACGTTTGCGATATGAGGGACAATGGCGGTAATAATGGCAGCAGCAGCAGCAGCAGTAGAAACAGTCAAAATCGAGGTGATAGCAGTGCACACGAACAGTGCTTGACAGTCTACTCCGTAATCTCTACATTGGATGACGCTGCCACGCCGGATATTTTTGGCAGGTAAGCGTTTAAGCGCGTTGTTGTAACTTAATGAGTAATTTCAATAAACCGGTTTATGGATCACAGTAATACAAACGCCAGCTACATTGTTTTGTGTATAATGAATGATATATAGCGTCATTAGTGCATGATGTCTTTCAAAAAATGTTTTCAGATACATATTTCACAATTGTAGTCAAACTTTACTAGCTGATTTTATTGTTATGCGCTTATCTAGCAACATATGTACGTATGGGTATGTACAAACAAACGAGGTTCTGAATTGTAATCACATATTTTTACTTTTATACTCCGCGCAGTGTGTGAAAAGTATTATAATTTAGTTACAATGTTGCAACGTCTTAACCCTGTGACGACCACTGGTACACCGGTGATCCCCCATAAGGTGCCAGCTAGCCAGGTGTGCTTGAACACGAAATAGCAAGTACGAATCGTACGACACCGTACAGATGGTTTATTTTGTGCCACGGGAAGTCAGCAGCTCAATGAACCATGCTTCGTGCTGACTTGCGGTGAGGACTCTGTTGGGTGAAACGTGGTTATTGTGTGTTTGATATCCATTCCGGAGATAGTATACTCTGATACGATGCGATGCGGAGTTGCATTGCAACCAATTCTGTTCTATATTATGACAAACCTAATGAACAAAAGGAGTTTAAGATAGTCTCCGACCACTATATAACCAAGGGGGGAGTTCAATGTCCAAAAAAACATTATTCTCAAAATTGGGAGCTCAGAATTATTATTATTATTAATTTGGGCGTCCGTTGTATGAAAGTTGAAAAACTTTACTTTTTCTTTCATTCTTCTTGCTACAATATTTTGGAAGTGGGTGGAGCTACAGGTTATGAAGTATGAAGTTTTTTGCAGAACAAAAAAAAAACAAGAAAAGCGTTAACTTCGGTTCAACCGAGGTTCTAATACTATTCACACGAATACTATCAATACTATTAACGGAAATGCCCATTTGTATATGTATATGAAGGGGCTGCCCACTATATCGCATTTCAACATAATATTGAAATGCGATATAGCGATATTAAGAAAGAAGTTTTTCATACAAAAACACAAAAGTGGGTTTGTATGGGGCTACCCGAAAAAGTGGGCGGATCCTATCCATTAATGTATATGTAAATCTTCCATCCACTAGAAGCTACCATATCAATTATTAAGTTGATATTGACTGCAATAAAAAAGTTTTTCATACTAAAATTTAAAAGTTGGTTTGCATGGGGGCTACCCCATAAAGTGGGCGTGGCGAGTCAATCTTGTTAATCTATTAAACTGCAATAAAGAGAAGTGTATGTACAAATTTTCAACTGGCATAAAAATTAGTTCCCAAAAAATGCGCAACAACATAGAGACTGACAGACAGACATGGCTAGAACGACTCAGACAAACTGATAATACTATTCAAACTCTGTGTGAATAGTATGAAAAAAGGAAAGTGCACTTTGACCACCTAAGTTCGCGAACTGCTAACTCTTGCAAAAATTATCGCATTCATTTTTACTGTTGACGGCATATAGGTCCAATTTGATTTTTTCACCTTTGCATGTAAAATACATAGTTTTTCGCAGTACTTTTCTTTAGTAATGGAGTCGCTTAACACTAATCCTGTTTCGGATTCGCGAATATATCGGTTCAGGAGCGGTAGTCGAAGGGTTAAAGGAAGCATCGAAGATCCGACAAAATACATATATATATATATATATATATATATATATATATATATATATATATATATATATATATATATATATATATATATATATATATATATATATATATATATATATATATATATATATATATATATATATATATATATATATATATATATATATATTTGTCAATCAGTGAGTTTGTCAACGCCTTTTTTCCGTCAATAAAAATTAAGCATCAATCTAAAAATTTGAAAACAGAAGTAAACAACCAGTGATGCCATAAACAATCGCTTGTACTGGCGTGTACATCCTTTGGCTAACCAGATCTCTCTCAGCAGAATGTTCCCAAACGTAAACCTAGTCTCAACAATCCGAGACCATACGGAGGTACGGTGTTGGTGGTGCTAGACTTGAACATTTGTTACAATTGATCATGGAATCTCGTTTCAAGACCGGAACTCCACTTCACTACCCGGCACAACAAAACGCTGGCTATTAAAATACCTTAACGGTATATTGGCATACGTTGAGTTAAGGGGTGCGAGGTCGAGGTATCGACAGTTAAAGATGTGTGTGCGGCAGGGTTGAGCTCTACCCGCTCCACTAAATCCTATACGCATGATTTTACCATTCTATTCTTGGGCGTGGACGTCGTTGAAATTTGTGCGAGAATTAATATCTATTTAGAGAATTTGTTAAATTTTTTCAATGCTCTTAACTGGAATGGAACTAGATGTCTTTGCTGGAGGATTGAGTATTCCAATAGTTTAGTAATCGATGATACTTTGTACAGGGTGCGGCAGCATAACTTCCTTTATTCAAAACGCAATAAAACCCATTTTATGAATCAGATTTTTTTTTTTTTTTATATTGTACGCACAATATGTAAAGTTTTGTTTTACACAGTATTGAAAAGCATATCATGTACGTGATTCTCCCGTTTGTCCATACACGGAAGAAGCCAATTTCTGGCATTTATCATGACCCTTACCAGCATATCAGCGGATATGTTGGAAATTTCATCAGGATGTTTCAAAAAACCCATCAAAATCGAGCGGAACCAAAGCGAGTCATTGTCACTGTGACTTAATTTTCTTTAAAAAACCATTGGTCCACTAATCGCAGCTGAGGAAATTGCACACCACACTGTGACTTTAGACAATTATTACCACCTATAAAGATATTGGATATTGGTCTTAAATTATGCAAATACTTTCTGGACCTCTTTACTCAGTCAGATTCAATGGCAATGCCTTCAATAAGGTCAGCATAGCGCTCAGCGAGCTGCCACTGGTTCTTTACAAATGACTCACCTGCATAAAGAAACAAGGATGGTTTTTATTCACCGTGATGTCATTAGACGTTAAAAGCACCACAACTAAATTAGTACAATTAAGATCTGAATGGAACAACATGCTGGAATGTTACAGGGAACGAATTTGTATCTGCTCCATTAATGTGAGTGTGATCAATCGTGACTCTCCTCTTCAACTGTACATCCCGTCCGAAGCAATTGAATTGAATTGAATGAACAAAAAAGTCAATCAAGGTAGCCTCGTCCCTTTAACTCGACTCCTCTTTGATTACGTTTCTGTTTATCTTTCTCTTACATTACTTATTAAAATGTACCAAGCACTATCTTATCATGATATATAATTAACTGGCCACAAGCCAACAGAAACCAGCGTTCAGTTCTAGTATTGCAAAAAAGCGTCTTGACTTTTCCGACTACCTAATACATATAACCATGTTCACCATATAACCATATTAACTTAATTATTACAAGTTTTTATTAGGTTTTTACAAAACTCATACAATATGAGCTCCTTTAATTCCGTTTCTCTTTCGTAGACTAACCGCACTCAGAATACATAATTCTTTAAAGAAAAACAGTACTATGGTTACGTTTTAAAATAATTTTAATTACTATTCAGATGTAATTCAGTCATCATAGTTCTCATGTCCTACCCTTCTCAGAGCTCTGAACTAATGATGCACTCTGGCCGTTGTGCATTACATTTCAACCAAAGTTTTAAGGAACTGCCAAAACTTTTGAATAAAATTAAATTTTTCCGTAGGCGTAAGCCCTGACATTGCTTCTTCCGAGTACCACTTATTCCGATGGTTCACTCATGACTCGCCTCAAAAGACGAAGAATTTTTCCAACGTGGAATCCATATGTTGCCTGAAAGATGGGAAAATACAGTAGCTGACGTTGGACAATTATTTGTATAAAATACATTGTACGAATTTCTCTGTGTGAAGCTTCTAAGTTTCAATTTCAATTTTTTTTAAATCGCTTATGTTTCCATACTTTTTCCGAAAATTAGTGGAGAGTATGGTAACGTCCCCCTGGCTACGTTCTTGTACATAGTACATAGATTAGAACAATTACAACGCTACTAAACAAATGTTTGCCGAGATAAGACACAAAAAAAAAAATTATCTAAAAAGCGAAACCAAAGGCAACTAACTCACTTTTTATACCTAATCGCATTTAGATGATAAAATTTACGAACTTACACAAGATAAACTATGATATAGTGCCGCACCTTCAGAGCCAGTGTGGAGCCGCTTTGTCTTATTTGTGTTTTATCAATAAAACGCTTATATCGTTCGTGGCGTTAACACTAAATTAAAATTAGTTTATCTTAATAGCTTGAGAGCATCATTTGACGTTTCGGTATTTTCGGAAACTTGGTTGAAACCAGTTATTTTAAATTCAAAGTTTTCCGGACGATTTGGGCATGAAATGTGTGGCAACGAAGTTTGTTCCGACATTGCTAAATTTTGGACTTGCTTGTTCGTGACTCAGTTTTTTAAATTTTTAATGATGGAAAAATTTGAATTTAGTAAAATTTATTGAAATTAGTCTTTGGCATGAATTTTGCCTTTTTGACGGTTGTAGATAGGATAGAGTTGTGTGGATAATTTTGTTGCTCATAAATTATTACAAAGAATTAAATTAAAACTTAAAGAAATTTTTTCGATAGATCGGGTGTAGAATTTAAGGCTATAGGCTAGACAGTTAAGATATTGGATTCAGCTTTTGTATGTAGTCGAACAATTTAAAAACAAATATTATGTTAAGATTAATAGTAACTTTTTCTGTTTTATCTACACCTTCTACTCCTCACTAAGGATTATATAGGTCTATGTTAGAGATGAGCTAATCAGTGATTTTTGAGTAGCAGTGATTTTCGTGACTGCTACTTTCATGCTACTGCGATCGCTGCAAAAAAAAGGTATTTTTATCCATTTATTTTATTAAACAAAACTAATGTCTCCTTACATTCTTACTATTACTTTGTGAATGGTACAAACGACCCCAGACAACATAGCTTTTCACGTGCGACTTCTTTAAGCTTAGGGTATTTATACCCATTAGCATTCCACCACATTCAGGGGTCGGAGTTTCGTGAAATCTTAAAATTAGCTTAAAATGTTACAAAAAACCATTCGAGAGTGTGTGAATAGACGGAATTATTGGGCTCCAGCAACAGAATATGGGCTCCTTACAAAAATCATGGGAATTGAGGCGGGAACAGGATATTTTAGGTGGTCACCTGATTTGTATATATTCCAAGTGGCATATTTTGACTACAATTATTTGGGACTAACTATAAACTACAGGAAACCGCCATCAGTTTCTGGAATAACTTCTTTTTTGTGCCATTTTCTGGAGAGGATTAGCTTGAAATGGTACAAAAAACCAGAGGAGAGTGTGGGAGATAGACGGTATCACTGGGCTCCCGCAACAGGATATGGGCTCCTAACAAATTTCTTGGGAATTGAGGCGGGAACATGGAATTTTAAGTAGTCATCAGATTTGTACATATTCTAGTCCCAACCATTGCTGATTGCAGCGCCCATTCCAAAAACCCATTGGAACATGTATATCGCACTTAATCCTTCCCGGGATTGACCAAGTGGCATATCCTCATTACTCATTACAATCAGTTGCCACTTGATATTGATACTATATATCAGTTGAGCGATAGTCAGTGATTCAATCACGGCGAGTGAAAATCACGAATCACGAATCACTAATCACGAATATCAGTTGAATATCAGTTGATGATATGCATGATATATTACTCAATCGCCACGAATCACAGTGGCACTAGTAAGAAATAAATTATATTCAATCACTGGCATTTACAATATCGAGTAGCAACTGATATTCGTGATTTTTCAGTCGCCGTGATTGAATCACAGGTAGTGAAATATCGCTCAACTCTAGTCTATGTGTGACCTGTATGAAGTGGTCAGCTGGCATACATGGACGTGGCTAGATTTACTCGTATTGTTCATGCTGATCACGAATATATACATATATATACTTTATGGGGTTTCCGATGTTTCCTTCAAGGCGTTACAAACGTTGTGACTAAATTATAACACTATTCACACAGATAGTGAAATGATATTATCAGAGTTATCAAAATTGTCCATTTTTAGGGGTAGCCCCATAGAAACTTAGCGCCTAATTGTGAAATTTTGTATGAAAACATTTCAATACAGTAAATGTCAACTAAAAATTCAATATGCTTGAAATTTCATGTGAATGGTATTGAAACTTCGGTGCCACCGAAGTAATCGTTTTTTCTTGTGTTTCTTTAAATTGGTTTGTTTTTTATTTATAAATTAAAAAACCAAATTTTTATACACTCAAAAAAAAGTTTTTTTTATATTAAAAAGAAAAACAAAAAAAATACGACTGCAGCATTGTTCTTATAAAATATGAATAAAATATTTGATGAAAAAAATATGTAGTAGGCTAGTTCTAGATGGTTGCAATGTATGAGGCAACTATATTCGGCGAAAACAAGAATTACAGACAATAAAGGAATAAATATATAAATAAATGTTGTTGCAGCTACCGCGAGGAACTGGAGGAACCCAACCGGCATCAATACCAACACACCTCATTGCTTCAATTGCAAACCATACGCAACAAAATGGAATACAAATTCGGCCAAGTCTTTCGCGATCGCAGCATCCTTGTTGATTTTCTGGCCATATGCTTCGGCATTGGTACCTGGATTGGTGTCAATGGCACCTTCATACAACTGCCTCTACTGGTAGCCGAAGCGCCAGAAGGCTGGAGCCTACCGTCCTACCTCAGTGTAATGGTGCAAATTGGCAATTTGGGCCCACTTCTCTACACCAGCATACAAAAGTTCTCAAAGAAAAAGATGAACGATGCGTATGTTATATACATAGTACTGGCCATCGGTACAGTAGCCTGCCTGCTAACATCATTCTTCTACAATAAAAAATCATTCGTATTCGGTCAAGAGCACAGCGTAGCTCTCTTCATATTGACTATATTCACTGCTTTGAATGCATGCACTAGTTCCGTGCTATTTATGCCATACATGGGCCGCTTTCGTGAGAAGTATCTGGTCACGTATTTCATTGGTGAGGGACTTAGCGGCCTACTGCCGAGCGTGGTGGCTTTAATACAAGGTATAGGCGGCTCGGAATGCAAGCTTGTAAATGTCACAGAGTCGGAGCAGGAAATCTTTGAGCGGCACGAATTACCTCCGAGATTTGGAACGCAAATATTCTTTATCATACTATTCGTGCTAATGGTATGCAGCTATGTAGGATACATCTTACTGGATAGACTGGAACTAGCCAAGCGCGAATACGCCAACGTGACCGTGCAAATGGGCAACAAATATGTGTACGAAAAAAAGGTGGAAATAGAAGAAAGCGAAACGAGTGGTAAAACAATCAAAGCAGAGGAGGATAATTACGCAAAGGTCATTACACGTAATCAATATTACGGCCTATTGGCGCTGATCACTGTCATTTCGTTCTTTAGCAACGGCATGTTCGGCAGCATACAATCGTACTCGACGTTGCCGTATGGCGAATTAGCGTATCATCTATCGGCGACATTGAGCGTTATTGCAAATCCAGTCGCCTGTTTTATGGCCATGTTCATGCAATTTACTTCGCTACGTTTAATAACTTCATTATCGGTGGTAGCAGCATTCTTAACGGGTTATGTCTTTATGACCGCCATGTTGAGTCCATTGCCGCCACTGGTTGGCAGCATTGGGGGCACTGTCCTTGTGGTAAGTGACGCTGCTGAAATCAATATATTATGTTTTATATTTAAACTCTTAATTCTTTATAGATTACCGCATGGACCTTACTCTACGCCGTGGTCAGCTATGCCAAATTGGGCATTACCGCAGTAATGCGTGCTCAGGTAATTTAATTTTATTTAACAATGTACTACTATTCTGTAAGTTGTCTTTTTTTAAGGTATTTTTTTTTTTTTTTTTTTTTTTTGTTATTTAGCTCTGTAGAACAAGCCTACTACATATCAGTCTTATCAAATCTCTAATTCATCTTCTTTGTATATATGGGGGGCTCTAACATAAGTCCTGGTCTGAGTTTCTGGTATTTTATTCGTTTTTAAACAATGGAATCGCTTCACATTTGTTTTACGAAATAAAGTTTCTTATTTTGTTTACTTCAGAAAAATCGATCGGCACGGACTTGAGAAAACGTAAAATTTCTGAGGCAAGGTCGGAAGCAATGAGATACCCCCAATCGCTTCATCCTACACGATAATACGGCCGCTCAAGCTGCTGAAAGAACTAGTACCTTTATTACGCTCTCTGGGATCGTAGAAATTCACTCAGCAACATATTCTCCCTACTTCCGAACTTGCATCTGCAATATTACTTCTCGTCTCCATGCCGATCGATTTTCATGAATAATGTAAAATTGTAAAATATTTATGAAGACCATATCTGAGCAACTTTTTGACGCAAAAGGATGATATTTGGTTTGGATGTATGTAAAGAGCACCGGAAGGAATAAGATCTATTAAACAAATGGACGGTACCACGCTCACTAAGAGAAAACCAAAAGGAGGTTGCAGCAGCTATTGACCCTTTATATGTTATTTATTTTGTGATAGAAGACGCACGTCAACGGCCAGTTAGTGTGATGTCAACGTGGGTGGTAGGTTTGTATGGGAACTACCCCTAGCTGTGGGCTACACCACAATATTTTTATGAAGCATCAAAAAGTACGATGTCAAATTTCAAGTTAATATTTCCTCTAACGAAAAAGTTATCCATACAAAAATCCAAAAGTGAGCGGGTGGTGTGTACTGGGGCTACCCCCAGGAGGGAGGTTGGTGATCACACCCACTAATATATATGAAAAGCGACCGTACATAGATGTCACCATATACAATTTATAGTTGATTTACCCAGTAATAAAAAAATGTTCGTACATATCTAAAAAGTGGTTTATATGCAGGCGACACTACAAAATATCAAAAGTGGACTGGTAGTTTGTATTGGGATACCCTAAAAAATGGGCGTGCCATATCAATTTGGATACTCTATTTGACTGCGTCACGGTGCCAGCTTACATCTGTATATCTGAAAAATTTATGCTCAAAAAATGCACAACTGCCAGGGAGACAGACGGACATGGCTATAGCGACTTGTTTCGTCGAGTGGATCAAAAATCTATATACTTTATGGGGTCTTCGATGTCTACTTCCATGCGTTACAAACTTTTTGTCAAACTGAGAAAGAACGATGCAGTCAAGATACTCTGCTCGTCTTCAAAATGCTATGTTCATTATCAACGGCTCTTTTTTTGAAGTATAATTTTGTATGGAGTCTATAAACCGATATGCAGCTATGTGGCAAATTTTATTAGGATTAATATAATAAAGCAAAAACTATTCACACAAAATGAGTAACAGGTTTTGTTCTGAAGCTACTTCTTATGGTGGGGTTAGTACGTTAGTCTTATACACTGTATCTGAAGAGGGAATAGGATAATAGTCTAAAAACCCACATTTGGGAGCTCTATCTCCTATATTTATTAAATTAGTGTTAATAATTCGTAATTATTTTATATAAATATGCATTATTCATTTCAGGGAGGCACCTCACTTGTTTGGGTCGGCGGACTTACTCAGCTAGGCTCTGCATTCGGCGCTGTACTGATTTTTGCCTGCATCAACTTCACTAGCTACTTTCAATCGGCACAGTTTACATGCTGAACTGAAGCATTAAAAGCGATTTTTTTTCCAATACATAACTAGTTTTGTAAGAACTCTACACATTGTAGCATTTAAGATCAAATTTTACAACATGTTTCAAATGGCGTTAGCTCTATTAAATAACAACCAACCACAAGTTTTTAAATTACTTGCAAAAATTTTGGTTTTAATATAATTATAACAATGTATGTTTACAAAAGTATTTCTCAAACTTTGACATAAAAAAAAATCACTCAACTTGCTCTGCCGTCGCCACTTTTGCTTCTGTTTCGCTATCGACGTCTCCTTCGTAGCCCGATATGCACATAGAACTATTTGTGCTTGATGGACCAACTTCGGGTTTGATATCCTCCACTGACTGAAACTGTTCCATGGTCATTGTGCTGCTGAAACATGATACAAACTCGTTGCATCCCCCGGCTGCCTTGTTAAACATATTTATCTTATCACGCAAACTTCCGCTTGGCATCACCATCTCGCTACAACGCGTAGCCGTCTCTTTGTTTATATCGTCGGCATTCAGCTTCTCCAGATAGTCATCTATCTTCTCGAAGGATTGTTTGGCACGTTTAAAGAATATCAAACTCTCGCGCAGTACATGGCTCTCATTCAACTTTTCAAAGTTCTCAAGAAGCTTTTTTATCTCGATATGTCCAATATCAACAGGTGGTAATGGTTCCCGACTCACCTCCACGTTGGAGGCATCTCGTCCATTCTCAAATTCCTGAATTAAACGCTTTATTTTTGTTAGATTCGCTTGATTATCATCAGTGGGTGTTATGCGAAGCGTTGAGGAAACGTCATTCAACTCCTTAATTATATCAACTGAATTCTGTATTACATCGTCAAAATTCTGTCTTAGATCCTTCAATCGATCCTTCAAATCATTAAGGTAGACTCCAACGCGCTGCGTGCGCAACGTTTCCTCAGATACTGAAATCGAGCGATTTAGAAATAAGTTTCAGCATGACTCTCTAAAGCCTTTATATCGGTAATACTTACGGTATGGCATTTTTGGATCATTTTCATGCTGCATTCTTTTTTGGATAGTTGCAAAGGTTAAATCGTAATAAGTATGCAAATTTCAAATATCAAAAGCCGAAATTTTTTCTTTTTGTTTTATTTTTTAAGGACTCAAATTTTATGTTTATTTTGAATTTTTTTTATTGTCATAATTTTGATTTTATTTAATATGATTTGAGAGAAAACTACTGAATACCTGTATCTAGTTTTTATTGTACTAGGTATATTCAGTTCTAAGTAGAACAGAGTTCAGTTCAATATTAAATATGCGTTAAATGCACAATTTTTTGAAATCCATGACGAGGAAACGAACAATGCCACCGATAGAGAAGTATTTCTAGAACCACTAATTGTTTATAGCTTTCTTGAGAGTCAGCAGACTATAACGAGGTCGATTAAAAAATTAATAGGCTGAAGAATAACTAAGCGACAGGCTGCGGTGACGGTGCATGTACACACAAGATGCTAATTCTAAGAACAGACAATGAACAAGTGAAGTATACAGATGTTTAGTAGTATAAAGGTCATCGAATTCTTTGGATCAACGCTTTATAAAACCAAAAACTCCTTTGGGTTTATTTACCATAGAAACAATATGATTCTTATAGCTCAACTTAGGGTCCATAAGAAGACCTAAATCATTATTACAAATTACAAAGACTATGAATATCTAAAAAGTAGGTCATAATATTAGGTTTTCTGCGATGGAAGGTCATACATTTATATATTTTTAGGTTAACATACTAGTTTGTAAAACACTAGGTGTATGTTGGGAAGCATCAAAATACGACAAACATAGTTTGACATCATCAGCGTACATTAGTACACGAGATAAACAATTATTGAATAAGACTTTTTGAGATCTACCAACATGGTAGGACTATATCCAGTTTACAAAAGAAGGGGAAATCATAAACATCTAATTTAGTATATATAAGGTGGCTAAGGTACACACTTACTAAAATCAATGTATATTATATCAGTCTGGTAACCAGACACAAAACCCTTATTGACGATAGAAGGAAATTCTAAAAGATTTACAAAAAAGGATCTGACTTTAAAAAACCCGTCCTGAAATGGGCTAACCACTGACAGCAGCGATCGTTGCAATTCATCAGTGATAATTTTTTGAAACCATTTAGGTATGTCACTTAGTTTAGCAATACCTCTATAAATCGAGATATCCGATTTACTGCCTTTCTTGAGTAATATTATAATAAAGGATGCTTTCCAAGGATTCAGAAATTTGCTTTGTTTTATAGAGAGTTTAAAAAGAAAATAGAACTAGCACATTATTTTAGTATACAACTACGAATATTTTCGGGACCAGACAGAAATGATAATTTAAGATATTTTATATTGACAAAGCTGAAAAAGTTCTTGGGATTATTGCGCACGGTTTTTTTAACTCGTAATAAATAGGAAGTTTAACAGAATATTTACTATAACCAACGTTTGAACCACTTTTTTGAACGACTGACACTGCGAGGGAACCAAGGTAACCTACTACATGTAAAATTAGATACAGTAGTGATAGGAATACATCTGCCAAAAAAAGCAGTGAAATAGAAAGTATTCAATGCCGTCTCAATATCTGTACAGACATCTAGAATTGACCAATCGGTACTGAAGAGTAACTGATTTAAATTTGGGTAGTCCGTTTTTTTAGAACATCTGTCACGATGACGATATGTGTCATTATAACGTTAACAGTGAACTTTATCTAGCTGAAAAGATAGCATCAATATTGGATGATAATTGTCGTCAGGCAGTGTAATCGAGAACCGGTTAACGAGTATGTTAAAACCTTTGTCAACAAACGTAAGATCTAGAGGCCCACCTTAAATATAAATGTTGTTACACTGTTGCAATGACAAATCAAGAATAATATCTAGTGTATTATTTTTAGCTAATGGAATTAACATAGAAGAATCATCGACCCTTGAAAAATTTAAATGAAATTAAAATCACCCATAACCATAAGATGGTCTTTATCACATACAAGGGTAGCAATATGTGATATTGCAGATGCGTAAAGTATGTAAGTAAATGCTCATTTCCAAAGAAGGTGGAATATATAGGAGCACGTAATGTATATGTTAAAATCACATAATGATAATTTAACACATAAAAGTTCAATAGTCTTGTCAAATATATCAATTTCTTCAGCCATCAGATATGATTTGACTGATATCAGGACACCTCCACCAGCACGATTGGGACGATCTAAATGTAACAAAATTGTCACAGAATAATTCAGAACTCAGAATGTGTGGTTGAAGCCATGATTCCGTACAAACGATGACGTCAGTCGTAACGGATAAACTGTTAAGGTGAAGATCTCGGAGATTAGTTCTTAGTCCTCTCATATTTTGATAGTGAATAAGGGAAGAAAGCGCATTTAGTTTTTTGGAATGGAAGAAGAAGTACCGGAGAATTCAACCGCATTTTGCACTAAAGTACGTTTATTTTTATAAACGTATTCATGAACTACGCTGCCGTTAGGCCAAAAACTAGGTGAGAGAACAGTATCGAAGAGCGAAACGGGAACAATCACCTTAAAAGAAGAAATGGAGCGGGTACAACTTGAAAAAAATTTCGAAATTGAAATATTAGGGGAAGAATATTAATTGTGAATTAATATATGCCTTAATATCTTCTTCGGTAGTAGAAGACGTAAAGCGACAAATAAATACCGATTTACGTGGTGCAATAATAGAACGGCTTTTAGGTTTTAGTGCTTATTGCCATATTATCAACATCCATTGTTACGACAAGTGGCTCTGCATGTGAAATATAACTTGTCGTAGTCTCCATATTGACTACGACACTTACTATGTCCGTAGGGATAATTGGACGTTCCTCTATAGAATCAACAGTTATCGCTATAACAAGCCCGGTACACAGCATGTAAAAAATGTAAAAATTTAGGGGAACGAATTATAAACAAGTAAGTAAAAGAGATTTTCAATATTTTATTAAGCCGTGCCCTCATTTCCACTTACTTTTGCGATTTCGTGAGCAAGTTTCTCAAGTTGCCTTTAAATCTTCAAAACTTTACAGATTTCCACTGCAAATGAAAGCAAACTCAATGTAATCCAAACAAAAAATTTGATTAGGACTAAAATCTTAGTTACTTAGGTGGCTCTACAACCGTCTATCGGCGAAGGTCGCACGTATAGTTTCGTGCAAGCCGGCGCTAGTCGCTGACAATCCGAAGCTTCTTCAGGTCATCTTAAGCTCTGTCGTCCTCTCTGGGGCCATCCACCAATCAAGTTCATGTTTCCATCGTAACCCTTAGGGCTGGAGCTTCAGGGTTCATCCGGATGAGACGACCAGCTGCTGGAATTTAATGCGTTATTTATTGCGAATTATATCCGTTGATGTCAGGGTTCATGCTTCTGCGCCACACAGCAGGACCGGGATTATCGGTGTCATAGATATTTATCTTCGTACTTCGAAAGAGGGCTACACTTCTTCTTTGCCGGTGAGTCCAACGTAACAGCGGTTAACAAGCGTGATTCTTCCTCTAGGCCGAATTTGTTGTTGCTGGTTATTTCTGTTAATAGGTAGACGAAGTTTCTTACAACACTGAAATTGAAATTCTCTATACTCACAGACCATCCAAGACGCACTGATTGTCTGCAGGTGGACACCAAGTACTTCATCTTGTCCTTGTTCACCGCTAGGCCCATAAAATGTGAAAGTTTCCCAATATCCGAAAACGTCCTGTTCCAAGTTCAGACAGGTCAAATAAGTACTGTGTACTAGGATTTGCTGTAGATTGTAAATTTGGTTACTGGTCGAATCTTTTTAGTCTAAAGCCTATCAGTGGGGAAATATTTTATATTCAATTAAAAGGAGACTTATTCCACTGTAGCTCGAACAGACAGCTTGTATTCCTTTCTTGAAGATATGACAAGTACATTCGTTGGGGATGCATTTATCCGGCCATACCTTGCATAAGAGCTGGTGCATACGCCCTACTAACTTTTTGCCACCAGTCTTGAATAACTCAGTTCGTCGGAGTCTGCTGCTGTGTTATTTTTCAACTTTTTAATTACTGAGTCGACCTCGTTGTAGGCCGGTGGTTCTACAAGAAAGCCATCAATCATAAGTGGTTCTAGAAATACTTCTCTATCGGCGGCATTATTTCTTTCATCGCCCAAGTAGGTTAGAAAAGTGACAATGATTCTTGTGTGTGTTTTGATCGGGTCTGAGCCAAGTAGGCTTGTGGATGTGAAGATGAGGAAATCTGGTACAACTGATTACGATGTTCCGACCTACGACGCAGTCGAATAGTTTCTCTCCATTGCTGCAGGTAGCGCCGTGAAGGCTAAAATTGCAGGCTGTTGGGCCAATTTTCCCGATTTTCGCGTTGAAATTGCCATACACGATTTTAAAATAGTGATTGGGGCAGCGCTCTTAGAGACATTCGTAAAACTCAACTATACTAGATATCAAAGAATGTGTGCCTCTGTCAAGGTGTTAGCCGGCGTAACGTATATTAATATGTAGGTACATATACTCAAGTGAAGTCTCAAGTGGTTCTTAATGGTAAACTAATTTTGGTGTCATGCGGTAGGTCAACAAACTAACACCAATTCTTGATTGGCGGTTGACGCATTTTTCTGGGTTGTTCCATTCTTCCTGAATGAAATGATTTTACATTTCCAACCAATCGGCATCTTTGCCTCTCATATGGAATAACTTGGCGAATTTTACGCCAGTATCCTGGCATAAAGGCTTACAAAATCCAACTAATTCAAAAATTTAAGCCGCCAGATTTGAATTTACGCTTTGGTTTCAGTCAATGGGCTCTGCAACAGCTCAATGAAGATCCGCTGTTTTCGCACCGAATTTTTTTCAGTGATGACGTTCCTTTCTGGCTCATGAGCTACATCAAAAAATTAAATTTCTGCATTTGTGCTGATGAGCAACCCGAAACAAATCTCGAACAACCGTTACATCCACAAAAATGCACTGTTTGGTGTGGCTTATGAGCTGGTGGAATCATTGGTCTGTATTTCTTTAGAAATAAGACCGAACTGTCACCTTGAAAACGTACCTTTGTGGATTTTTTTATTTGGGGTTATGTGAAGTTAAAAGTCTTCGTCGACAAGCCAACTACGATTCAAGACTTGGAAGCCAATATTACTGGCTTAATTCATGAAAAACCGGTAGCATTGCTGGAAAGACTGATTCAAAATTGGTCCTTCCAAATGGACCACAAACAGCGTAATAACGGCCAACATTTGAATGAAATTATCTCCAAAAAGTAAATGTCAGAGATTATTTTTTCGGGTCATAATAAAGATTCCAAAATACATTTTAATTTTAAGTTTTACACCCCTTACATTGTTTTTGTATCTTCGCGATTCTTATTAAATATGTCCATGTATACATAGAGTTCGTCTCCAGATCCAGTACAGCTAGCACTACCTCTCTCAAGCAGTTGCACTTTTTCAGCCACGGATAAAAATCTGGAATATAAATCTGTCAAAGCTGCTGTACAATTACTTTCATTTTCAAAAGTCAACTTTACATCGGGGTCTAAAAAGCCCACTATGGCCAATATTGGGAGTCTAAAAATATGGCACATAAAAAGGCACTACTCTTGTATAGAGTATACTCATGTTATTCTAATTCAGAGTCTAAATATTTAGCTAAAGCAGTAGCTTCTGTTACCAATTTTAACTTTACAAAGAAGCCAAATAGCGTTAAAGTTAACCAAAACTAACTGCTCACTTTCAATTTAAGTCGTTGCATTGGAAATCGAAAGCAAATTGTTCGGGAACCGGAACAGAATTAGTGAAACCTTTCAGTTTCGTTTCGATTTGAAAACGTAACTAGTGACTAAAAAATATTATACAACATTTTTTTATGTGGAACCGTTACTTAGAAAATAGCCACATTAATTTTTTTTTTTTTTTTTAATTTTATTCTATAATCCTTCATATGTGTGGCAATTTATGACCAAAAGTAAATAACTAAAACGCAGATAGATTTAATCCTTTTTTGATCTCTCCGCCAATTTTGGTCCAAATCAATAAATCTTAAGAACTTACTTTTTACCTTTACACAAACAGTCAAAAAAAGAAACTAGAGTTGCAGTATTTTGGAAATTTTTATAGTGAACACAAAGTATTTTGTCGATACCTCCGTCAATTTTTAACCAAATGTAGAGAACCAACTATCTGAACTTAGTTCGGCTTTGCATGATGACGCTATCACACACCCAAAGCGTCGTCAGAGTAGGAAAGAACATCTCCGAACCTTTGATACCAAGAGAGGTTTCAGGCAGGGTGATGCTTTATCGTGCGACTTTTTCAATCTCCTGATGGAGTACATCCTACGCCAATGCCCATACGTGGAACGATCGGGCACGATCTTCCATAAGGAAGTGATGCTACTCGCATATGCTGATGACATAGACATCATAGGCATCAACGAACGGCGAGTAAGCAGGGCGTTCTGGGAGATTGAGAAACAGTCACGTCTCATGGGCCTAGCGGTGAACGAGGCAAGACGAAGTATTTGGTGTCCACCCGCAGACCATCAGCGCGTCTTGGACGGTCTGTGAGTATGGAGAATTTCAACTTCAATGTTGTAGAAAACTTCGTCTATCTGGGAACAGAAATTCCAGCGACAACAATGTTAGCCGAGAGATCAGACGTAGGATTACGCTTGCTAATCGCTGCTACTTTGGGCTCAGTAAGCAAATTAGAAGTATAGCCCTCTCTCGAACTACGAAGATAAAAATCTATAAGACACTGATCATCCCGGTCTTGCTGTATGGCGCAGAAGCATGGTCACTGACATCAACGGATACAGCGTCTTTAGGAGTGTTCGAGAGAAAGATAAATGACGCATTTCCTGCTAATGAATGATCACAATTCTAACATTAATATGAGCCACAAAGAGTATCAAAATTAAATTAAATAAATTCATTTTTGTTACGATTTCTTTGTTCAATTCCATTCCATGGCTTGGTGTTGAAAGAAAACTAAAGAGTAATATTATTATATCAACTTTCAAAAATTTGGAGGGTCTTTTTACAATGCTCTGGATTATTTACTTGAAGTCATATGTATTTTTAAGTAGCCCTTTATTCAAGTATTATTCTCTCCCTAAAATAAAAACGCATATTCAGCCATAATAAAACAAAACATTTCGAATAAACAATAAATAGTTGTACTAGTAAAAAAACAGAGAAAACATTTTTTTACATATTGTGTTTAATTACAACTGTGCAATGGTAATGTGGCACTATATTGACACATTTCATTCTCTTTATACCTCATAGTCCTACCTCTTATAGTTTTTTAGTAATTCCATTTTTTAACCCGAACGTTAGCAAACATTTTTTTAAACCTTTATGACCAATCGAACCTTCAGAGTGTCTGAAGTAATGTTGTACTTCAAACACCCACAAACTATTCAACGGCATCCCACAATGCTCCCCACTCTCCGTAGTTATCTTTATGATAGCATTTGAGCAAATAAACAACATCTTCACAAGACATAAAGAAATCAATGTATCTATTTACGTAGACGATGCTCTAATTTTTACCAAAATTAAAAACGTTAACACCGTAAAAAAAAAATTTTAAGATATTTTACAAGACCTGGATTTGTGGGGAGCCTTCTCGTGAGCCTCTCCATCCATTGAAAAATGTCAGATTCTACACATTTGCCGTAAACACAAATGTACTATCTCAGACATAGATTTTAAAATTAAATGCACAAAAAATGTTGATCACTTAAATATTCTGGGATTAACCTTCGACTCAAAACTTTTATTCAAACAGCATTGTATTAGTTTAAGAAAACAACATGAAGATCGATTTAATATGATACAATTATTAAGCTCCAAATACACTAGCATACATATGAACACCCTTATAAACAATACACGAGACCTAATGCTCTCCAAAATCGATTTCGGCCTTCCAATCTTTGGGTGGTGCGCAAGAACTCACATAAAAAAAATTCAAGCGCCATATCATGGAACCGTTTGTCGCGCAATCAACGCCTTTCCCATCTCTCACACTGCTTGCATACTGGCAGAATTTGGTCTTTCCAGCATATTTGGTCGAATCCAAAATTACACACGAAATCAAATCGTCTTATGTGTGTGTGGGGCGAGTGACTTTACTGCCATCTTTAAACAAAAACGGAAATCCCTCTCTACATTTAAGCGCTGTGCCACTTATAACACACAACTCGACTTGCCCGTACCAAATTTACGGCAAAGCAACGAACCGTTTCCCTTCTGGGCCCACAACCACCCAAACATCAACCCCAACATATACAATTCTGCAGAAAATCAAACTTGTTCTGAATTCCTGGTCAGTTTTTTTTTATCCGAAAAAGAAAATTCTGGATTTACACTGATGGCTCAAATATATCCGAATCTACGAATTTCGCAGTCGTGAACAACGAAAATTGCTACATCCATACAACTCTATTTTTACAGCAGAAGCATTTGCGATACTAAAAGCATGCCATTTTGCTATTTAAAATCAGGGACCTTTCGTAATCTGCACCGATAGTCTATCCACAATAACAGCGATCCGGAATCAAGATCACAGCGCTACCACAGTGCGTGATTTCAGGAAACTCATGGCAACTCATCAAAAAAAAAAAAAAAATTACCATTTTCTGGAATCCCAGCCACTAATGGATCCATGGAAATGAATACGCAGATAAAGCCGCTTACAATATACACTACGGCCCATCCCTCCTTTTCATTCCTATCAATTCCAAGAACATTTATAACCTAATAATTGTCAACTCCGGAGAAAAATCTGGAGGAATGGAGATTTTTCAGCCACAGGTACTCAGCAATGAATCCAAACTGCCTACGAATCCATTTGCCCGCCATCCTTACAAGACGTGCATGCAGATCTTTCCTCCCCCTGCAATTGGACATAGGGGTATCAACAACACCTCCTTAACGGCACTGTAAGGCCCCCCAGCCGGTTCTGCGAAAACGACCAATCGGTAATCCATCTGCGGGACTTCTGCCGACAACTAGAGAGCATTAGGGTCCCAATTTTTGGATTCCAACTCCTATTAAAACACCCTCAGATAATAACATTTCAAAAAAATACAATACTTGGAAACGGTACCACACACAAACACATGTGGCATAATTCTCAAACTTCTTTTTCGCGGAAACCAAATTTCGATATTGAATATAATAAATGAGATACTATAAGCAAATTTTGCAGAAAAATTAAGAGCTACATATGTACGAGTATATATATATCCTAGTTTTTTTTTTTTTTTTTTTTTTGTTATTGTTTTAATTGAGCAAATTTAAGAATTGAAGTAAATTTCAGCGTTGCCGAGAAAAAAGAGTATTTAAGCTTCGGTGACACCGAAATTAAAGTTTTCTTTTGTTTTTGACAAATTCAAACATAATTGAGTTAAAATTAAATCTGTTAAATCAATTTGAATTAATCAAACCAAATAAAAGTGCATTCGCCTTTAAAAGTGGTATAGTATATTTAAAATTATTATATATATTTATATTTAAAAAAAGATAAAACAGCGATGTAAAAACTATTTGATAACTGAAAACCGTTGCTGAAAACCGTTGCTTTTGCCCCTCATCAGACCACCGTGCGCACAGCTGTGCGCACAGCTGCTTGATGGGGGAGTAATCACAAATAAAAAAAGCGAAATAAAATTCAGTGCAATTTTTGTGTGCTCTCATTCTCGGCTTGTCTATTCATTTTCGAAGAATTGCAACCGGATCGTTTCTATATAATACACTCCTTGCCACAGAAAGACACGCACAATTCGGGCCAGGCCGAAATATCGAAATAATTAGAGTTAATCAAAATTTAACACAAATACAATTTAATTTACTCATCGTACAATACGAATTGTTTTTACTAATGCAGCTACCGAGGAAAATAAAAAGAGGCGACGACAAGTCACGTATGCAGCAACAAAAGCAGCAGCAGCAACAGCGACAGTCAGCCGTTCTTGGTGTTGCTGCACAGGACGAGTAGTCCGATTAGCCAGCGCAACATAGTCGCTCCTCTTGTACTTGTTTACGGCGTATTAACCGACTCCTTAGTGCTATTGAAGGTGTTTGAATTCGCTCAAGTGAATTTTCAGTGTGTGACGACTGTGTTGACCGATTTAACATTGGACGAAATTGAAAGCACAGAAAAGAAGATGGAACGCCACGGCAACACTACCGCTAATCTGGTCACACAGTTATTTCAACGCGAGCATATGGCAAAAGATCCTTGGAGTCAACAGGCAATGATCTATCGTAGTCGGCTGCTTATTGCTGAGAATCTCTACCAGCGTGATCTGATTGGTCATTGGGGTTGCATTAATGCGCTCGAGTTTTCCAACGGTGGCGAGTACCTGGCCTCGGGCGGAGACGACAAACGCGTACTCATTTGGAATGTGGAGAAATCTTTGTCGAATTTGGGTGCGCCGCGTACATTGCGGGGCGAACACTCCAGCAATATATTTTGCCTGGGATTTGACGTACACAACACATCAGTTTATTCTGGCGGCAATGATGATATCATGCTGCGACACGATATGGAGACGTAAGTACCATATTTATATACATATACACTGTACATATCTACGTATATTTTTAGTGGAAAAACGGTGAACTGTTTTTCGCACAATAGTCCTGTCTATGGACTTTCCGTGGATAAGACCACTAATGATCTGGTGGCCACAGCTACCGAAGAGGGTGAACTTTTTGTATATGATATGCGCTGTGGAAACGATGATCCTCTTGAGGTCTCCCGCCTCGGTTCGCCCTTTAATGCTGTTGAATTTCATCCACTAAACGGCAATTATCTGGTGAGCGCCAACTCTCGTCGTGGTGCTCTTCTGTGGGATATACGCAACAATGCAGAGTAAGTGCTTTTACTTGACAGAATTTGTACATTGTAGCTTAAACCGAACGTTTTCTCGATTTTTACAGACCTGTGATTCAGTACAACTATATTAACGAATGCCCAAGCTGCATGAGCGTTCGTTTCAACACAAACGGCAAGTACATTCTAACGCTGCATCGACGTTTACCACCAATACTCTACGGTACGAACTCTAAGGTGCCAGTTTGTACTTTCTTTCACACCGATTACTTCAACTCGTGCACCATGAAGAGCTGCACCTTTGCCGGTCCGGATGATGAGCTTGTGCTTTCCGGTTCCGATGACTTCAATTTGTACGCTTGGCGCTTGAATGACGTAGACCGTAAGTAGAATAACGTCATGGTATGACATTATTAAACAGTTTTCTCTTTGTAGTGGACAGCACTGATCAGTGGATAGACTCAGCTGACTTGGTGTTGTATGGCCACCGCTCCATTGTAAATCAGGTGCGCTACAATCGCCAGCGTTGCTTAATTGCCTCATCCGGAGTAGAGAAGCTTATTAAGGTGATGAGTTTTTATTTGCGAAAAATTAACATTGAATATAAATAAAACGATTTACAATTAATTATTTAGCTTTGGAGCCCTTTCGAACAGAAAGACTGGTCTGGCGATTTGCTAACCAAGCCGCTGTCGCCACCGAAAATGCGCACTTTGTATTCACCCAACTCCATGTCCCAAGTGTCGCAAGACTTTAACAGCCGCAACACCGACGAGGATCCGCATATGATGGCTTTCTTTGATTCGCTGGTACAGCGCGAGCTCGAAGGCTGGGAAACGGGCAGTTCTCACTGTTCATTGGAATCGCAAGTAGCTCTTGTGGATTGTGGCCAAGACGACGGAATCATCGACACTGAAAGTAGCAACGACTCGGACACTTCTGATGCGTACAATGTTGCCGATTCGTCGCTAAATGAATCGGATCGTCAAAGCGATGCAAGTTGGCATGCGTTTCCCAATCGTATTTCCTATTTGATTGCGAAAAAACGGCGTGCACTACTTCGGCTGGCAATAAGAAGCTCCAATGTACATGGCACTTTTCCACGCAGAGTACGCACGAAATTGCCCGTATCGCATATCATCACTCAAAACGTAAACTTGCCTTCGTCTTCGCTCGATAGCAGTCGCCAACATCTGTACGCTAGTCCAACTCGTATGCAGTGCTGGTTAGATGGTTTTGAAACGGAGAACATAAAGACCAGTGACGAATGTGCTTCAACCTCGGCTGCTGCTGCTGCAGCCTTCGCCAGACATCTAGCTGCGTCCGGTTCAAACATGGACGCCTCCTATAGCAACAATACGAACAACAACAACAACAACCTAAGTCCGACCAAGACTAGCAGCGCTTCTGAAACAACAGACAGTCTATCTGGTATGTAACATAGTGCATATATTTTAAATGTGTTTCAGTAGTGTACAAACGTATATTGGTTACTGGTTTATTCGGTCCAATCGATTATAAATATCTTCCGGTTGCAATAAAAATTTAAGGCCACTTCCGCCATTAGGACGACTGC
Source organism: Leucophenga montana (assembly GCA_035044765.1). Classification (NCBI taxonomy): domain Eukaryota; kingdom Metazoa; phylum Arthropoda; class Insecta; order Diptera; family Drosophilidae; genus Leucophenga; species Leucophenga montana. Next base: position 352,157 of record JAWNNQ010000418.1, read on the forward strand.
AGCTAGCATGCAACCCAAGCATAGCGCATAAAAGGCTAGTTGAACATCATTTAGCGTTAGTATCTTTACCTTATCTCCTATTTCGGCCAAATAAGTTGGAAAATTGTGTATGGACAATTTTGCGGTCTGCATCATTTCGCCAATCCAAAAATCGATTAAGCCTGACTCCTTTATGCGGAGCAATAATAAATTCATCGGCTCCATATAGGGCGAATGTTTCTGCATTACATAAGCGATGTGATAGTTTTTGGGGCACTCGGGTATTTTGTGCACCTTTTTGGTCATTATGTATCGTATGTCATTTAGCATAAGAGAGGCGGAACGCGTTACGCCTGCAAATCCGCCACGTTTGGTGGCCATATCCAATAAACGTTCATCTCCCTCCGCAACGAGTAGCATCTTACTATCCAAATTCCGATACAACTCGGAACCTTGACCATAGAATAAGTCATCCTTGAAAGCCGGATGTTTTATGTAAATGCGTATATTCGCCTCATCTAGCTCACGCAGCGTATTGATGTCATTGTAGTACAGCGGACGTATATAGACCGTTGCCAAACTGGACTCAAGCAGCGCTCCAAAGATGACACTGACCAAGCTTAGCGATATAACAAATACGCGTTCCGAGTGAAACGGTGGCATGTGATTAAGATTTACGCGCACCCAAACAACCCAAGTGTCCACAAAGATACGGGTACACTGCGACCACTTGGTAGGCGGTAGCATGCTAATTGTTTGTGATGTGCTGCGTGCAATTTTAAAGCAGCTATTCAACAGGCGTATACAGAGCCACATGAATGCGCTGACGAAACCCACAAGAAAAAAACCCAGCCAAACATCCAAATGCACCGCGAACAAGGGCAATATGGATTGCGGTATGCGTTTCGCTTTCTGCACATAACAACACAGCTCATCCATATAAACCGCCACGCTAAACTCAATATCTCGCGTGAGATAATCCTTGATAAAAAATCCAGCGAAGATAACATCCATTTCATTGCGCAATATACGTCCAATTGCGCCATTGAAGGAACCATTGGACAGGCGTGCGCTGGAAATATGAACATGAGGCAACTACTTGTCTACATACTGAAAGGTTGAACTTACCCAAAGAACTCATAATCCGGCCACTGAAAATCCATGCTAAAATTCATCTTTTGGCTTATCAGCGCTGCCACTTTACTATCCGCGCCACTAGTGCTCTTAATGCGTTTCGTATCACGATCCGCGTAGACTGCTGAGTAAACAGAATCGAAGATATATACGCGTAGCATATATCCATTCAAATTACGGAAAATGTCTGCCGTCGTAGCACTTTGACTAACGTCATACAGTGCACCGTACTGTTGGTCAGTATCAATTGCGAATGGATTAAAAGAGAGCATACGTTGTGGTAACATATAGTAGATCTGGTATATGCCACGCCCATGCCAAAGCTTGCGAGCAAATCGTAGTAACTCGAATTCAACCGGTTCCACTTCCAGTGCAATAATAAAGTAGTTACCGCGTTTAATGAATGCCACATTTTTTGAGTGCGGCAGGCGTTCGTATAGAAAGAAGTGATGCTGAAAGTTTGACTCTGCCAACTGCCATTGCTTATGCGATATCAGGCTGATACGCACAGTGCAAACGCTTTGCTGGTGCAGCAGATAATTTACCAGATTGTTCGCTTCATCATCCGGAACACGCAAATGTATATGAAGACAGTCCAGCTGGTGCAGCACCGCATCCAATGCACTGCGGTTATAATTAAACATAAGTTCGCCGCGCGGCTGTAATGCTAATGCATGCCTAACCACCAAGACGGCTAACAGCGTGCGCAGCCTTAGTGACATTTCTTGGCCTACTGATTCAAATCAAAGTTCACAAATAATCAGTGGCGCTTGATATTGCTCGCCTTTTGCATTGTTTGCAGACAAAAGCCAACGCCTAACAAGAAAAGCCTTTGTTTGAACAATGTCAACAGTGTTTGACAGGTGACGGCGGTGGTAACAATAATCACACAATCAGCGAGGGATAACAGCCGCCCAGGTCTCAATTATTGACATAATACTACAACTAGAAGTAGAAAGAGAAGTGTGCCAAGTGCTTGAATGGAAATGGTGTGTAAATCTGTATTTGTGTGTTTAACTATGCCATTTTAACCTGGCAGCGACGTTGTCGACGACGGTATTCCAAACATTTCTCCAACGTAAATGACAATAGTGCCAACATATTGCCACAGAGCACCACATAGAAAGCCAGCTGCAGATCGCCAATGGTGAGCACGCGGAACGTATTGCTTTCGGCAAACTCGATAAGCTTACTGCGTGTTTTAATGTTAACCTTAGACTGCATGTCATTGATCCACTTGCGTATGATGCCCGCATTGAGCATACGTAAAAGCAGCGTATTAACCGTCACCTGCCAGGGTGCATCCTTTGGCATAACATACGAGATGGTATAGTACTTGGGACACTCGGGCACCACCCAAACACGTTTCGATAATGTGAAATGCAACGATTCTAAATTTAGAGATGTATGGCGTGTCACGCCTGCCTTTCCGCCAGTCGTGGCTACCTCTAGTATAACATCAGCATTGAGATCACTCACCCAGGTTAGCTTTTTATTAAGACTCGCAAAGAGTTTCGATGTCTCGCTGAAGAACAAATCGTCTGCCATAGAGGTGTATTTGTACACTACTTTCAATCCGCTCTCATCCAGCTCCTGCAGTGTGTGTATGTCCTTGTAATGCATTGGGTGTATGTAGACAGTAGCCAGACTAGAATCGAAAATTGCGCCAAATATTACGCTCACGAGACATAGCGATGCAATGAATATACGTTCCGAGTAGCTTGTCGGAAAGCGCTCGATGTTCACACGCACCCAGAGTACCCAGGTGTCGGTTAGTATACGTAACGACTGATACCACATACCCTTGCCACGCTGCGATCGCACAATGCCGAGATAAAGATTTACAAAGCGAAACATTAGCCAAATAGCAGCGCAGACGAAAGCGGTTATTATAAAACCCAGCCAAATTTCGTAACCAACTGCAAAGATTGGCAATATTGATTGTGGTATACGCTTAGCTTTGGGCACGTAGATACACAGTTCATCGTCGTAGACAGCTACGCTGAAATCCATATAGTCGTCAACCATGTAATCTTTGATGAAGAAACCGGTTAGACAAATGTCCAGGCCATCATCAATTATGGAGCCAATGGCGCCATTATATTTTCCCTGAGCATCACGTTCACTGTAATATTTTGATGGTGTAGATAAATCTTCGAAAATGGAAAAAACTTGTACACAAAGTTACCCGAAATAATTTGGATCTGGATCCTGTAGTATTGTTGTGAAATTCATGCGCTCCTGCAACAGTTTCGCCACCAGTGCATCCACACCTTCAACTGATACAATGTGTTTGGTCACTTTATCGATTAGTGGACGCGAATAAACCGATCTGAAAATTTGTACTCGCAGCGGATATCCACGCATATCACGAAATATTAGATCTTCTAGCGGCATTTTTTTATTCTCAAATTGCATCATACGTCCGTAACTACCTAGCGCTGCGTTATATTCAAAAGGATCAAAGACCCAAATGAGCGCATCTGTGGTCAACATGTACGTTCTAAATACTTTAAAGCGCTGCCATAGCATACTGCAGATTGGCAGTAACATCTCCTCTAGCGGCACATTGTCATCGTACATGGGTGCTTCAAGTACAAAGAAGAAAGCACCTGCACGTTGTACAATACGCTGTGCAACGCGGCTTAATTCATGCACATTAGTGGCAATGGCATAGCTATCGCGATTTCGTTGCGGTTCAAGCATGTCTAGACCGTAGCTCTGCATAGTTATGCTTCCTCTAAAGCGACGTAGTAACCAATGCATATATGGACTTTCAAGATCTTGATGAATGCTATGCTCGCGTAGCATTATAATTAGGCTGGATATGTCGCCGGTAGCCTGCTCAAGCACACTTTCAACCTGTGCAGGCAGAGATGATTTTCCAATACGTTCACCATCCATCTGCGCCGGCAGCAATGATAACGCATTCACCGTAAGTAATCCGCCAATCCCGCCGTATAGGAGCAGCAAACAGATAGATGTCATTTTCGACGAAGTCAATATTAGTTGTCAGTTAGCCCAAAGCCAATAGTGTTTTAATTTACCTGTGTACACAATGTATCCTAGAAGTTAAGCAGTTCCTGCAGCGCTAGTCTCGCGGGAAGCAACACCGATTGAAGTTGACACCTGCAATTCACTTTTATTTGTTGACTTAGTCGTTTTTGTACTCTAATTACAGTTGAAATAACAATTTGCACTGCATTGCTTGCGTTTTTTTTTTTGACGTGGGCGTAATGGGGAACAAGAGTGTGAACTACTCGTACTGTTTAAATAAACAATTTGTATACATGGTAGTAATACTTTTCCGTCTTTATTTTTTTTTTCTTATGTATGTCTGTAAATAGATGAAGACTTCGCCTCAAACAATGACAAGGGAGAAGGTTTTGGAGCTGATGGGGTGACTGATATGTCACTTCAACGCAAACGCAAATTCCGTCATGAAAGACGCACAAATGCCAAACGTAGCAGAACTGGTGATGAGCAAGTGGAAGAAAAAGACATAACTGGAATTGTACTACCTCAAACGAGAGTTGAGACCAATGAAGATTTGGATCATATGGAAGATGAAGAACTACTAAGTGAACAAGCTATAAACGATGAGGATGATTTTTCTAATGCGGTATTTGTTACACAGCGCAATGGAAAGGATTCACATTGTGAACTGGAAGATTCAATGGCGGATGGACCATCAACATCTGCAGCTTCCATTCAAAATGGTCGACAGCGCTTGCAATTGTTGACGTCCGCCGTTGACAAACTGAGCAACAATAACAATCATGTGGAGACCGAGACCAACAACAACAATGGAGAAACTAACAATAACACTTACTATAGAAATATTAATAACAACAACAACAATAGTAATACTATTTTTCCAACAACTGCCGAATATTTTAATCAGCCCAAATCGATGTCTGGCGGTTTGGGTAAATAAATGTTTGGCGACTTCAATAGGGATATGTTAGGCTGGCGGATGGTCAAGTATACATAAATCCAATTAATTCCAACTTAGGAAAAATACTCTTTCAGCATTAGTTCACAACACACATTATGCAAAAAGTATAACTTAAAACATAATTTTTTTTTTTTTTTTTGTCTTTTATTATAATTAAACAATTTATTGTACTTCAATTTATGATACGCATAAAAGGCATATAAATATATATATATATATATGTATACATATAGTATAAACTGCAAATGCTAATTTTTCTGTGGATTCATTGGAAATAAAAGATGTAAGACATAAAAATTTAATCAATTTATTGTAAGTGCTTATTTTTAGAGGAAAATTTTGTTAATAGCCATAATATTGGCTTTTTTAGCGAAGAGTTTCACATTGGCGAGTTAAGTTAAACTCAAGTTACTTATATAAGGTTGCGATGGCCGATGTAGGGTCTTCCCACTTAGCCCCATTGTCGGCCCATTGTTCTCTGCTATTCCTTATGCAGCTATTACGTGACCAGTTTGTCTGTACCAGAAACTTCGATACTAGCAGCGATAGTAGCGATTCGATCCCATATTTTTATACCTTGTACCTAAAGAGACAAGGGTATTATAAGTTTGTGCGAATGTATGTAACAGGCAAAAGGAAGCGTGATAGACCCCATAAAGTATATTCATTCATGTTCAGCATCAGATAAACGTTGGGCCTAAATACGCACCTATGGAAGGTGATATCGTTACGGCAAGAAGAAAGCGGGTAATTAATGATAGTAGATAGGCATCGTCGTGGAGTTGATGGCTGCTATTATCAGCGAAGGCTCCGACATCCGCTTAAGGTACGGATTCGTTACCGTCCACCTAACGCGGAAGCCTGCGAAAGAAAACAGTTGGCAGGGGAAAATGTCGCTGGCAACAGGTCCGAGACGCCTATGTCCTAAGCCCCTATATAGCTTCCCAGGAATTCAGGGAGGTAGAACAGCTTCTGAGGGCGAGGGCAGGACGCACACCGAAAAGGAGCTAGGTGGCAGAGGAAACTGCGAATGAGCCGGACGCATAGTTCGGACAACATCAGCGTCGACTATCATAATTAACCGCGCTGATACAGGAGCTCTGGTGTCATGAGTGCTGTATTAAAGGCTAGCATGCCGGGAACACGAACGGAATCCAGGATACTAAATACAGTATCCCTATAACCTGTATAATGATTAGAAATGATATTAATTACACTGTTATTTTAGAATTTCAAACTGCGGACCGCTGGGCAGAAGGAAACGAGTGGTAATTGCTTCAGCATATTGAGTGGGAGAGCTTGCATCACCTCCGAAAGAAATCGAACGCCTTGTGCATTTCTGCAACGGACGTGAACTACCCATCCTGGTAGGCTGCGATGCAAATGCACATAATGAGGCTTGGGGAAGTACAGACACCAACAATAAAAGTAAGTATCTCCTAGAATTCCATCTAGACAATAGACTAACCTTTACTAATAATGGCTGCACACCGACCTTTGTTACTAAGACTAGGCAAGAAGTATTAGATGTAACACTCTCTAGCATGTGCGTGGAAAATGACACATTAGGAACTTTCTTGTGTCACAGGAACCATATATGTTTGACCATATGATAATTAGATTCGATATAGTAGGGGAATGGGCGATCCGAGAAATGGGAAGAAATTCTAGGAAAACTTACAGGGGGAACCATGCATCACACTTAGCAGATGCCATAAGTAGGCAAGGAGGTCAGGTCAAGTAGAGTCAGAGCAAGCAATAACCGACTTAAATGTAGGAATTATTCAGTCATTTGAAAGCACAGGCCATATGGTCAAGCATAGACATGAATGTGACGCCCCACGGTGGAACGAGCGCCTACAAAGACTTAGGACTTATTTCAAACGCAGAAACTATAGAGCTTTCTCCGAGAGGATAGTAAATACTCGGAAATACTGTAACGTCGACGCTCTAATATTTCGGACAATAGCCAAGACACAGGCTGATGCGAATATCTCACTCCATAGGCCGGATAACTCCTTTACGGAAAATGAGAAACAAAGAATTCAGTTACTCCTGGAAACCCATTTCCCGGGAGGCACTTCAATCAGAGGAGTCGTACGTAAGAACAGATAGGACAAACATAGAAGTTGCCACGAGCATGGCACTAGGACATATCCCAAGCCCTTGGAGAAGGGCCAGAGTTATCTTTATCCCTAACGTTGCAACACTACCCAAAGCATTCAGACCTAGCAGATTAACATCATTTTTGTTAAAAACGAAGGAGAAAGTGATTGACAAGCACAAAGTCCGGGAGGGAAAGTAGACTGACACCGCACTGCTTAACCTGACGGGAGCAGTTAAGACAGCCCTTGAACGAAAGATCACTTTATGCGCCTTCCTGGACATTGAGAGAGCGTTTGACAATACGAGTGACGCGACAATATGTAACGCACTAGCAAAAAGAGGAGTAGAACCAATCATTGTGAATTGTATATTGTGTTTACTGAGGAAGAGCACAGCTGAAACTAGCGTTAATAGTACCAGCATCAGGTTACAAACAGTTAAGGGTTGCCCACAAGGGGGAGTACTTTTTCCCCTATGCAGATGACATCGTCATAATGGTAAGTGGAAAGCTTAAAGAGACACACTGTGACATAATCAACAGAGGACTCAAAATCACACGATGAGGTGGGGCTTAACATCAACCCTGCCAAAACGGTCATTATACCATTTACTTGGAAGCACAAGCTCTCTACATTAAAATGAACTGGGCTTGGAAATGTTTAGTGGAATTCAGTAACGTTAAATATCTGGGGGTAACACTAGACAGTAAGCTCCTATGGAAAATAGACATGGAAAAACCATAAAATGCACAAAGCAAAACTTGTATGCAGGAATCTGGCCGGAAATTTTTGGGGTGCAACCCGATGAACATGCTCTAACTTTATGACATGGTAATGAAACCAATGCTACTATATGGCATAGTCGCGCGGGGAAACAGAGCGAGCCAAAAGACGGCCAGTAAGGTGACAAACCCCAACGGTACCGTTGGAAACTATTCGGGATTTGACCCGCACCATCTAGAAATCGAACTCAAAATCAAAGAAACACTCCTAAGACTGTCAGTCGATGGGTACAAAGCTACATCGGAGATCTGTCACTGTCTAATGTCGTAGTTTTACCTTTAAATGGTCCGAAAGGTAAAGAGCAACTGAAAAGTTTGGATCCTAGTAAAGTAATAAAATTCATTCAGCACATGGGCTTAGTGCAGGTCATCTATCTCAGTAGGACAAACAGTTTGTGAATGTCACTCTCACAACGCCCATAAAACGGATATTTGATCAATATTTGTTTTTCTCTTGCAATTTATTTAAAAAAAAAATACACAAATTTGCATTCTTTAAAATTTCAAAGTCTATAGGTATACAAGTCTATGGTGCAGAGTTTTCATAGTCGTGATCGACGGCTCTATTCTTGTTTTTCTTCTAGATTTTAGTCTGCTAAACTCGAAAAAAAAATACCTAAATATTTTTGAATGGATACGAGATCGCAGTATGAGATATTTCAGTTTTCTTTTTTAAAAGCTAGGCCCACTATTTATGCTAAAACAAAAGATAGTTTTTTTTAAATTCGGTTGAATAGTATGAAAGTTATTAGCGGAGTTATTTAAAAATTATTGAATTTTTTAACGAATGAGAAAAGGAAAAAATATAATTCACCTATTTTGCAATATCTATGGATACGTTCCAAACTTCCGAATTTTTAAAAATAGTATTAATGTTCGACTTTTTTGCTGATTTAGAATTTTTACCTTGTACAAAGTGTATAAGTACCCCAAATTGTTGTCCAATGCAATTAATTTAAATTTGGAGTTGAATAAGTATTTGTCATGGATGCCTATCAATAACTACCCCTGGAGGATGGAAAGTTTGCAGTTTGTTAGAAGTTTTTATAAAATGTCACCATACCAACTTTCAATCTAATATTTCAAAGATTGAAGGAATAAGACCGACAGGAAAAAACCCCTCGCACATTTGGCGATCGTACGACGATTTTAGAACAGCTTGTTGAAAACTGAAGAACTTGTATTGCCATTGAAATACAGACAAGCAGACTTGACTTGTCGAGGTAATCAATACTATATGTTCCTACATAGTTTATGTAGTCCTATGTAGTTCATGGTTTATAAGGTCACCGACACTTCTTTCTGGGGCTTACATTAATTTGTAGTCGATGATCAATAATGTTTTTAGGCACTCCTGACTTCGTTTTAGATGAATCGAATACAGATGCTGATCATGAGACAGTTATCAGGGTGCAGAGACCTCGACTGAATAAAGCTATAGTTTATGTTAAAGGTAATAGCCAGATCTAAGACTAGTTTGTTCCTAGCATAGGGTACCTATTACGACTTCATGCTGTCGATTATTATTTTTACTATTTTTTTTACAGCAATGTACAAACTTTATTGTTAGGAAGATTCGTTATTGCATTTTCCACTTCTTTTATACTATTTTATACTATACTAGAAGTGGAGCTCAGGCGGTTTGGATTTTGAGAATTTTTGTGTCACTCCAAATCATGTTGTTTAGAATAGAAACGAAGTGGTCACTCAATTGCTCTTGCTAATACTTTTCCAATACCAGTAAGTGACGGTCAATGACTTTGACTGGACGATCAAGTTGGTTTAGCTTCTGCAATATCTTGTAAATAACGCTGACGTTTGCAGCCGACTTCACCTCTATAGCATACATACCAAGAAATTCAACGCATCACCTTTCTCATTTAGCAAGTTGACCGTTTGAGCTCTTTGGTTCATCGTCGTCCGAAACATATTTAGCACGTCTGGCGTTTTTGGGCATTCAATAAAAAACAAGCTTGACAACATCGCTTTGCTGGATAGTTATCGTATGCGTAAGCAATGTCGTTTCCTCCGAAAACAGCATCAACATCGTCGAAAATGGCGAGAAATTAGCTGGTAGAGTCGATTAAGACTTCGTGCAGGAAACAAACCGTCTCCTGTTTTTCTTTTGAAAAACCTGGGCATCTCACTACTGTACTGAATGGTACACAACGATTTGTTTGCCGAATGTCTTTGACGAATTGAGGAAAACAAACCTGTAAAGCGATCTTCCTCATGACAATGCGAGGGCTCACACATCGGTACCTTTTAAACACTTAAAAATTTAAATTTTTATGTCAGTTGATGTACACAGCACCCAATGATTTGTTTGTTCACATACGTGAAGAGCAATCTCCGCCAGAAAAGTAGGTTCATACGTTCAAATGGGGATATCATCTTCATAGTGACAAAAATGCTTTGGTTATAAGTATATGTAGGTTATAAGTATATGTAATATAAACAGGCAACTGCAACATGTTCATTGCCTTTTTAAACCCCCTTAAACCAACATATTAGTATTGCATCATCATACAGCTATTTTTAAAAAGTCCTGTTTCTTTTGCGGCTACCTTTGTATTATAGCCAATTGGGAACTTCCCAACGACAACTAGCTGCTTCACGCAACCTCACATTCGTGCTGTTCAGCGAGTATCCGCATACCGTGCTGCCCAGTCTCCTGCCGAATTTCATTTGATTTCTTAATGAAGGCGACTGGACGATGCCTTTTGCAAGTTCTGGATAATGCGAAAAAGAACCCAATGTCCCAGGCATAAAATTACGCTGAAAAAATTAAGTTGAAAGAAAAATTCGTACTTGGAGGAACTTTCTATTATTCTAGTTCTACACTTTCATGTGTTAATTCCCCGCTCTTTTAGGGGGAACTCTATTACTCTTGGTAACTATACTAAGAAACAAAAACCTATTGTTTTATGAAAACCTATTATGGTAGTAAACAAAAATACTGTTTTGGGAACGTACCACAGTTCTCGCCGCCACCCCCCCCCCCCCCCTTGGATACGCAAATGGTTACTTCTACAGAAAAGATTTGAGTATTTTGACAATGTAATGAAAAATGTTATACACATTTTAAATTTTTCAGTTGATTTGATATACACTTTTTTGGGTCTTTGAGATTTATTTGATATTCTTATTTTTTCGTTTCATTTTTGCAAATCTGTATGAATATTTAAAATGTTTTGCTTGACATCATTATGTATCGTATTTTAAATATGAAGGATGTTGTATTAATTTATTTGTTTCAATTTTAGGTGTACATATAATTACGATTGAACTGTTTTCTACAGGGCTTTAATTGATGTTGCTTAAAGAGTGTGTGTGTGAGAGAGAGAGAGAGAAAGACATAAAAATTGTTGATCAAAAGATAATTCTTAAATAAATACAATTTTAATTACGGTGCTAACTAAAACTACAAAACTATTATATGTAAATATAAATTATTTATAGTACATTGGAAAATGCACGAAGTGCAACTGCGAACGATTTGGCTTCAGATTTAGCATCTTAACTGAGTGCATTCATCTCGCTTGGCTTGAATGTTAAATGCAAATCACTGCAGCGATCCATTACGAAACGTTCCAAAGCCGATCCAGCACTGAAACATAATAGAATTACGGTTAATAATTCGAACTTAATTTGCGAATTTAATTGCTCATTGTATTTTACTTACTCATAAATCTCGTTGTTCTCTTCATTATATTCGTGACAGTTGCGGAATATAAGCTGAATATCATTTAGTACCTCCTCGTTGATCTGATATTTACCCATATTCAATTTTGATTTTACTTTAGCTAAGTCCATGGGTTCCTTGATGATTTGATGGTAGTCAGGCACCTCGGATTGCATCACTGGCCGTAGGAATGGCCAGGATAGTTTGTGCTTCATTGTCAGTTCAAGTAGTTCATAAAGCGCTGAACTATTCAGTGGTAGATTTTCATTGGTACGGCGGTTAGAGCGGCGATTGTTGTTATTATTGTTGCTATTATTATTATTGTTGTTGTTTCCATTTGTCAGTGAATTACGCAAAGAGGTACGCGATTTGCGTGGACGTTTGGAACGCGGCTCATCGCTTTCGTCATCGTCATCATCATCGTCGTCCTCACTTTCATCTACAAGAAAAATGTCGAATTTCGTTGTATGTGAATAGTATTATAATTTAGTCATAATGTTTGTCTGTTTCATATTTTTGAAATATTGAATATTGGTTTGAAAGTTGGTAAGGAGAGTTTTTATAACCACAACATACTAGTTAAATTGGAGACACACTAGAAGGTAAAGCTTTCATACAAAAACTACGCATTTATTTTGTGTTATATCGAACAGGTAGCATTTTAAGCATTATTATACCCTGTGCCCTGTTAAGGCAGATGGGAAAAATACGTGCAAATTTATGTAACGGCCAAAAGCAGCCGTGGTGGATCCCATAAAATATTAGATCAGCCCGACTGAACGAAGTTATCTATCGGAGATTATAAGATACAGAGCCTTCAAGTTTTTGCCGCTTTATAAAAAGTCTAGTAAATGAACGTACCAACCCCACTATAAAAGATAGGCCTCACAAAATGCTGCCTCCATTTTTGCGTTTATGTACTTTATTTTAATCTTAAAAAAATATCCCATATAAGTCTAGATCGGACCACTATAAGGAGTAACCCCCAAACAAATCTTCCCCATTTTTGAATTTTATGTTGACATTTTATTGTGTGAAATGGTATTATCAGTTTGTCTGAAAGTTTGCAACTCATTAAAGGAAGCATCGTAGACCCCATGAAGTATAGGAATATAGTCTTTATCAGTACGTTAAGACGAGTCGATCTAGCCATGGCCGTCTGTCTGTCTGGTAGTTGTTATTCTTATGATATCCAGTTGGAAATTGACATTAGACTTTTTTATTTCAGTCAAGTAGAGTGTAGATATTGGCAAACTTTTTGGGGTAGCCCCCATAAAAACCTCTCCGACCATTTATAACTTTTTGAGCATTTGTATAAAAACTTCTTTAATTAAGCTAATACTAGCCTAAGTTTCGATATGGTAGCTTCTTATAAACGGCTGCTTCACATACATTTACAAATGGGAGTATTCTTCCCACTTTTTGAAGTAGTCAAATTTCAATGCAATTCCTTTTTTTTTAAAAGGTATGATGAATCTTTGTGAATCATAAATTGTGTCGGACAAGCTCGAGTACACCGTTCTTGTTTCTAAAAAAAAATTGTTTACAAAAGGTGAATGAAGCTGTTTGATATTGAGTTTCATTATTTGTATTAATATTATATAAAATGCACACTCAGATCAATAAAGTGCTGGCTAACATCACAGAGTTCTACCCCGCCACCAACCCATCCACAGCCAGCAAAAAGGCGAAAATCATGCCAAATACATACACTTGCTCGAAAAAGTCTGCGTACACCACAAAAAATTTGAAATTTTAACTTTAATCGCAAATATTTTATGTACTGAATCAAACTTTGTTTTATTATGTAGTTTATTAATATCCCTTAACTAATAATATTTTTGCTGCATTGCAATACTTAAAATTATAGCTTTAATTCATTTTATGATACATGTCTGCATACGATATGCGTGGAATCAGCGAATATGCGATTACCGCTACCTAAAAAATATTATAAGAAATGCTTATCTCATTGGAGTGCATTCTTCTTCAATCAATTGGAGTGTCAAAAAAATGTTAATAGTGCCATGCACAACAACGAAAAATTGGAAAAGTAGTGGGCAGAGCTCACTAATCAATACACAAACTTGTAACTAACTACATTTCAACGGATTCCATGCTGCCAAAACCTCGATCAGGTCATCCATCTCTCTTAACAAAATGAGAGAAAAAAGCGACATTCAGTTGGATGGACAGAATCCAAGCTCACCTACTGAAACTAGAGGTAGAAGAAAGGTATTCAAAAATAATTTCCGATGTTACAGCCCTGAAATTAAAAAAAAAAAAAACAGCAGGGTATCATGGTCGAGTTACCCGTAAGAAGCCCCATATCTCATCTGTAAATTAGCAGAAGCGCATGGAGTTTTTAAATGAGTACGTTTCCAAGACCCGAGCTTTTTTCGGTGTTTTTTGATGGTGTTGGCAAACTAACATTTATTGAATCAATAATGGGTCGAACTAGTTCTATCCGAGTTTTGAACGATAATTTGCAGCAAAATTCCCAAAAGTTGGGACTGCAAGAAGAGTTTTGGTTTCAGCAAGACAACGACCCCAAGCACAATCCGCATTAAGTAAAGCTCTGGCTCCTTTATAATATAAAAAATCAGTTGAGGACACCTCCCCAATGTACGGTCCTGATTCCCATAGAGAATTTGTGGGATTTACTCGAACGAAGAATCCGTCGCCATTACCTTCAAAAATTTAAAAAAAGACAACAATGGAGGAATGGGAAAAATTTACAACTGAAGTTAAAAAAAAAATTATGCACTCCATGTCTAGACGTCTTACGGAGGTACTGACGAGAAAGGGTTATCATACCAGTTATTGACACATCATTTTCTTCGAAAAAAGAAGCCTGTACGCAGACTTTGGCGGTTATGCTTTTCTGATATGTTGTATTATAAAATGAATTCAAACTATAGTTTAAAGCATTAAAAATTTGTAAAAATATTATTAGTTAAGAGAAATAAATAAACTATATAATAAAACAAAGTTTGATTCAATACATAAAACATTAGCTGAGATATTTGCAATTAAATTTAAAGTTTTAGATTTTTGTGTGGTGTACGTAGACTTTTTCGAGCAAGTGTATATGCAAATATTTTATTATACATATTGCACATTTTTAAATCTAACATTGCAAAGGGCTAGTGTGAAGAATATTTATGCTACGGTTCGACCAAAGTTAACGTTTTCTCTTTGTTTATTTTTTGTAGCTTACCATTATTGTGTCTTGATTTAGATTTCTTGCTCTCGTTTTGTTTACACGTTTGACAAACATACTCATTACGGGGCTGTCGCTTAAGATTGACGCATTCCAAGTGGAAGGAGTCTTTACACCGTGAACATGTAAGATCGCTGCCATCGTATGAACAAACCATGCATACGTTTTCCTCTCTGGAAATAATTTATTGCAATATATTTCATTATACTATGTACTTTATACAATACTTTATTAAACTTCAATACTCACTCGTCATCGTCTCCCTCAGCGGTTGATACGTTTTGATCGTCATCTTGCTCCTCGGAAGCGGACTCCTCACCATCTTCGCTACCACTTTCAAGCTCCTCTACACCGTCATCCACTTCTTCTTCATCAGATTTATCTGACACTGCTGCATCACTGCCATTCAGCGTTGCTTCAATTTCCTTTGACTTGAGTCGCTTCTTTGATCGGGATTGGTTGGACCGTTTTTTTCCTTTCGACGATACCGACGATGTATCGCTGGTATTGTCATCAACATCCTCATCTGCCTCTTCTTCTTCTTCTTCTTCTTCATTATCTTCTTCGCTCTCTTGCTCTTCCTGTTCAACAATGAATTTTCGTTTTCGCGTTTGTGTTGCTTTCTTTTTATTTTTATCCGTTTGATTTTTAAAACCCAAACGTGAAACACATCGCTTGCAATACCAATTGCCCTCTGGCACAGTTTTCATTTTTGGTTTCATACAGAACATATGTGTGCCGCCATTGCACTCATCACAGAGCAACATTTTATCGGGATCTTTGCCGCGTCTGCACACTTGACACATAGATTTATTAGTCGAACGTGCCCAAATAATGCAATCGTGCAGAATATTTAAATGAAGGAAAATCTGCGAATAGCTTGTGCTCTCCATTAGCGACACTTCCCACTCTTTAAGACGTTGCAGACCCATACGCAATTTATGTTCCAAACGCTCTTTGTTGTTCTCGCGCGTTGATACTCCGTAGGGCTCCTTAAGAAATCGTCGCTCGATGGCCTGTTCCACCTGCAATAGTGCGGATGCCAAGTTTTTCACATTTTCAAGTAACGTTTCCGACTCGTGCATGGATATTTCATCATCTGCACTATCCTCAGAGTCTACTTCCAATGATGCGCCCAGATTTATACCTGGATCCCGGTATGGCCTATTCGAAATTTGACCATTTTCAGCACCATCTCTTTCTTCATTTTCACTATCTGAATTCGCCTCGGCAGCATTATTGTCTCCATTCATAGTGTTCGGTAGACTATTGGGACCCCATTGTACCTTCACTTGCGAATCGTATTTGTTTTCGTGCAAATTTGTGCGCCACTTATTCATATCCTTAACTTTAAGGCGACCTAGATCGCCGGTATATATCTCGCTCTCGAGTTGTAGTATACGATTGATTAGATTAAAGCACATTATTCCATTTACGCTTTCTTCATCGCTCAAGCCGAAATTTGCTTTAATGTACTTTCGATTAGTATCGACCATCATAACATTCTTGAATTTCTGCCTCTTATTTTCTTCGTCAAGTGATAGTACATCACATGGACACGATGAGATATGATCTTCAATAAGTTGCCTAAGCATAACAAATTGTTCGCGCAAATTGGACTCACGAAAACCGTGAGGATTTAAAGATGCGATAAGTGCGTCAATATCCTCTTTTTTGTATAAATATGCCCAACGCTGGCGATCAGCATTTCGCTCGTCGTGTACAATGCAATTGCGTTTGTCGCCAGTGCACATGAGTAACTGATACTGTGTCGGTGGTTTCTCTTCGACAGCATCCACGTCTATCTTATTAACGCCATTCATTGTGGCTGTACTGGGCACAGTGTCCATGGACTCATGGTTACCATTAGTTAAACCGTTGACATGGTGCTCCTGATTCTCTTTGTTTTCCTGTGATTGCTTGACTACTTTGTTGTTGCCCTTTTTCTTCTCCTCATCTGTATACATTTTGAGTAGATAAGCGCGCAAGTCCTTCCGATTCTTGGGTAAATTCGAATGTAAATTTTCTTTGTTGATCGGTGGAGTTTCAAGGCATGTGTCCATCGAGTCAGGCGGATGCTCAATAAATATACCCGGAATTGATTCCAACACATAATACTTTCTATAAGCGCGGTCCATGCCAAGGTAAACTAGAAAATTGAACATAGCCGAATGCAGATTTTTCAATTGTTGCTCATGCTTGCGATGCTCTCTATCAGATTGTGCCAGCAACTCGGCAATTTTCTTATTTAGTTTTTCAGTCAATGCTTCTTTTTTCTCTGCATCGTTCTTGATATCGTCGTTCATGCACTGTTGATTGTGTTCGTTGGTCATTTTACGACGTTGGCTATCGATAGCACCGAGACGTCTGTTCTCCGCCGCTAGCACAGCACGTAATTCGATCCGAGCTTTAGTCATATTTTCCATGCGCTCCTCGATTAAGTTAATGGCTCCTGAGTAGGTTAATATCTGGGACATCAGACAACGTACTACACACATAATATCCCTGAATGGAAAGTGATATATAGGATACATTTTGAGAGAACGCACTATGTGTGTATGTTGCAGACGCAGGTTGAGTCCGGGGTCTTCACTGGAAGAGTAGCCATTGCGGTACATCACTCTCCACTTCTCTGCACGATCCGACACAGTAGCTCCAGACGAGAGTAAATGCAGCCGAAGCACTTCGCTCAATGTAAGCGCATCTAGCGGTAATTCGTTAATTTTAAAGGAAAAATGACGTTCGGCATAAAAATGACAACGTGCAGCGTCACCCATAGTCTTTTGAAGTTCGGATTGCAGTAGGGCCCCTACGTGGCCTCGACGATACGTGACAGGACATTCTTCTTCCTCCTCCTTTTGCAAATCGAAAATGGTACCGAGCAGTATCAATAATATATCGGACAGTGGTCCAGCCACTTCGCGTGTTGTGAAAGCGCGAGTCATTTCAAAGAAACTGAGATTGTTGCGGAATACATCGATGCCGGAGAGCAAGCCACAAAAAGAGTGAAAAAACTCGCGCAGCATAAAAGCATCGCCCAGCATTTTGCTCGGCAAGAGTGTTACAACAGGAGTAAATGTAGGCAACAATCGTTGATCCGTTCGTTCCAAATCGTCCGTTTTGGTTAACATATCGTTGCACTCATCTTCAATGCGTTTCATCAATTTTTCGCGCTTCTCCGCCTTTTGACGTTCCATTTCTAAAAGTTTTTCGTGCTTCTCGCGACGTAAACGTTCCATTTCTTCCTTCAAAGATTTAGCCTTAAGTTCGGCAGCCTTCTCTTTTTCTGCCTTTGATTGTTTAGCAGTTTTCTCTTCGTTTTTGGTCTCTCCATTTTTAACTAAATACTTGTTCATGGTCGCCTGCTTTTTATTGTTCGCTAATTCATTAGGTTTTTTGATCTTTGCAGGTGTATATCGCGGCATCTTTCCTATGAATATTGTGTTAAAACTAATATTCCGATCGGTAACATATCGTTTGTACGAATCCGACTTTGGACGCAATATGCCATCTACTCGTGTCACATTGTTTTTCACAAACATTTGCATATTCTCCATTGTAAACTCTGTTCGCTGACGGCGGACTCGTTCAAAGGGCACGGTTATTTCGGGCTTCCCATTGCTTTCGATCGGACGAAGGCGGTAGTGCAGTAGCTCTGTGTCCTCGTACACTCCATTGCCGGGCACTAAATTCTTGGGCGGAATAATTTCAACGACTTTGTAGACTACGTTTGCGCTAGATTTATTTTGTACGACGGTCACCTCTTCGTTGAGGAAAAAACGGCGACGCAAAAACTTTTGCGCAATGCTGTTGAGCGTCTTGATGGCAGATTGCTTGGCATGCTCGATGACAAGCATCACAGGCGGTCGCAGACTGTCCTTGAATTGCTCCATTTTTTTCCGAGCGATGCGTTCACTCTTCAATGCCTCTTCGTAGGTTAGATGATCACGCCCGGTTGTTTCGCACTGCCATATAGTTGAGTTGATAAGCATAACGTGACGAAAATACGTCCTGAAATTAAAATCACAGAGCAGAAATAAATATCGAGAATAGAACGAATTATTGTAATTTTTATACACTTTACATAGAGTGTGAATAGTACAGAATTATGGGTATTTCGCTAAATAAATAACTGGCTGAAAAACCATGGTTTATATAGTTTACACACAACGCGTAAATTTACACTACAAATTCGTGGATCTACATGTATGGTTCGGTGTTGCCTTTCGACTAAAAAGAAAATTCAATTTGATGTGTACATTTTCTGTGTAGACATAATTCAGTCTCATGGTTCCAGGTCATGAATAAAACTATTTAAGTATCTATCTATTATTAATGCAATTTATTTCTAATATTTCCATGCGTTTCTTTGTATCCCAATCCTTCCTAAAAAATTACATCACAACCCATTGTGGTTTTCTGTATGTTTGCCTAAATCTTCACGAGTTGTAGTAAAGATATTTCATTGTCGACGAAGCAATCAGAAATAGTTGATACTAGAATATGTATAAAAAGAATGACTACCTGAAATACCATCTTCCCGCCTCCATTCACAATAGTTTTGTAAGGAACACTTCTGTTACAGGAGCCTAATGGTTTTGACCATATTTGAATCATTCTGATTGTTTTTTTATACCAGTTATAGCCATTTTTGTTAACCCCATGTGTTTCCTGATGATAGCTGGATGTGTCATCAAATCTCTTTCTAATGCTATTTTCTGGAGAGGATTGGCTTAAAATGATATAAAAAAATCTGATTGAGTCGGATGTAGTCCCCATTTTTGGGCCCCCGTAGTAGATGTATTTTTTAAGAGAAATCTTCGGAATAGAGGAGGGAACATGGTATTTTAGATAGTCATCCATTTTGTATATAGTGAAACTATTTCTGATTCAAGCGTTTATTCAAAAAACTTGGACCATGTGTTACCCACATAATAGTTCCCAGAATTAATTAAGTGACATATCTTCACTACAACTCATGAAGTCTAAGGCAATGCTACAGAAAACCACAATGGGTTGCTGGAAGAGTTGTGTTGTGGTGTCATTTTATAGAGAGGATTGGATATAAAGAAACGCATTAAAATATAGACCGTATAAAGTAAATCCATTCGTAATCAATACGACGACACGATTCGATCAGTAACTAATTAACATAGATGGATGATATATATTGCACATGAAAAGAGCACCGGGAGAAATAAGATCCAATGGAAAAATTGGTGATGCCACGCTACTTATAACAGGAAAATAAAATTCGTCATTTCTATTTGATGCACATGGTTGAGATTTGGCACATATGTAAAGGGAACCGGGCACAAATATTTACTACATTAAAGACAATGGCGCAAATTGACAGCAATTGTCGGGCTGAGTGCTTATATCGAATTGTCAAGCAACACGTTAACTTCGGTTGAACTGAAGCTCTAAAAAGATTCACACGAAATTTAAAATCCTATTGTAAGACATAAACATGGATGGTGGGTTTGTATAGAGCTTACAGCAAAAAGTCGGCGACCTTCCATAATAACCCACCATATCGAATTTCAAATGGTGGGTTTGTATGGGGCTACATCAGAAAGTGGAAGTGGCATATCAATATGGATACTCTCTAAACTTAGGACCAGAAGAAGTTCAAAAAACGGTTTTTAACCAGTCATACGGACAAGGCTAGATAGAAACGTATTGACGAGCTAATCAAAAATATAAAATAATTTATGGAGTCTACAATGCCTTTTTTAATGCTCTACAAACCTTCAGAAAAACTGATAATACCATTTCACTCTATGTGTGAATGGTATAAAAATAATCACTTCGATATAATCAAAGCTTTTATACTGTAAATAATACATTTTCGTATCCGATTTCCATGGGGCGCATATATTGGTAGTGGCTTGGAACAAACAAAAATCTGATATTCATACAAATAAAAACACTTAAACGCCTAAATTTATATGCCATACCTCCATATGAGGGCTGTGAGTTATAAGTATATGGACCTTTTATAGTACAGAGGGAGCTTGCTACGGTTGTTCAGCATCCAGTGAAGGCGACTAATACTTGCTTTACAGGCGCGAACTTTATTATTTATGTAGCTGGCGAGTGTCACTCTTGACAAGAATGATACAGAGATACGGCTTCGCAATCTCTTGCTTAAGGATAGCGCCGTTCACCATCAGTGCTTAACTTCGACGGATTGAGCTTAACGTTCTATCGCCTGATCCACTCAGCAACCGAGTCCAGGTACATATGAATTGCATCTGCGGCTACTATTGGAGAGCGCGAGTATTGCAGTGCAGAAACTGTGTGTCGTGTGCTCCAAGACCATGACTTTAATAGTCGAGTAGTTTATAAATAAATAAAAATTATCAGCATTTCTGACGTATGATGTTGAACACTGACGATAGTTAAATCAGGATTATGTTTGTTGTTAATGTTGTATCAGCTATATTTGGGATATACCAGACTCAATATATATAAAAACGAAACTATGTATCTATGTATGTATCTATATAACTATATTATTATTATGTCCGTTATAGACAGATACAACTTCCAACCATTCGCCGTGAAAATTGGTGAGTACATATATGATTCTAGGAACAGAGGTTTTGCCGATATACAAAAATAAACCCCCTCCCCAATATATTAATCGCGATTTTAGTATTTTTGTATGAACAATTTTATAACTCGAGAACGGCCGATTTTAATGATCTCTGACAGGGGGAAGAGGGGTAGTTGAATGAAGGGCAGGGTAAGGGATCATAGGGATGGAGTGGTAGCAGAGGAAATGGCAGCAACGCGCTGGGTAACATTTAGGGGGTAGGGAATGGAGTGGAAAGTAAGGAGAGCTAGGGAAAGGGGCAGAGGAATGGGGGCCGCGCAAGTGGAGGTTGGAGAAAGGGTGGAAGGGACAAGAAGAGGTGTAGGAGATTTGGAGGTAGTGTAAAGGAGCATGTGGAAGGCGTGGCAGGGGAAAGGCGAGGACGGCGTACAACGTCGCGGGGACCAACTAGTTAATTATATATATAACATGATGAAATTGTGCATAGCAATACGTAATAGAGAAAGATAAACGAAAACCTAATCCTTTATAACTCTATAGCATCGGACGGGACCGACAGTTGAAGATGTTAAGTGTTGCGCGGTGATCAACGGCGAACAAGAATCATTGGTACTGATTTTGATTAGTTCCTTTTGACACTCGAGCATGTTGCTTCATACGGATCTTAATTGTGCAAATTTAGTCCTGATCTTCCTGATCTCATTGGAGACATTTTTCACTCTCATCAATAGGTGGTTGCCTGCCGAAAGCAATTCATGATGTTAGAGAAAGGAAAGCATCATCGCTTCTTCATGGAGGTGGTCTTCATGAGTCATTTGTAAACAACCAGTAGCAGTTCCAGAACACTGGTCTGACCTCTTTGCAGTCATTGCCATTGAGTCTTATTGAGGCAAGGGGTCCAGACAGTAGTATCTTTAGAGGTGGTAATGATCGGCTCTTTATCCTTACCCCAAGAAGTCCCTTCAACTCTTTGTTGATATTAATTCTCCCACAAATTACATCGACGTCCACGCCAAACGATAAAATATTACAATCATCCGCATAGGTAACTAATTTTATCAGGAGTGGTAGAGCCATGGTCAAGTACAGGTTATACAGAAGTGGAGAGAACTCCACCCTGCGGCACACCCACATTTAGATTTTAATATCTGAACACAACGTATGCCATCCTACTATTATGCTAGTTTAATAGCCAGAATTTTGTTTTGTCGGGTAGTAAAGTCGAATCCAAGTCTTGAAACAAGATAGCTTAATCAAATGTATTAAATGCTTTATGCAATAACTGTGGTGATTTCGCTCAACACTGAAGTCGTACTGCAACCTTCTCTGAAACTATGTTGGTGATCTGCCAATAGATAATGGTCTTGTGGTCGCTGGATATAAAATGATTCTAAAACTTTTGCAATTGGTGAAAGAAGTAAAATGGTTGTATAAGAGAACCCAATTGTCATTGTCAAGTTTCAAAAGAGGTACAATACTTGTACCTTCCATATGTCTAGGATAAGTATTTGAGAAATAGAGGAGTGAATCACGAACGTAAGATATTCTAATATTATATGCCCGAGGTGTTTGCGCATCAGCATTGAAATGGCATCTGGACCGAGCGCAAGGCTTTACCAAAAGGAGCAGAAACCTTTTCACATTTAAAACATAAATCTTCTTTTTACGCTTTTACGCTCTAAACTACTCTGTTTCAAAGGGTGTTGCATGAACTGTCTGTAGAGTTTTGTGACACACATCTTGAGGAACTAATCTGAGAGTTCTTTTGTTAGTATTCCACAGACCTTGCGAACCCAAGTCGCAATTATCCACGTGTTCCAACCACTTTGCGTTCCTAAGCTCAGCAACAAGATTAGTCACAATACAGCTTAACTTGGATCGTTGGCATGAATTACACCACGTAGAGTCGTTAAGCTTGCAGCTTCTGCGGAAAAGCCTCGCGTAATACTAGGATATCTTCAAGCAGGCTCTTTGCAGGCTTGGTGATCGCATCTCTAAGAAATCTCTCACACAACTGCATGTTATTTGGAGGCAAGAGAAATTATGGTAAGTAAGGTAGGATTATGTTTGTCGTTTTGTTTGCTTAAGTTTCGTAAATTATGCAAATAATTATAAATTAAGTATTATCAATTTCGCGCCTACAAGGGAACCACTGAGTGTAAACAAAACCTTTAGTCGAGCCGGCAACATCGTCTCTGGTATACATCTGCCAACCAGCGAATATATATTTCAATACTATAATTGTCTCGCTTGCACTCACACACTCTCCAGACTGTACAAGTCTTTTCGTATATGCAAAAATCAGCACAAGTAGCGCATATATATATTTATTTTGCTATACAGTGGTAATTAATGTAAGAGCGCAACACAGAAAGAAAACCAACAGCTGCATGCGAAATTCTTCCCGCGCTCATCATCAACATCCACCACCAATAATACTATCTTGGCTCACCAAACCAAATTGGTTAAAAAATAGATGTATTCAAAGTTAGCAATTGTTAATTTTTAAACTTTTTTTTTGTTTTCAGCGTACCGCCAACTGCAACAAACTAAATGCCTTAGCAACTGACCGCCTCCGCTGATGAACAACAATCCATCTATTAAAGCTGTTGTTGTCATTTAAGATAATATATATGTACATACGCCGGAGGACAGCGTGTGCTCGTAAGCCATAATGTCAGACAATATTGTTTAGAACTGCGACGGCGGCAGCATCAAATTCCACAAGTTCTACTGGCAGCACAACAACTGCAGCAATAATACTTTTGCTACAACCTCATCCCTCAACCGAGCGGTAATATCTGCCACATTATTGTATAGCACATCGAAGAGTAGCAGCAGCAACAAAATCTATCATGAGTTTGGCCAAAGTCGTTTTGTTGTATGCTTTAGCTTGTTTTGCGCCTCTGTCTAGCCATTCGCTTTTCCACGACGCTTCGCTTGGCTTTTACAACGAACCACAGCGAAGCAGAAACGAAGTATTAAAGTGGAGCGTGCAGTTGGGGGACTGGCGTTTCAATTTTTTTTATAATATCGTAATTAGAATTTGCTTTTTACTTACTCGTAATCGCGAAAGATACGCTTTGTCGTATGACAACAGAAGACCATTTCATGATCCTGGAATGTTTCATTGTTGCCATTCCAGGCAGCAATGTCAAAGCCTTCACGTTTGCAAATTGGCATTTTGTTTTAATTCTTGTAAATTGTAATTTAATAAATCTAAAAAATTAAGTTGAACTCTAATTTGAGAACATGCGTTGGTCCTTTCAAAAATGGTTTCAACAAATGTTGGATGTTATGTCCTTGTGGATAACAATAAGCAAAACTTTTTTTTTGTAACGTGCTGTCCTTTTTTGATACACACGCGTTCCATAAACGATTTCAACAACAAAATTGGAGGGAACTGTGCGCGTGAGTGTGAGTAAACTGAACTATTATAAAGCAAACTGATTCGAGCGTCAGACAAGCGCCAGTTGATTTCAGATTTATTTTTCTTCGCGACAAAAATATTGTTTAACCGTAAGCTTTCCTCTTAAGCGTTTTTATTTTTGAATAAATTTAATGCGCAAAGCTTTTATTAACTATTTGCACAACTTTCAATAGTTTCCACACTCCCGACGGTTTGCAATAAACAATTCTTTAGCGCGTATGATGAACTCTTCAGGCGCGCAATGCAAATTAACTACATTCCTAGGCTTGTACAGTTTTCCACAGTAATCGTTTCAAGTAGTCGCGATGTCTTCTAACAATTACTTGGAACTTTATTTCCTCATGGATGCAGACGTTGCCAGACTATTCAATCAGTTTGGTTTCATTTTTGTTCGGCGAGCATTTTCTATTTTTTTATTTATTTATGTTTTTAGATATTTCTTACCTGATAACAACCACTAGCTCCGCGTACATCTGCTTTGTAAACGTGTGTTCTGTACCGGTTCCAATTTATTTCAGTATTCGGTACGGTTCTTGGATTTTAGTTTCGGTATACCGGTACGGTACCGGTCAATATTATAATAAAATAAACACTGTTGACAACGTTCCAAAGACCATGTATCAAATTAACAACAAACTATTCTTTATTGAAGAGTAAGTAAATACAAACATACTTAAATTTTTATACTCTTCACACGTACTGTGAATACTATTATAATTTTGTCACGGAGTTTGTAACGCATTAAACGAAGCATCCATAAAAGTATATATATTGAGATCTGCTGGACGAGACGAATTGAATTAGCCATGTTCGTCTGTCTGCCTGTCGCCTGTCTGTATGAATCAAAATTAGTCCCTCAGTTTTTAAGCGGTTATGGATACTTCCCTTGTTCCAAGGCTGAGTATGTTACAACTAGCATGCCACCATACAAATTGTATGAAATAAAGTTTTGCGACCAGTCGATTCCTAAGCGGATTCATAATAAACTTGACGTCTGAAATTAAACATTATACGCTTACTTCTGGAAGTGCGAGAAACTATTGAGAATTCGAATAGTTCTGGATAATTTGTGAAATTATGCATAAGTAAATATTTTTCTTTAAAAAAAGGAAACGTTACGGTTCTTGCATTTTATTTTTATTTTCGGTAAATAGTCCCGGTTAAAAAAAAAGAGTAAAACATCGGTTCTGGTTTCGATAATAAATAATATTTTCCAGAATGAATCACGACGTAAAATGATTAACACAAACAGTGCACAAAATAAACAGTCAATTTATGTATATTAAATAATGTATCAGATTTCAAACACAAAGAATGGGTGCCGGAAATTCAATGCAAATGCGATTGAATCGCAACATCGTAGTAGTTTTTGACGTATCCGCGCGACTTCATTCTGGTTTCTGCCAGCATGTCTTTCATATCTGCTTTCATATCGGCTGTTAAATATAAACTTACTGATGCAGATTGCTCAAAATTTGGCAGTAATCCAGTGCTGCACAGTCTGTTTCGTATAGCCTAGGACCTCTTGCACATCTTGTGCATGCAAGTACTGATAGCGAAGCATAGAACAAAGGTGAAACGGCAAACCTTTGCTGACACACGCTATGTGTTTGAAAACACAACAAAACAATGATATATAGCTATGCAGCACTGCAGTAGTCTAATGAAAGATGGTATTCTTGGCAGAAAACTACGAACTTCATCTCTTAGATATTAAATGGAATTTTCACCATGCTTTGTAAATTTTACAAAATAATTAAAAAACATAACAAATGGTTCAAAAAATACAGAAAAAGCAGTTAAGGGAGGATTTTAATCCCCCCAACCCCCTCATTTAACCAAGGTAATATAGAAAAATGCATCATTTTGCTTAAGCGCAAATACACCTTCACACATTTGATCAAATGTGTGGTGAGACGGAAAATCGACTGGTGTATTTGGCCATTTGACTGTTTGATCAAATGTGTGAATAAAAATTAAAAAGTTTGGATTTTCGTCCCATCTCCTCTTCTTCCTGCGATTTTTTCCATGGCACTTTTTTTTTTCGTTCTGTACAGACGTATGTGATTTGGGCGGGAAAATATAGCTTGTGTTCAAAATACATTTTGATGCGCAGAGAGAACACAGTGACAGAAAATTGAGGAAAATTTATAAAAAATGAAAAATCACAACCACGTTTCAAAAACGTACTAAAAAAACTAACAATAATCCAGATTTGAAGAAATGGATTTGAATGGTGTGTGGGTACGCATCAAATTACAACGTCACACAATTGATCAAATGTGTATTCGTCGCTTTATATCGTTAATTATTGACAATCGAAATTATTCCTTGAAAGCTTTCTTTTTGCTGAAAAAGTCTAAAAGTTATCAGAGTTGTACAATTTTTGATATTTTTTGCAGTGAAACTACAGTTTTTTGCAGTATTTTGTCGATATTTCTGCCAATATTTGATCAAATGTAAAGAACCAAGTTCATCGTACAATAAAATATAAAATCTATGTTAAAAATCTTGTACAAATTATAAGTTAAACATTGAGGTAAATCAAGTAACTTAAGACGACACGAGTACGAGGGAAGACTATGTGGGAGATCCCAATTTCGCAAAAACAAAAATTAGGAACTGTTTCTGCACCGATTCAATTTTTATGGAGTGAACTTCGCGTAGAGAGGATTCCACCCCATACAACCATACTTAAAGATGGGATGTACCAAAGCAGTGAACATCAACTTTGTTATATTATACGGGTCGGCAAACTCTATGGACCACCTTTCAACAAAGCCAATATCGATGAAGCTTTATTCACCATAATGTCTATATGGGCATTAAAGTGCAGCTTAGGATCCATTAATATGCCAAGATCATGGAAAGTTTCGACTTTTTCTAGAACGTGCCCGCAAATACAATAAAAAGATTGAATTAGTTTACGTCTGTGAAAAGAACTACATTTACACTTTTTATCATTTGAATAAAGTTTTTTTTGTGTTGCAACACACAACCATGCGATCTAAATCATATTGTAGAAAAGAGGATTGAGATTGCAAATTGAAGTGAAGGAAAAGCTTCCGCGCACAGAGGTAAGATTTTATCCATTGAATGATTCGACCAAAGAAACTCGATTTTATAAATGCATTACTAAAATCTGTATAAATTACGTCGGTCTGCAGGCCATCAGCAGAAAAAACACTGATCGATCTCGTAGTAAACTTCAAAACATTTGTATTAGCAGAACGACCCTTGAGAAAATCATGCTGAAAAGAAGAAATGATTGGAGCAATGTAATGCAAAAGTTGGTTTGTATACCAATACCACGATAGTTACATACATTCGATTTATCACCTTTTTTATACAATAGAATAACAAAGGAAGCCTTCCAACAAAGGCACAAAGTATCCGGACAAACTTTCAGCACAAAATTCAAAATGTCAGGATCGGATAAAAAATTTAGATCAAGCAAATTCATTTCACGTTGCATTGTGTTAAAATCTATTAAAGGAACAGGAAACAATTTTCATTCTGGATTATTATACGGATAATTTAAGTCACTTTCACAAAGTATCCTGATATCTGGGTCCGAAAGTGAATTTTTTTTTTCGTGTGGCTGTGTAATTAGCGACTTAGTTACTTTTAAGAAAATCAGTGCATGCATAGTGGAAGTAGTCCGAAGCCTTTCCCGAGATTTTGAATTTTTTAAAAAGGCTTTTTTTTCCTTTTATATTGAAGCGATTTTGATCAACAAGGCGACTTTTTTGACATATCGCTTGAAACTGCTAACGGAAAAAAAAGTTCAAAGACATTACGAAGCAGTTTATTAAAAATATCTACAGCACTGTTGACATTGGTCGCGTTGTAAACCGGCAACCAATTTATATTTTACTTCGAGTGCATCATTAAATTCACTTTTATATTCGTTTAAGTGGTGCGCTCTCACTTTTACTTGTTCTTGCACTTCGCGTAGGTCGAAGTCCACATTCTTAATATAAGTAACACAGACTTCGCACATGAACTTCATGAATCATGGGATTGATACCCAAAATGCACTATATTGGTACAGGCCCGATCACTTTGGTGTCATATGTAAAAGTTTTGACCATACGCCATCACAACGAATGACAGTTTCGCCTTGTATAGTGCTGTTACATTTAAAGCACTCCGACATATTATTGAATATACACCGGAAATAGACACAATTTCATATTTCGCGTATTTAAAAAGGTAAAATAAAACCCTTTACACGAAAAAAACACAATAAAATTTTTTTTTTGAATATTTAAATTGTAATCTTAAAAGGAGTAATGATAAATTTTAATGTAAACAATAACACAGAGTTGCCAATCAATCAATTATAAACGAGATAAAGCACTGATAAGACCGATGCTGTCTAAAAGAAGAGCAAACCAAATTGAAAATGTATTTGGTTGTGCTTCGCAGTGTGTCGATAATATGCCTTGATATTGTAGATTGGTTAGCATATTCTGTTGGCATGAATTGTGTTCGATTGCCTCTGAATCAAAGCACTGCTTGATAAATAATATTCCACTTTACAAACATATCGTAAAAAAAATTCGAAAATGCAATCGCACATTTTGAAGTGGCTTTAGTTCATTTTAAAATTAACTGGTATGAATAAATTTAACTTGTGTCACTAGTTGCGTTGTTAGAAGGACGGGTGTAGACAGATGGAATTTTAGAAATCGTCATAGGTAATCCAAGTACAGCGAATATGTGGGCATTCCAAACTATCCTTGTATATGATAACTATTTATGTTCATTGTAACCAAAGGCACAAGTTTATAATAAGATTGTGCGAATGTATGTAGCAGCCAGAAATAGGCGTGGTAGATCCTATAATAATATATATTCTTGAACAGCATTGGAAACTGTGTCAATTTAGCCATGTTCGTCCCTCTGTCCGACAGGATATATGAGACAACACTTCTCAGGAACTATAAGAGCTAGAAACATCAAACTTGGACATTTAATTTCTCATTGATCATACCCAAATTGTTATACGACAATTAACATAACGCCCACCACGACTACAATACTGTCAATTGGCTCGTATATGTACATTTTAAAACTGTATATCATAATTTTTCTTTTTAATTACTAAATTATTTTTTTATTTTAATTTAAAAACTCCTTTTTTTAATAATAATCCCCTCAATTCCCGTTACGGGAGCTCAATGATTGCGACTATATTCGCCTCTCTCTAATGGATTCTTGGTTGTATTATTTTAATCCAATCCCCTCCAGAAAATGGCATTAAATAGAAGATTTTTAACCTCAAGTGTTTTCTTAGTACTCAAGGCTGACAACAACAGCTGGATGTGCCATTAAATCAATGTTCTATTTTCTCTATATTGGTTTCAGTGTTTGACGATTTTATATAATACATATATGTATATATATGTAAACACTGATCGTTTCCAGTGTCTATTTTAACACCCTTCAAATGCATTTACAACTCTGCGGTGTGAGAAAGCGCAATCTGGCAACGCTTCCCTAGCAACACCAACCAACCAACTACTGAGCTGAAGAAGAAAGAACCCAAAAAGTTACGAAAAGATGCAAAAATATTTACAAATTGAGTGAAAATACTTTAGAAATTATTCAGTTTCGTTAAAGTGTGTGGAAAAGCATGGATAACGCGAAATCGAAATATATACGAATGGCGGCAGCTGCGTGATTGACAATAAAAAAGGTAGGAGGCGCATTTATTCTTTTTCTTTCTTCTTCTTCCTGGAGCGTTTTTCATACGGCAACGCGGCGCGTCCCCTCGTCCATGCATTTGCAATTATTCGAGCAGAGAATTTTATCCGCGCACACACACATGCACATAAACGCACGCATACATAAACACCACCAGACGCCTATATTAATGTAAAGAATGCAACGGGTACAGCTTGCTTAATTATTTTTTTGTTGTTTTTCTTTTTTTTTTGTCCATCTGTAAACTATTTGCAGTGCATTAATGACCGCCAAAAAGCAACTTAATTGTTGCTATACAGTGCTGCCTTAGAATTGCACCGTGGCGTGGAAGAAACTCGTGGCTGTAGCAGAAGCAGCAAGTCAACGGAAGCGAAAAATCAGAAAACGCGCGCCAAATAGCCTAAATTCTTAAACGCTTAGCGTTAAATCACGAGGTAGCGTACTCAACGATTTGGTTCGACTCACATACTACCCACGGTGATAATGGTGCGAAGACGTGCGCGGCCCACAAAAGACATGGCGGTGACGGTAACCTCAAACTCTGTTGAACAGCAGACGACGCTCTTGAATGACAACGATGCAGTTGCGGCCGCCGCCGCAGCTGCTGTTGTTGGCGCAAATCTACTCGAAGATCAATACTTTGCCAGTCCCAAGCGAAAAGACTGCAAATTGACTGCAAATGTCAATGAAAATCTCAAAGCAGTGGCTGATGCTGTGGCGTTTGGCGTTAACGAGGAACATCGACCCAAAAGTAGTCACAACGGTAGCAATAATAATCACAATAAAACGAAAAATTCAAATGCTGCTGGAAAGGCATGTGAACGAGGTGGAATCTCTGGACGTAATATTGGTAAGTAAATGTTGCTTGCTTTGCAGATGTAGTAGAATCTATGAATAATGCATGCTTTAAACTGCAGGAATACCATTAGCAACGCGCTCCCAGACACGTACAATTGAAAACTTTTTTAAAGCAAATGTTGCCGCTAAAAATTATGGAATGCCTATAAACGACGAGACTAGTGAAGAGCTAAAGACGACATCATCATATCCACAATATCAATATGAAGATAATCCATTGTCACCATCAGAAACAACTACAACAGATGATTCACAATCACGCGAATCCTTTGCTGACGAAGTACAACAGTTACCACTTGAATATATACATAATGATGAGCATGAGCCAACACCATCGCCACCGCAATTCGTGCTGAATGGCGAAGACACAAATGATGCGGAGTACAACTCGAATGAAACTAATACGTCGTTAGCCAATGGCTTTGGTAAAGCAGCTGACTTTCAGACACATCGATCATCGCTGCGCGATAGTCATTCGTCGCACGGCAGTACAACGGACAATATTTTTCTACAGGAACCGGTGCTAACACTCGATATTGACAAATCGCCAAATCAGGCCTCATCGATCAAAATAAATAAATCGTTTGAAGTTGGTGGAATATTTTCGTCACCTCCTAGCAATATATCCGCCAGTTTGCTCAACGGTCGTTTCAATCAGATAGTGTCACTGAACGGTAGCTCTCCAATAAAGCAAAATTATACATTTGGCTATGAGCTGGTTGCTGCCGCTGCCGTCAATGGGGGCGCCGCGCTTAATGGTTTTGCCCTGGATCAAGACAGTAGTTCCTGCGACAGTGGTGTCGCATTCTCCGCTAATAGCCTTACACCAAATGCTGGCGCCCAGGTGGCGTCTACATCGCCTTCATCGCAGTCGCGACGTCGAAAACCGGCAACGCCACATCGCATACTTTGCCCATCGCCTATTAAAACGATGCCTCGTGACCCAGCATTGGCTGGCTTGTCGCCAAATGCGCGGAAAGCTGCTGCTGCACTAAAGGATCCACTGTCGCCGCGCAAATCTCAGCGCCAATTAACAGCAGCAGCGTGTAAGACCCGCCGAAGACTGAATCAGCTAAAGGAACATGCGCCTTATACATCGTCAACGATGGTCGTTAATGAAAAGCTGCAAACAATTGTCGTCGACGATGATGACGATGAGGATGATGATGATGGAGCGTCTGACGATGTACAAATCGTGCTCGATGTTGATGAAGAATTCGAAAATGTTGCTCAAATATCGCAGGCTTCTTGCGAAAAAACGTTGTTGGCACACTTAAACGGAAATACAAAATCGTCTCTACTCTATACAGCTAAACATACAACTGCCCGACAAAATACAACTTACAACAACAGCAGTAGCAGCAATGCCAGTAATCAAATCAGTAGACCAGGCCCCATAAACACTAATACTACTACTAAAGGCGCCAAGCCAAAGTCACACGGCTCAGTGACTGCTAATGTAAACAAAACAAAGACTCAGTTACCGCTGCCGTTGGCCGCTACAAATGGCAATCGCGAGCTCACCGATTTCTTTCCGGTGCGACGCAGTGTACGCAAGACCAAGACTGTCGTGAAAGAGGAAATGATGCGCGATTTGGAACGTGCTATACTTGAAGAACGTGCGGAGGGACTAAAAATTGCGAACTTTGAGAATAAGGGACGCGGCGTTGTTGCCGATCGTCAATTTAAGCGCGGTGAGTTCGTTATCGAATATGTCGGCGATCTCATATCCATACAAGAGGCAGCGGAACGCGAGAAACGTTACGCGCTGGACGAGAATGCCGGCTGCTATATGTACTATTTTAAGCATAAAAACCAGCAATATTGCATCGATGCGACAGCCGATACTGGCAAATTTGGGCGTCTGGTAAATCATTCACGCAACGGAAATCTTGCTACGAAAATTGTCGTGGTGAAGCAACGTCCGCATCTGGTGCTGTTGGCCAAAGATGACATTAAACCTGAGGAAGAACTAACCTATGATTATGGCGATCGTTCGAAAGAATCTTTGATACATCATCCATGGCTAGCATTTTGAGTACCAGCTGAACTACGAACTCATTTTGAAATTTTCAATGGGAAGCTGTAGCAGGATGGCGTAATCCATTTCAACTAAAACACACACTGGACATACATATTTAATTTAGAATTAAGCATACAAAAAAGAAAAAAGTTTATAAAATGATAGAGCGCAGCCTAATTTATTGTTTCATAGTTGATAAAACTGTGGTGATTTATTTTTGGAATTGTTACTTGAAGTGTGAAGATAAGCTATAGAGCGGAATTTGTTACGATTGATTTGCTATCAGCAATTTGCAATCCGACAGACGTTGAAGTCTGAAAGTTTGTTGCCGCATCATTTATTAATTTAATTAGATTATTGTATAATTATTGTAGTTTTTAAGCTGTTAAGAAAAGAAGAAAAAAAAAACAACAAAAAAGAAAAAAAGAAAAGAGCTTGAGACATTAATTGCATTCAAGAAACGACAACTCATTGTCTATATATATATATATATTTATTATGATTAATAATTTATCTAAATATACAAGTATGTATCTATATACTGCCATAGTGCTATATCCCGCGCACCATGCCCGCCTGCCACTAGTATCCACAACAACAGCAACAAAGACACGAATCAACACATACTCCCATCAATAGCAAATCCTGAGAAACGAGGCTTCAAAACAATATTAGAACGTATATACTTTTTAATTACACAACAACATACTTATATTTCAACAGAAAAATGAAAAGCCAATCGCGGAGCAGAAAATGAGGAATTCGAGAATGATTATATAACTCCAATAAATCTGTTTTTTTTTTATTTTTATTATTACATATTTGTTTAGTGATTAGTAATTATACATATACAATAATAATTATAGTAATTTCAATTTATTTTAACACAAAGCAGCAACCGTTTTATTTTTAAATAATAATTTACACTTAAGCCTAAACAAAATTGTATTTAATTTTAGTTACAAATTTAATTACTCCACCCATACACAGAGAGAGAGAGAGAGAGAGAGAGAGAGAGAGATGGTGACACACAAAAAACAAGCAAATTATAATATTTTAATAATAAAAGACACTTTAACACAAGCAATGCAGCAGCGCATTTGAACTAAACAAAATAAATAAGGGAACAAGGATAAATAGGGGAACAGAACTGTTAAACCGTGAGCAATTATCCGGTATCGTTGATGTTGCAGAGAGAGATCATACGGAATGCGCTAAAATCACGGATTGAAGCTGCCTTAAGAGGTGTGGAATGGAATGTACAAGTAGTTGATCAAATCTATTTCGGTTTTCACTTTGGAAAGATTTTGCGAAAGTGAAACCAATAAAGAGCTTGTTTTTTTAAGTTTGGGAGATTTAGGCTATTTGAATTCAATTGTTATTGAGTAACTAAATTCCCATTACTCAAGGCAATGGGAATCAAATCGCAAATTCTTGCAAACGTGAAAAATTTAACATTTTGTCGAATTCAGTTGCGCAAAATCTTTCGGAAATCTTCTCGAAATAGAGACCGAGAGAAGCATAATGCCCATAGTTAATTTTCAGACGGAGCAGTGTATGTTTAATAGCCGCCTGCTTTAACGAGTATTTATGGTTGAAGTTTATAATTTAAAACGCGGGAAATTCGTTAATGTTTACAAAAAAAAAAAAATACTTGGTCACTGTTTAAAAAAGAATAATGTCTAGTTGTGACATTCGAAATTAAACATTTTTTTTTCATTTTATTTCACTAATTTATAATTTCGATCTGCTTAGTTAAACTCTTCTCAGGTAGTGATGCAAAATTTGCCGCTCAAAACTTTAGTTTGCTATGTTACCTGCACGAGCAACGCTTAATATTCATACTACATACAACAACAACATCAATAATAACAACAATTCATTATGCTAATATCAAGACGGAATCATATAATACTGTGTAGTCTACTTAAATCCGCTTTGTTGTTTTTTCTTATTGTCGCCGATGTCGACATTTGTATATTGTACAACAGAGCAACAACAATATTAACAGCAGCAGCCGCAGCAGCATTATGGCGAATTTGACTATTATACACACAAACACACACAGACAGACATTTATGTATAATATGTATGTACCACTGGGGCTGAGCTATGTATCTGTATCTTTTTTATATCTACATGTATCTGTATCTACGTTAAAACGCTTGTCTCAGCAACTACACCACCGCCGCCACCAGCGCCACCATTGGCCAACAAACATTTAGTGCTATTTATATGATTTTGCGCTGCTGAGGATGATGTTGTGGTGGAGGTTTGATGGTTTATAGCTGTTCTCGTGGTCGACGGCGGCGGCTTACGCAATTGTTTAACTGTCTTAAACATATGTCATTTTTTGGCACTAAAACTGGGTTTGGGCAGTGAGCTCATAAAAGCACCAGAATTGGAGGGCAGCACAGGCGCAACAAAGCTCAGATCGGGTATAAGTGATATACGTGGCGCTATTTTAGCATTGCCTATTTGAAATTGACCAGATTGTTGTTGCTGTTGCTGTTTTGGGTGGTGGTGATGCTGTGCTTGGCGATGATATTGCTGCTGCTGCTGCTGCTGGTGATACGCATTAGTCGCTTGTTGTTGACTAGCACGCATAGTTGGCTCAACGGGCGGCGCTGTCGAGAAATCATGCATTATATGTATTTGCTGTGGCGGCTGCTGGTTTTGTGTTTGTTGCCGCTTGGTATTGGTTGCATTGTTGCTGCGATGATTGACATTGTTATTATTATTATTATTGTAGTTTTGGTGTTGTTGTTGCTGTTGATATTTGTTTAGCATTTCTGCATTTGGCACAAGATTGCTATGCTGCGCATGCTGTTGATTGTGTTGATAAAAACTGAGCGGATTGTTGTAGAAGTTTGCGCTCTGCCAGGCTGCCGAATTGAACTGCGGCATAGCCTGCGCAGACTGCGTGTTATTAGACAGCGGCGTACTTGAGACAAAGTCAGACCATTCATCTTCTGTTGTTGCAGTTTTTGAAGCTGTTCTCAACGTTGGCTGTGTTACATTGAACTTTTGCGGCGAATTGTAAGCATGCATTTTAGTTAGCTGCGGCGCCACAGCAGCTGCTGACGTTGAAGGCCTAAAGCTTTTGTTGTTGTTGTTGTTGTTATTATTGTTAACTATATTATTGCTTTTACTAATAGGTTTCTGTTGCTGTTGCTGATGCGCAGCAGCAATCGGCACCGAAACAAAGTCAGACCAATCATCCTCTTCAGTAACGTGTAAATTATTTGCTACAGCAGCGCTTATCGTCAATGCCTGTGGTGGTCGATTGACTGGTGAAGCGTGTGCACTTGTATCTGTTTGCTTTGGTTTTGCAGCAATTTTCGGCTGTGGAAAAAGTTCCTCAATGCGCGCCAACTCTTCAGGATTTATACACCTTGTCGTGCTGTCGCCCCACTCGATGGCAGGTTTGGCAAGTGGTATTGATTTTGGTAATAATATGGCCGGACTGAGTATCATCTGTTCACCGAAACTGAATGACGCCATAGCGTGCTTGCTCTGTACCTTTACGGCTGGCACCGATTGAAAGTCAGAGAAATCATCAGCATCTTCAACAGCTGCATGCTTTGTTAGATCCGTATATTTAGCACTGTCGGTGGTTTTGCTGACAGTTGTGTTGTTTGCTTTTGTTGGCATATCAAAGCTGTTCAGTTTATTCGGCGATTCCAAGTCAAATGGCGGTTTGTATTCCACATCACGATATTCTTTCTTCACAACCGTTTCGTCAATAATAATACCAGCCGATGCAATTTCGTAGTCAAAATCAATGGGCGTCGTTGTCGTTCTGGCAACTGCCGTATCGGATTTCGATGGCGTATATATGTGCGTCTCCTTGAGCGGCACAGCATAGGTGGTTGTATTTACTGCGCTCAACATTTCGCAGTGCATGAATGTAGCATCATTGTTGCTACTGCTTAGTATGCTGTTAACGTTTAATGGATCCACTGATATAGCTGTTGTTGTTAACGTTGTTGTTGTGGAAATTGCTTTGGTTATAATTTGTTGTTGCTGCTGCTGCTGGTCATCCGGCTGCGGTTGCTCTCTCAAATCAACGGTTCGCTGCTCAAAACTGTCGAAACTGTTGTGGCCATCGCTGTCTGCTGATAGAGCAGTCGATATCGTTGCTGTTGTTGCTGCAGCAACATTTGCTGATGACGCTGCTGTGGTGTCAATTGTGGCGGCGGCGGTGTTGTTGTAAGAGTATGTAGATTCAATGCTGTTGTCGTTGCACTCGTTGTTGACTTCCGCAATGCCGGCAGCAACGTTGTTCTCTTGCTCGATATAGATGTGTTCGTCAATCGATTCTTGCCCAGCAACATCGGCTGCATTAGATTCGCTAGGCTGCGTCGTGTGAACCGCTTCAACTTCTGACGCTGTTGATTGATTGGTTGTGTCAGTTCCTGTGTATGAAATTGTTATGATATGAGTGGTTTAGCAATAGTAAGTTATTATATACATATAAAAAGAATTTATACTAGAATACCAAACAAAGAAAATGAACTGATTTACAAGGCAATGTACTCATCAAACGCAAAAACTTACTAAAATAGCCAAAGGAAATCAACAAACTAAAGGGAACAACAAAATACAACACAGGACAGGCCGCTTAACTTACTACAGTCCAAAAAAGCACGTTTCGTGTACGAGAAATCGACGCCGTTGTCAGCGACATTTGAAGTATTGTCAATTGGAAATATTGTTAGCAATTGTTGTACATGTTGTTGGCCATTTGCATTGGCGGAAGCGAGTGTTTCAGAAGCGAATGTATGAATATCAGCGACATCAATAAGTGGTGGATTTGGTGCATCAACATTTGAGCAAATGTTTTCAGAATTATTAGAACAGTTGTTGGTTTTTTTTTTATCATTAATCGTATCAAAAGTGTTCGTGATGATATTGTTGGTGTTGTTGTTGTTGTTGTTGGTGATCGTTATGTTTTTCAATGTGCAATTAGTGCGTGTGTTGTTTGATATTGTTGCAAAATAATCGAACACATCCAGTGGCAGCAATATTTGTTGTGATTGATGAGGAACGTTGGAAGACATTTCATTTATTGTTGTTGTTGTTGTTATTATTGCAGTAGCATTTTTATTGTTAGTTGTTATTGACGATGATATGACATCCATCATTGGTATTGATGTTGTTGATGGTGGTGTTGTTGTTGGTGTCAAAGTTGTTGTAGTTGATACACATGTAGAGGAGGAGTAGGAGTAGTTAGAGGAATCAAGATTTATTTTATCAGCATTAGCCACCATCATTAGTTGGTCTAGTTGTTCCAATTGTAAAGTCTGTACATGTGAGTCTAAATACAATTTATCATAA
Organism: Leucophenga montana; assembly: GCA_035044765.1. Taxonomy (NCBI): domain Eukaryota; kingdom Metazoa; phylum Arthropoda; class Insecta; order Diptera; family Drosophilidae; genus Leucophenga; species Leucophenga montana. Next base: position 390,948 of record JAWNNQ010000418.1, read on the forward strand.
GGATAATTTCAGATCAAAGATGTGTGTGAGTATATAAATTATTTTTTTTTTTGTTTTTTTGAACAAACGCAAAATGAAAATATTTTAAGGAAAAGCAGTGCAAATCTTTATACTCCAATTGACAAAGAAAACAAAAACAAACAAAAGCAAATGAAATCAATGAAAATTGTGTGCAGCTAGAAACGCTCTTTGAATTATAGTCTTAAAAATAATAAATCTAAAAGTGAGTGTAGCACAGACGGCCAAGATATATACATACATACGTAGTAGGATTTATAAAACACCTGTACTTGGCGAGCCCATTGCAATAATTTTGATATAAGTGTAGCAGTTTGAAATTATTTTATACGGAAAAGCGCAGCAGTTGCGTCAACATAAACAAAAAGCAGTACCGAAGTAAAAAAAAAATTAAAAATTGGTTTGACTTACCTCCAGTGACAGTAGTGCTACTGCTATGCTTCCAATCGAAATCATCTGCAGTCATTGCAGTAGTAGACGCAGATGATTCCATATCGCCGATTGTTGTTGAATTGACGCTCGTTTGCGGTTTCATTGGTTTCAACGGATCAAAACTTAAATTGGCTGCAAATCTTGGCATAGAAGAGTTCCATTTTTCACCGAACAGCTATAATAAATAGCACAAAATCATCAATTAATTTGACATGTTGGTAGGATTTAAATAACTATGTACTTACAATATTTCTGTAGTCAATACCCAAAGATGTGATAAGCGCATGTCGCATTTCGGAGTTGTTCCACTGATATTCCAACGCTTTGGCTTGTTCAATTCCCGCAAAGTCTAATACTAGTTTAATAGGCGACACTAGCTGTTGCTCATCTTTTGTCGACGTTTGATATGCAGGAAACATCATATCTAAAACGGGTTTAACACGTTCCGGTATGCTGACATTTATTGCTGCCGGAGGCGGTGGTGGAGGTACTGCTGTAATGCTTTTGTTATCTCTAGTTTCTAACGTGCTGTTAATGGGCGTAAAACTAGCTTCCGAAAAGTCACCAAAGTCGTCATCGTCTTCAACTTCGTCATCTTCATTAACATGCTGTTGTGCAGTAGCAGCTATATCCTTTGACTTTTCTGTTGCTTCATTTGCAATGGTGAAATCTTGAAAATCATCAAAATCATCACAATTGTTTGCATTCGTGCATTCAATGTCGAGCACGTTTGGTTTTATATATGCTGTCTTATTTGTTTGTTCAACGTTTACCAATGGTGTTTCAACAAAAGTTTTCGAAAAGTCCGCAAAATCACCAAAGTCGTCCCCGTCGTCTTCATCTACAGCAACAGCAGCAATTGGGTTAACTAGTGGTGCAGCAATTGCTGATTGCTCAGTTGTCTGAAAATTCGCAAAGTCATTAAACGTTTTCAGTTCTTCATTTGACTGCGTATCAACGTTTTTCCAGTCATTGAATTTTGGTTCCATTTTTATTTCGGTTGATTTATGGAATGTTTCTTCTGCTGGCTTGTTTGTCTCTTGCTCAACGTTTACAATATGTATCGCAAAGAAATCATCTGAGCTTTCACTTACAATTAAACTCTTTCGTTTTTTGGGCGAATATTCATCACTGCTGTCATCCGACACATCTTCCAATGTGACTTGATTGATGTCAGACAGCTTTGGTTTAACTTTTGTATTATTCTCCGCCTGTATTGGCGCATCTAGTGCCGCTGGCTCTGGCTCATCCAGTGGCATTGGTGGCGATAACGTGTTTGAGGAAACACTTTCTCTTGAGTATAAACTCAAACTATCCAGTTTAAGTGAAGGCACATTATCGTTATTTGTGGTTTCTTCTTCCTCATCGACAGCATTGTCATTAGTTTGCAAAAGTTCTGTACCATTAGACGTCGGTGGCTCGCTGTCGTCCGCCTGAAAGTTTCCAAAGTTCTGAGCCTCTAATTCACCAGTAGCAATATATTTCTGTGACTCGAAGGCAACATCAAAATTATAAGCTTCTATGGGCGGCGGTTGTTTTAAGTTCTTTGGCATTACATCTGGCGTCGTTGCAAACGGCGGCGGCGGTGGCGGAGTTGTGCGCGACATATAACAATTATCCAAGTCCGGCGGTGTATCAGCATAGTCTGTATTTGGCAATTCAAGCTGCGGCGACTGACGTTGAACTGTAATTGTAAGCGAAAGTGTAAGCGATGCCAGAAGTTCTCTTACAAAACAAAATGTGCATTAATTACCTTTACTATTGCCGACTTCCGGCGTCTGCTGCACTTCAGTTGCTATGCCATAATCTGAAAACTCATCTGCATCGTCCAAATTTAATGTCGACTGCAAACCGGAATCGTCGTCCTCCTCACCAAAGTCCATAGGTGGGGGCGTACTGCACAACAGTGGCGGCACATTCACCATGCTGCTGAGCCGTCGTCGTCCTTCTTTGTCTATTCTATTATTAAAATTGCGTAGGCCGTACAATGCCGCTGCCGCTGCAGCTGTTTTTTTTTAATTTGCAACACTTCAGGAATCACCGTCGACGTAGTCGATATGACGTTTATTATTCTTCTCTCACACAGTTTGTGTAAGTACAAGGGGCTCAGTGTGTGTGTGTATGTGTGTGTATCTATGTGTTGTATGTTCACCTCTCCGTTTACTCAAGGTCTGTGCTGGAATTCGTTAAAACACTTTTCACTTTGTAATTTTGTGTTTTTCCGAACATTGAGAGACAAGCACAGTTACGTAGTTACACTTAGGAAACTTAAGTCTCAATGACGATTTGCCTTAATTCTTGCAAATTAACATTTTTTCCAGAATAACAATATTTTTTCACTTGTATTTGCTGTGCTTGTTCTTCTTTATTTGACACTCACATATTTGGTACGATTTAGAGTTGACAGCAATGTTATAATTTAAAATTATTAGTGCGCAGTGAAACAAATTGCATTTATTTTTAATATAAAAATTCCACAATTTATGCCTATTTTTTTTACTATTTGTAAAGCGTATTTAATTTGTTCAATTATGAAATTAACTTTTTAGACATATTTATATTGAATGGCAACTCTGCCAGTTTGACAGCTGTGTGTGAGGTTATATTTTTGCTTTTGGGTGAATTTCTCTATTGAGTTGCACACACAGTTTTGCATCAATTTGTGGTAATTTAGTTAAAATTGTTTCAAATAAGTGTATTAGCAGCAACACGTATAGTGTGTACGCCACTTCTTAAAACATATTGTGTGTGCTAAGCGCTGATTTTTTTAACATTTTCTTTTTTTTTTTTGTTCTTTTACAGTTTTTCCGTACGTGAATTACATAACAGAAAACTAATCACAATGTCGCAGGCTCCCGTACGCGTTTCGCCACTCATTAAGTTCGCCAGATGGTCCTTGCTGACTGTTGGCATTGCCTACGGTGCCGCCCACCAGAGCAGGCTGTCCAAGAAGGAAGAAAAGGTGCGCGAGATTGAGGCACAACAGAAGGTGGTGCGTGATGCCAAATTGGCCGAAGAGAAGAAACGCAATGCGGCGGCTGAAATTAAGGCGCTGGAGGAGCTGTCTAAACCATCGAAGCCCAAAGCCTAAAGTAACACATTCTTCTGTGTAGTTTTTCTATTAAGTTTAAAGTGATGCAACAACAACAAAAACAATAATAAATTTCGAATTGATGTACTAGCGAATGCTGGCAACTATAGTAGCGGTTCGGTGCGGTGGTGGCGTCGGCCAATGCTTCTCAAATGTTGCACATCGTTCATAGCCGCCAGTTTTATTGTATTTAAATTCGAATTTGTGTATTAATTTGCGCAGATTAAATAGACAAAAATAACGAAATTCATGGTTGTTTATGAGCGCAAGTGTTAAAATTATTATTTCAGTGCTTTTATTGTATTATGAGTACAATAGTCTTAAGATAGGTTCGGAAGGTGTCAGGTATATGTATGTATGTCCTGGGTCGAGGTTTATAAAAAATATCGTTGCGTTTGCGGCCAGTTTAAGTTGAAATTTGTAAATACATATATAAAACTATTTTTAATCCATAGGGCTCAATTGCACCGGGCGTAACTGCACGGACAGTTGAAGATGTGAGTTGATTCGTTTCCTGTAACACGAGCATGTTGCTTCATACGGATCTTAATTTGTGCCACTACTGAACATCTTTGTGCAATTGAGTCCTATCGTATATATAAATGGTTTCCTCAAAATGGTCTTGATATACTCGTTTTGTAGCGTCTAATGCCATCACAGATACGAGTTGGAAGAACTCTCCTAACGGTGCCATGATTAAGATGATTACTTCTATACGCATCTAATATAAATAGCTTCGAGAGTAATTCATTATGTTGGTGAACAGAGAACATCATCGCTTCTTAATTCGATGGTCTTTATGAGTAATTATTAAACAAACAGTGGTAGTCCTCAGAGAGTTATTCTGACCTATTTGCAGGCATTGCATCAAAGCATCATAATTTAGTACATATCACGAAACCCCAGAAAGACCCGGTAAGTGGCGTTAGCCGAGAATCTGAACTGTCAGAACACGTAAGCTCCCAGCAAAGCCGTCTAGTTTCATCATAACCTACTTATTACAGTATGTGAAGATAGATGCCGACGACTTGTAGAGCTTAAGGTTGACAAAATTTACTAAACCCTCCAAATAGTTATATAATTCTTTCAGAATATCATCGACTTTCGGGTTCTGTCATCGATGGTAGTGATAATGACTCCAGAATTTTCACAACAGGTGAAAGAAGCGAAATGTAGTAGTATACACCTCATAAGTTTTTTTCATTGGTATACGAAGTATGGATTTACGCTTTAACTTATTCTGCTTTGAACTGCCTGCAGAATAGGGTGGCACATATCTTTGACGATCTTGCGTTCCTTCGAATGAGTGAAGCTCCGAACAGGGCATCACTTTGCAAACCCGGAATACTGAACCGTTATAAAGTCAAAAAAACTTGCAGTATTACCTGTGGACTACCCTCAGATAATGCTCACAGCCGATTAGCTTACGGAGTTGGAGGAAGCCATGCTTTGCGAGGTGGAAAAACTAGGGTTGTCTTTATCACTAAGGCGTGAGAAAAAGGACACAACCCTCCCCAAATCAATTGGGCCTATTAGCTTGACATCGTTTTTGTTAAAAACAATGGAAAAGCTAATAGAGTACATTAGTATCGGAGTCGGTAGTTCAACCGACGCTGCGCTGCTCAATCTAACGGTACTAATTAAAAAGTCTTTTAAATACAAAGAGGTCAAAATTTATCCCTTCGTGGACATAGAAGAAGCATTTGTTAATACTTATCATGTTACTATCTGTAATGCACAAGTAGAGAGTGGAATATACCCAATCATAGTGAACTGGATGCACTCATTGTTGAGAACAAGAGCCGCCGAAACAGGAGTGAATGGCAACAACATTAGGATACAAACAGTTAAAGGTTGTCCACCGGAATGAGTTCTTTCGACTATACTGCGGAGAATAGTTGAAGAAGGCCTACTTAGTAGGCTGAGTGAAGCTGCCGGGGATATGATGATGGTATAGTTATTATGGCAAGTGGAAAGTTAGAAGAAACACTGTGACTAATCAACAGCCGACTCAAAATTACATTGGTGTGTGGAGGTGGAATTCAACATTAACTCCACCAAAACAGGTATTGTACCATTTACTAGGAAATTGAAGCTGCCTACACTAAAATAAACTAACTTGGAGGGGTAGTAGTACAGGTTATGGACAAAGCACACAGAGGAAAATGGACGGAAATGCACTAAAAAGTAATACGTGTGTGCAGGAAGGTGGCCGGGAAATTTGTGGGGGGGGGGGGGTGTGCTATCCGACAACCGCGCTCTGACTATAGAATATGGTAGCAAAACCATTGTTACTATATGGTATAGTTGTATGGGGAGAGAGGGCGAAACAGGTCACAGTCGCGAGGGAATTAAACTCCATACAAAGCCTAGCATGTATATGCACTGCGGAGGCTATGCGTACGTGCCCAACTAATCTAAAACCATCTAAGTATCTAGAAATTGAGTTTAAGCCTAAAGAAACACTTCTGAGACTTCTAGTCGACGGAAACAAAGCTACGACAACTGTCAAAAACGTCTGTCTACATGAACACTGGGCACACTATTAGTGTCCATGCCAAGGGATGAAATGACAAGGAGAAACATTTTTAATCGCAAGTTCACCATTAAATAGTCTGATAAGAAGACTTGGACGTCGAAAAAAACATAAGCAGTAAAACCACATACTATTGGAAGGGTCTTTGGTGAAGGAAGGAATTGGTCTAGGAGTCGTAGACCCTAGGCTAAACCACTGGGAATCCTTCGGAAGATCTACCAGTATATTTGCAGCAGAACTATGCGTAATTTAGATAGAGGACATCGTAACTGTGAGATTGAAATTCTAACAGACAGAGAGGCGGCGTTGAAAGCACTAAGCTCAAACTCCATCAAGTCGTAACTAGTGTAACAGGTCCTTATAATATTGAAAGAGTGCGGCATACACAGCAAAGTCTATCTATTGTGCGTGCCGGGACACACAAATATACTTGGAAATGAGCTAGCAGATAGATAGGCTTGCTAAAAAAGAAGTGACAACACTAATCATAAGACCAGATCTATCTTGTGGCATTGGATCTAGTACCCAGCGAAACAAATGGGACAAAAGAGCAGCATTGGGTGATGAGCCAAGGACTAAGGCAGACAGAAATATTCCTAGAGGGCTTCTCAATGCTCAATAATGCTCCAACTAGGTAGGAACTAGTTAAGATTATTTTCTGGAATACTAACGGGACACTGTCGAGTGAAAAAACACTTGTGTATAATAGGTATATATACCTATAATTCCCCTGAATGCCGATTCTGCGTTCATGAGAAAGAGACTTTGCTTCATAGTGTTGCGAAATGTGAATCAGTAGACAGAAGCAGATTTCGGGTATTAGGCAGACATTTTTTCATCGAATACAACTGAAAATGTTAGATCCTAGAAAAATATTAGATTTTGCTTTTTATCGCTCACGCAAAATTGCTGCTACGAAAACAGTCTGTTATGCCTGTTATATACATTGTGTGTGTATATCTGTTATATACAATATGTGTGCATATTTGTTACACAGATGCACTTCAAGAGAAACATGACATAAATAGCCAATATTTGCAAGGTTACGGCTTGATGCTTTGATTAGTGCTCGTAGCTAAACCCGAAACAATTGTCTCCGTAGCTAAATAATGTTTGTAAAAAAAAGTAAGAAATGACAGCATGGTATGAAAGTTACACCTATTGGAAAATACCTCTGTCTGAAAAGGACACCCTTTATAAAAAGAAAATGTTTGATCAATATAATGTGCAACCAAGGCGATAATTTGGAGGTGTTACATATACTGAAGTGCCAGTGACACGCAAATCCGTGTCGCGCACGCCATTTCTCTTTTACGCTTGGGTTATGGCTGCATCGTCAAACTTTTTGGATGAATTACCACCAAGAATACTTGCGATTGCGAAGCAGGGTAAGCGTCAAGTTGCGATAAATTTTTAATAATTTGCAAAATAAACTTTTCGCATTAAACTAATAACACTGTGCACTGCAATGCCCTCGTATGCAAACAGTGAATGTCACCACGCCGGAGGATGCGCTCCGCACGCCCATTACGCTCTTCCTCGATCAGTGTGCGGGTGCAAAACGTCTAAGCACAGTGGTCAACAATTGTTCGCCTGACGATGTGCGCGTACTAAAGGAGGCGGCCGCTAAAATTGTAGCAAAGCGACCGGTGAGGCGTGAGTATTAGCTTGAGAGATTATCAATAAAAACTAAAGCTCCATTTCAATATTTTTCATTAAATTTCAGTTTCTGCGCTGCCGCCTAATTCGGATTGGTCGCGCATCACTTTCGCCTGCCAGGCGCTTGATCGATGCACTGGCGGCGGCATAGCTACGCGCGGCATCACGGAGATTTGTGGCATCTCTGCAGCAGGCAAGACACAATTGCTGCTCCAGCTATCGCTAAGCGTGCAATTACCCGTAACACAGGGCGGTTTGGCCAAGGGCGTAGCTTATGTTTGCACCGATGTTGCATTCCCTTCGAAGCGTTTGGTGGAGATCTCGAAACGTTTTGCGACTCAATATTCCGAGCATGATATAAACTATTTGGGCAATATATTCATCGAACATGTATTTGAGGCGGTAAGCTGTCGCATTTTTCTATACTTCTTAAGGCATGAACGAAGTGGTTGCAATGGAACACTAAAGAGTATCTTCCTTAGTTCCTTTAGTAACTGTGAAAGTTTTGTATAGGGTGGTAATTGAAATTTATCAATTCTTGTGGCATAATGTGGCAGATACATAGGAGTATGTAGATTAAACTCTGAAGCTTTTGCGTATCGCTAGTGGTTCATTCAAACTAAATGATAATCTTGATACTCTATAGCATCTTAAGCCTTAACCTCTATAGTCTCTTAAGTTTAGCAGCAACCATCATAATTTCTGAATAGTAATACTCGAAATACTTTTTTTATTAGTATTGTAATAATTTTTATAACATTCTTACTTAGTGGGAAAGTAGTTTCAACTTTCAGGGTACATGTCAAATGAATTTAAAAATCCAAGTTCGAAGGTTCTATCTTTTCGGTCTCCGTGATCTCATTGTTCAAACATACAGACGGACATACGGACGGGCAGACGGGTGGACAGACGGACATGACTAGATCGACTCGTCTCGTTGAGCTGATCAAGAATATATGTATATACTTTATGGGGTCCGACACGCCTTCTTCTGCCCGTTACACACATTTGCACAAACTAAGTATATCCTTGGTATCAAAGGTAGGGAATAAAAAAAAAACTTTGGTTGAACCGAAGCTCGTATACTATTCACACAAAATTTTAAATCGTACTGTAAAACTTAAACGCGTGGGTTTTAAATAGCGGCTACCCCAAAAAGTGGGTGGTACATGCACGCTAGTAGCCTGTATAACCATATCGATTTACAAGTTGATTTTGACGTTTTTCATACAAATGCATAAAAGTGAGAAGTGGGTTTGTATGGGAGCACCTCAAAAAGTGGGCGGGAAACTCCCATTTGTATATATATATGAAGAGTCTGTCGACTAAATCGCATTTCAACCTAATATTGACTTTAAGAGAGAAGTTTTTCATACAAAAATATAAAAGTGGGCATCGGGTTTGTATGGGAGCTACCCCAAAATGTGAACGGGTCCCATCCATTAATATGTATGTGAAGCGTCTGTCCACTAGAATCTTCCATAGTTTTTCATACAAAAAGTCAAAAGTGAGGGGTGGGTTTGAACCGCAATAAAAAAAAAGAAATTTTCAACTGGATAGCATAAAAATTAGTCCCCAAAAATGAGCAACAACATACAGACAGATATGCGGACAAATTTACAGACGGACGGACTAGATTGACTCAGCTTTCGATGCTGATCAACAATATACCAAATCGATACCAAGAATATAAAAAATTGACCCGGACTGGTTAAAAAAAAAACAACATTTTTATGCATTTTAATACAAATCTTTATTATCGCCTTCAAAATAGGCTCCTTTTGAGTCAATACAAGCATGCCAACGGTTAATCCAATTTTCCATACAGTTGTTATACGCCTCAGCCGAGATAGCCTTTAGTTCCTTCAGTGAATTATGTTTTTATGTCCTAAAATCTGGTGAATACGGTGGTTGTGCGATGCCTTTTGTTTCATGTTTGGCCAAAAACTCCGTTACACTCAAAAAATGTTGCAAAATTTTTCGCATCCCGCTCAAACATGGCATGCATTGGATAATTTGAACTTTCGTTATATACGAAACATAGCGAAGGGTGCATCTGAGACCCTTGATGTACAAGTATATATATTCGTGATAAGGGCAACAAGACGCGTCTATCTAGCCATGTCCGTCCATCCGTCTGCTTGTCTGTCGGACAGAATCTCTTACTAGAAAATAATTAGAGACACTAATTTCGCGTATAGACTCACTTTCACTCATTCGGACTGATGAGGGCTTATAGCTGAGTTCGAAACAATTGGCTCCGTGACTTAACATTCTTTGTGCTGCAAAAAGTTTTTGTTCTTGCAGGGAATCCGCGAGTCGTATGTTTCATCCAACCGAATATGTTCAAATTAGAATTAAAAAGTTCGCAGAAAATTTTTGTTGTTAAATTCTGCTAGAAACGCCAAAATTGGTAAATCTTACGTGAATCCTCATAGAGTATCCTACCTACTTTCAGATCGGACCACTATAGAATACAGTCCCCATATAAATCTATGGTTCAAATAAAGAGCTTCAGACACGAATCAGGGTGTCTGGAAGTCGAACACACTCGATTGCAGCTTTCTTTCTTGTTTGCTTAATAATTTATATATGAATATTTCTCATTGACAGTCGGATCTGATCTCCTGCATTGATCAACGCATGCCCAAACTGCTGCAAACCGTCGGCATTGGACTGATTATCATCGATTCTATCGCAGCTATACTTCGGCTCTATACCAATTTAAAAGAACGGGCGCGTGACATGCGCCAATTGACCAATGCGCTGCTTAATTTCGCCTATAAGTATGACTGTGCTGTGATTTGTGTTAATCAAGTAACATCGCATGGTGATCGTCCGTCCGATATGTCTTCTTTGGGTGCGGCATGGACACATTTGGGCCGGACACGGATACGCATCTCTAAGGTGCCAAAACAATTAAAACTGGACGATCAGTTACTTACCGTGCGCAAGCTAGAGATAATGTACTCGCCGGAAACGCCAAATGAGTTTGCTGAGTTTCTGATAACATCAGCTGGTGTGGAGGATGTGCCTGCTATATAGCATCGGAAAATCATTGCATGACTTACATCAATTGTGAACTCTGCGACTCTGCCAGTATTGATCATTATATTTTACTTTGACTTATTTAGGCTTATACGAGGGTTGGCTTGTATATTGTGCGTGTTGTTAGGTGCTAGCTGACATTTCCTTTGGAAAGTTTGACATTTTTAAGCATAAAAGTATGCAGAACGTGAATGTACGAGGAATTTTCGAAGAAGTTTTGCTACTAAGAAATGGATACATCTAAACCAAGCTGTTTGAAGGTTTCAACAGCTTCTTCATGCGTCGAAAATCGTTAAATTCGCAAATTATTTTTAATATACGGGAACAAAAAGAAGTCACTGAGTGCCAAGTCAGCGCTGTAAGGCGGATGATACATCAATTCGATGTTTTAAGGGCTCAAAAACTCTGTTGTTTGAACTGATATGTCAGAGTAAGCAGTGACATGGTGTACGATCTGACTTCGGCTATTGTTTTTGCCTAATTCTCCGAAAACTTTTGGGTTGTGTTTCATTTAGAGTTGACCATTCTCCAAAAAAAAAAAGAAAAAACAGTCTCCTAGCACCCATAGAGTTCGGCTCATATGCATATATCCATGATTTGTTAGCTGCTACGATGTCACACGGCTGTATTTCTTCAACATTTATTTGCACCAATCGATACAAGCCTTATTTTTGGGTGTTTTTGCGGTATCCAACGCAAATAAATCTTCTTGCGGTGAAATATTTATGTAATATCGAGTGTATGCTGGTCTTACTAATGCCAAAGGGTGTATTAATCTCACGGTATGTTCTATAACAATTTGGCAATAGCAATTTTTTTGGACGACTTTCTCGAAGACGACTTTCTCGAAGACGACTTTCTTAGGTTCAGGCTTCGTCGTCCACATTCATTTCACTAGTTAATTCCTTTTTTTCGTCGAGAGGAATTTTTCAAGCCTCTGTAAATAACACAAATAGGGCTCGTACATCAACACGTTCTGCGTATGTCAGCTGGCTCCAAATAACACTTAGGGCCGTTCTCATGCCGTAGAAATACATTAGTTAATACGAATTGGCAAGATATGCTATTGGCGGAATGATATTGTGTAGCCTTGGAGTATATTTCGATTTTTTTTCTGTTATCGTTCAAAAATCGCTCACTTATTTTGTCTGTTATTTTATTTTCGTATAAAGATATAGGACAAGTCATGAGAACGGCCCTTAGGGTTGCCCACTATATATATATAACCTATAACTATCTAACTATAAATTAAGTCTCTATTAAAATATTTGATTTAAATTGTAATTTAGTTTATTGTTGAACTTAAATTGTATTCCATCATACTTGGTATTCTTGTTGTTTTTTTGTACATTCAATAAATATTTGTTAATTACTTTTAATTATATTACATAGTGTCATTAAGCATAATTTTAGGTTTTTATATTCAATTTGAAACAATACAACACATTTTTCTCCTTTTAGTTTTGTAGTAATTTATTAAACATTTTAATAAAGTTTTTAAATTAGTAGGTATTTTTTCTTTTTTTGCTTTTGTTATTTTTTAAATTGGTTTTCGCTCGTATACATTATCACATTAAATTGTCAAATTTAGTTATTTTAAATTCTATAATTGCAATTCACATTAATTGAAATTGTATTTTGAATTTATATAGTTTAATTATTCTTTATGCTTCTTTCTCTTTTTTTTTCATAATTAAATACTCGTAATTAAATGCGTTACTTATAGCAAAAATTTGCAGGCTTAACTTAATCAAATGAAAAAAAAAAAACTAAAAAATTAAAATATATCATTAGATAGTTGTCGCTTTACACAAATACAGAAGTACATTTCAAGGGGCTAACAAAAGCTTGGTAAGTTGTGTTGAACAACAGGCATACAGTGGTGTGTCACACAAAACGCTTTCAACTCAGAAGTTGCAAATTTTATACAAAAAACCAAATTTTATGAATGAAATTTGAAGATTTGGACGCGAAAGCATTTAAGCAGACATCATTTGTTTTTGTTCTATAAATAGATAATTTCAATTCAATATTGAACACTGTTTTGAAGACTTTTAATGTTTTGAAATAATCAGAAATAGAACCAAAGAACCGGGGAATATGGTACTGGCCTAATACTTCCTTCAAAGCTAGAAAGCGTAATAAATTTTATAATTTGTGCAGTACGAGTTAGTGCATTACTGTGATGACGGAAGTAATTTATCTTTTTGTGTTTCTAATTTTTGAAAAATTCTAGAAAGCGGTATTTTGCATACCACTTACAAATTGCTATTTGACAAAGTTTTTAAAGGCATACATAGTATGATCTAAAAAGAGCCGAACTTTTAAATTAAATCATAAAACACGTAGCGCCATCTATTAAATGTTGGTTTTCTTCTTTCGAAATCAGCTAAGTTCATGCTAATCGTTTGACAGGTTACAAAACGATATTAACTGAAGATTTGGTTCCACATCAGTTAAATGATGATAAAAAAATCGCTCGTGTCGAAGAAAATTCTGCCGTATTCGACATGTTCGTCATTTAAATAATGCGCCAAGCCCTCGACTTATTGGAAAATGGGTCGAGAAGTTTGAAGAAACCGGTTCAACGCTGGAGAAATCAAAATTCGGGCGTCCAAGGTCTTCGAGAACGTTCGAAAACGTAAACAGTGTTACACAGTCTGTTCGTGACAACCCGGACCTTTCGATTCGGAAGCGTGCTGTTGCTTTAAACGTACATAGATCATCATTGTTCCGCATTTTTAGCAACTTCACACACGTCCAACAGGTTTCTACCACGAGTTCATGAAGTTTTTCCTGGCAAATTGATCTCCAGGAGAGGTGACATAAATTGGCATAGGAAATTTTAGTGCTCGATTAAATGAATGCCGTGAACGCAAAGGTTTACATTTGGACAATATCATTTTTAAAAAATAAATTCAGAAGTGTGTATTTTAATATGTAATAAACATTTTTTCAATAAACTACTTACTTTTTTTTTATCGATTTTTTAAAATGAACTTTCTTTCTTTCTTTCTTTCACCCTGTATTTCAAAGGAAAGCATCTGTTTTTATTGCATGATAATGCTCCACCTAACAAGACCAAAAAACAGATGTCTCTTCGACCACCCTCCGTATTCGATTGATCTATCACCGTGCGATTATTTTCTTTTCTCAAAAATTAAAACTGCAATGAAAGGAGCTTTTTACGATGGCATTCCAGCCATATAAGCAGCCTTGACACAGGTGCTGCTAAAGAACATCCCAAAAAGCGAGTTTAAAAGTCTATGGATAAAGTGGTTGAGCATTCCAAACGTTGTATTGAGTTAAATGGATCGTATTTTGAATAAATATTAGCTTTGAAACGATCATAGCGTGTATGAGCGAATATTTTGACGCTGTTGATATACGAGTAAATTGATATCATTACTTTTGTAGCTGACTTTTGTTGCCTTACTTTATTGGGTAGGACGGCACCTTGGATGAGCTTCGTAACATGAATTGCTGCTTGGTGTCAGCGTCATACTTTTAGAACATGGTTTTATAAAAGGTGTTCAAATAAGTAGCAAAAAGTGCACACACACCTCTTGTAGGGCTTCACCCAAAATTCGTGCAACTCATCGAGCATATTTTTTTCGTACATCACAAATAACTAATGAAAATAGATAATAGGGTACGAATGCTTAGGACAGCCAACTCCAGTTCATCAACAACCATTTACTGAGTTATCTTGCATTTGAATCAATATTTGGATGAAATGCTGCAATTCGTTATCGTTTCCAAAAAATCCCAATTTATAATTCCGGGAACTTAATGCAAAGTACGCCTATTTCTACGTCTAATTCAACACTTAGATTATCGTAAAAAAAGCACTCGACTGAAAGGGCTACAAATAATGTAAAAGTTGACCGATCTTCTGTGTTTAACTAACATAAGTATTTTATTTAAAAAAGTAGGCAAGTTGGGAAATGTTCATATCAGATCCGCAGTCAGCGACTTAAAAAACATATAAACCATGTCAATTTTGATTTTTGTCCCGCTTTTACGATTTTGAACCACTGTGCGACGGTGCTTGCCACGATCTCATACACTACTGTACAATTTTTGCAAACTTTCCGTCAATTTGGAATAAAAAAGCCTAAACTATAAACCAGCGATGGCCACGAAATTTTTAATCGGGAGCAGTACAACAACATCTACAACAAACAGAGTTTTTGAAGACATAAATCTAAGCAAAATGAACACTTTTATGATTCTATGCGTCGCGAAGAAAACCGAGCCTTCGCTGTATCGTTGTTGTTTGGTTTATTAAAGTAAAAATAAATTCAACACTGAAAAAAATGATTGAAACCATTTAAATTCAATCACTTAGTTCAATAACTTAGTAAAAATCGTAACACATCAAAACCTTCTTCGCTTTCTTACTCAGTGTACAAGTCGCGGCAGAAGTTATAAATTATTAGCAAAATGAACAATTTTATGACGGTCCGAAAATCGTGTGTGGTTGTTGTTTCGTTTTCGGCTGTGACGAAAGTTGTTGTTGTCTCGTCGATTATCGCAAGCATGCAAAAGTAACGGTTTGAGCACTCAGAGCAACGAGAGCAAGGGCTTGCCCACCGCTGCTATAAACTATTGACTACATTTTTTGAAAACCATCAAATTAAATCATTTTTGTTAGCCCTCTCGTAAATATGTGGTAGTACATAATTAAAAGTTTGTTTTTAAAAATTGAAGCATTAAAATGTACACATTAAAATTAATTCCTATGCTGTTTTTATTAGTAAGTAGGTATTTTGTATAATAATAATAATTGAGCTTTTTATCTCATTTTTCATTTATTCGATAATTTGAAACATTTTTGGCACGAATTAAATTTACACATCTAGTCCACCCGTCCGTTCGTCCGTCATCAATCTAAACTTCACGCATCTCACTATCACCATCTCCATCGTCCACATTTTGAGGATCGGCTTGCTGCTTCTGTTTGGATTTATGTTCCATTAAAAGATTTATTTCCTGTTTTATAGTTTGTGCCTCCTGTGTATCATCACGCTCCGCTGCTGTTGCATTTTTTGGCTTCCCTTCCGAAGTTTTTAGTTTACTTTCGATTTTTGACTTGACTTCATCAATTGTTGCAGAGTTGCCACCGCCACTCATTTTACTCATGGCCAACGCATTTGAGATTTTCGATGCTGCCAATTTACTTTCAAAATCCAATTCTAGTGCTGACGACGACGATGAAGGACTCTGTCGACTGTTACGTGCCGCACGCAGCAGACTCAGTTGCAGTTCACGATGCTGCGGCGATTCCTCTAATTTAATTTCAAGCTTTTCAGTCTGCTCGAGCGGCGCAGCCGGTTCCACGGTCAATGCTATGGCGTGCTGATGATGCACTTGGTGATGGTGATGATGTTGCTGCTGATGGCTGTGATGATGGCGCTGTGAATGTGTTGTGGTGCCATTATTGTTGTTGTTGTTGTTGCTGACATTGCGCCTTTCTGCTGCATTGTTGTTGTTGTTGTTGTTGGTTTTGTTGCCGGTGGTATGCATTTTTCCTGACTCAGCTGTGCCATTTGCGGTTTTTCCAGCGGTTTTCTCCAGTAATGCATTCAATTGTTTTTTAATTTTTGTCGTTTGTTTGGCGCTTAATTTTGTGCTTAATTCACTGGCAATTGTTGTTGTT
Source organism: Leucophenga montana (assembly GCA_035044765.1). Lineage (NCBI taxonomy): Eukaryota > Metazoa > Arthropoda > Insecta > Diptera > Drosophilidae > Leucophenga > Leucophenga montana. Next base: position 407,394 of record JAWNNQ010000418.1, read on the forward strand.
GTTGCTGCTGTGCTGCCATTGCTGTTACGATTCTTTTCAGTATGATTGCTGCTGTTGTTGTTGTTGTGCGATTTTTTGTTGCTGCTGCTGTTGTTATTGCTAATGATTTCTGTTGTTACCGCTGGCGTTGTTGCTGCTGCAGTTGTTGGCGTTGTTGCTGTAGTTGTTGCTGATGTTGCTGCTGCCAGCTCACCATTGCTTTCGTTGTTGTTGCCACTATTTCCGCTGCCGCCATTTTTACTCGAATCATTTTGCGTTCTACCCGCATTTGTTGTTGCTGTTGTTGCTGTTGTAACCGTTTTATGCTCAGCTGCTTCAGAATTGGTGACATTATCTTGTTTCTTCCATTTGGTGCGACGATTTTGAAACCAAATTTTAACCTAAAAATAGAAGAAAAAAAAAACATATTTTCTAATTAGTTTTTGTTCATTCATCATCATTCGTTTAGCATCTTATACACCGAAAATAAAAATTGATAGGAAATGGTCAAAAAATCCGAATTTTTTCATAAAAAAGAAAAAACTCCAATTAATGAACATACCAAAAAGTTACTGAGTTAATAAGAGCTAATAAGCAACAGATGAAAATGTGTTGTGTTGGTTTGCCGCCGCTGTAAACACACAATGATAAAGAGGAATTTGATTTGTCTATTTTTCATATTTGGATCTTTCTATGCACTTTTACGTTTAGTGCATGATAGAATAAATAAAAAAATGTAGCGTATTCCGCTCCTTTAATTTTTTTCTTCACAGATGGCAGAATAGAGCAAAATATTCTCCAGCTCTGTCACATTCTAAGGGCGAATCAAACTTTAGTGCATGTAATCGGGGTGCCACTGAAAACGCTGTCGCCTCAAAGTTTTATGAATGAAATTTGGACATTTAGTGCAGCGTCGGGCATTCAAAGCACGCGTGTGTCTATGGTCAACATCCAGACACACTGACACGAGCTGAAACAATACAGATCTAACAAAAAACGTAAAGAAAGTGGCTGTACTCAGCGGAAAGGTACATCACACCGCACACAGTGACACAGTACACCGATACATGCTCACTTATTGTCGTTACTTTTCTGGATATACCTGATTTAGAGACGAAAGCGTTTTCCGTAATACTCATGTATTATTAATATTCTTTTTACTGTTGTGAACTTAGCAGATGTAAAAAAAATATATATTTATAAAATCTAACAACCTAATCATGGGATTTCAGCTGTTTTTGGAGCCTACCCCTAAAAATGGGTGTGACACGCCCCTTGAAGCCATCATGTAAATGTCAAGTTGATTTTGACTGAAACTCTTTCATGAAAAATTATAAAATTGGGTGGTGGGTTTGTATGGAGCTGCCCCTATGATGGAGAAATTATATCTATTTCTCTATATGTGAGGCGTTCGTCCAGAAGAAGCCAATAGACTAAATTTTAAGTCGATATTTGCCATAATAAGAAAGTTTTCAGATAAAATTCCATAGTTGGGCGGTAAGTTTCTATGGGGGCTACCCCTAAAGCATCCATTCATAGAATTCCTTAATTTCAAATTTCACGTCGATATTGACTGCAGTACAAAGTGGGTTGTATAGGGGCTACCTCAAAAAGTGGGGGATCACGCCCATTGGTATATATGTGAAGATTCCCTTCATAAGAAGCCACCATACAACATTTTAAGGAGATATTGACAGCAATATAGAATCTTTCCACAAAAAATAGATTTTTTTAGTAGTTAAATGATATGAACAAATTAATATACATATTAAATATCAAATTGAACAGCGGATATCAATTTGATGTCGATCTTTTTTTTTCAGTGTAGAACACAGCATTCAACGTTCAATGAGCAAATAATTATATCAAGTGAAAATTAAAACACTTCCGTTGCTGTTTCTGTTGCTGTATAGTGAAATCCGCCTGCCACAAAGATGATGATCGCTTGTCAAAATGAGGCGGGGTAGCACCAACAGCAACAGCAAAGAGTAGCACTTTTAATAGAAAACATTTGCCACAATTGCCGACAGCCGTAAGGAAACGTATGAAACGTATTCTCAAGACAGCCACCACATTAAGTCATGTCAATTTCTAACAATTGCTGAAGCTGCCAACCAAACGACAAATGGGCCCGGGGGACAGACATAGCGCCGACCGGTCGTCCAACCGCTGAAAGAAAAAAAAAACAGAAAGCCTATAGGTTGGCGACTAAATTTCTGCTTTGCCTACTCTACGAATAAATGAAAAATCTATTTAAATCGCGCACATAATTAGTTTTTCAACAGCGTATCTTCGACCTGCACAAGCAATGGTAAAGAGAAATATGTACGTCTATATAATCGGTATTAGTGATGAGGAAAACTGCTGTACATATATTGATAACAGTGAAAACTGCTATTGCTATTTAAATAGCAAAAATCATTCCATGCTGTTGTTTCGTATTAAATAGCAAAGAGCACTTGTGGTCCCTCTATCATGTTAAATAGCTTATTCACATTACTTTATCATGTTATAAAACAGGGGCGGATTCACTACGTTCACTGAGAGGGAACTGTACAAATCTCGGGAGGGGGAGGGGGTAACTCCATTGAAAAAGACTTTTTACTTTATGAAAATGAAGAGAAAACATTTGTTTGTGCTGAACAAAAATGCTGCTGGGGGGGAACTTGGATCCGCCAATGTATATACTAGTAATTTTCTGCTAATGCAGAGTGCTAAGCATCAGTGTACGGAATTGGCTACGTTTTCATGGTAAAATTCAGTTCAGACGACACATTTCTAATATGAGAAATATGTTGAAAAAAGCTTCAAAACTCTACAAATTTTAACTAGAAGTGACAGTAGACTCAATAAAAAATTATGAAAATTTTGAATCTTTGCCACATATGTTTGTATGATCGTCCGAATAGAGAATTCATATTATTGCTTGCTGTTAATCATGTTAAATATGATTTCTTGTCAATGTAGTAAGTGGAAACTTTAGACTATCTTAAGACCTGTCAGGACAAAAAGAGTTTAAGTTTTTGAATCCCACATATGTCCACATGTTGGACCAATTTAAAATATAGCTTCCATACATAATAAGTAATAAATTATATTCAATTATATTACTAAAGCTTAATGTGACTAACTAGAATTATAATAAGTTTTTGAAAAAAAGTATTCAAACGCAAGGTTTCACTTTAATTCACTGTAACGAACAAACTTGAATAGGATTGTTTTTATAATTTCTTATGATTTTCTTTTAAATTTCTTTATTTTGGTCATACGCCAGTTTAGATTTGACCTTCAAAGTTTATATAATATTGTATTGTCAATGGATACACACGTGAATGTCTAATTTCAGCTCAATCCGATCAGTAGAAGTGGGTCAAAATAGAGTTTCAAGAGTTAAACATAAGCTGATTTTGCCTGAAATGAAAAAGTTTTTCATGCAAAGTCCGAAAAGTGGGTGGTGGGTTTGTATGCGGGCTACCCCTAAGCAAGGGAGAGATCACATCTATTTAAATATTCGTGAAGCCTTTGTCCATAAGAAGCTACTATATCAAAATTTAATTTGATATTGTCAGTATGTCAATATCAAAGTAATTAATAAAACAGTTTTTCATACAAAATCCCATAACTATGTTGTGGGTTTGTATGGGCACTTACCCAAAAAGTGGGGGAATCATACCCATTAATATATATGCGAAGCGTCCGTCCATAAGAAGCTACAATATCAATTTTTGAGTTGATATTGACTGCAATCAAAAAAGTTTTCATACAACAGTGGGTAGGCGGTCTAAAGCTTTTCTACTGAATTCCAAATTGATTTGATTGTAATAAGACCGTTTCTCATATGCGGTGGGACCTGCTAACTTCGGTAATTGAAACATCTGCCGAAGATTTGAAATAAGTTCGACATAAAAATGATTTAGTGAACCAATTTCGAGTAGTTTATGACAATAGAAATACGGAAAGTGATGCAATATTTGGGGGCCTTGCACTAATTAATAATAAAAATTTAGTAAGAATATACATATCCTTTTAACTCGACTGTAGCATAAGCGTGTTGTTCGAGTTTAATCCTTTGACGGCCGCCCCCGAACCGAAATTCGCGAATCCGACACAGGATTCGTATTCGGCGACCCCAAATTACTAAAGAAAAGTGGTGCGAAAAAATGTATTTTACATATTTTTGTGAAAAATCGCAAATCGAATGGAACCTATATGTCCCAATGGTACTCAACGGTAAAAATAAATGCGACTGTTTTCGCAAGTTGGCAGTACGATTAATTACTACTATTGACGACCATTGGGACATAATCAAATTGGGTGGTCGCGTAAGTGGTCGCAGAAAATCCTATAAAACTGTAGCCCTATAGCTCCACCCACCTCCAAAATATTGTAGCAAGAAGAAGGGCACGAAAAAGTTTTTTGGACTTTGGGGTGATCTGGTTGGCTAACTGATGAATCTGCTCTTGAAAAGATTTTAGCCAAAATGCTTCAAGGGAACTCAATGAAAGTAATGCTAGAAAAATTGAGCATACAAATTAAATTCGTAACAAAGTTTTTTAATGTTAATAATTTAGTTTATTTTCTGAAAAGTGTTTTTGCTGCATTTTCTATTGTTAACCAGCTGAAGTAGTTGTGTAAAAGAAATTATAATAATTTTTTATTATCTATATATAAATAGGCAAGCGCAAATAATTCACATCCTTTTTAATCCTCTTAAACAAAACAAATTCGCCTGATTTTTTGTTGTTGTTGTTACGACCTTAGCGAATCACAAAGCTCTCTCTCGCTCCCTCAGCTCTCTCAATTCGCCATAACTGCTACCTTTTTTTTTTCTTTCGGTTCTTTTGGTTTCAGTAGGAAGAATAGAGATTGTAGATTGTATCTATTTCTGTAGTGCTATAAAGGGCGATACACATTGTAGAGCATGTCGATCGAGCAGCTCTATGTTAGGCTCGAAACTGCTGTTGGGCGCTCTTGCAAGCAGGCTAACGAGCATCAGTTGAGTGTGTTTTTGATAGTATTTTAGTTAATAAAATTAAAAAATGAAATGTGAAATGACAATGGATCGCGCTATGGCTGGACAGCGTTGATTTAAAGGCTAAAGCATTTTCTGGACAAACCTGTATTATTGATATTTTTATTATTGGGTACTTTAAAGACAAAAGGTCAAATTTCGACCACTGGGAGAACTCTAGTCATCAATTATTATCAATATTAATTCAAACTTTCTCATAGGGAGTAGGCAAACTTAAGTAAAACTCAATGATAATTAGACGTCAAACGCCGCATTCTAATTTCCAATAAATACAGTTTTGCGTAATTAACCTAGTTCTGGAGTTCAATAGTTTAAGATAAATTTTCAAATTAAAACATAATTCCTTTGAAAAATGTTTATAATAAAAAATTTTAACATCAAAATATGCCCCCACAATATTAACCACCATAAATGGCACTCAACGGTGCAACTCCCGCCTGTGAAAGTGCCCATTTCGTGTATGTATCGCGGGCAACAAAATCTTTTTAACAATTTTTTATTGTTTATTAAGGTATTATATATAGTAGTGCTCAGATACAAGTACACGCTGGCAGACATGTACGAGTACATATTTATTATAAACAATTTGGCGGCTAATATTGTGAGCGCAAGATGAGTAATTATCAATTGTGGACGATGGGTTGGTTGAATGCTCCAATTGACGGCGGAAATTAGCTCAAATTTTTAAATAGACGCGCGTATATTAAACAAAAGCAGACAAATGAGATATACAAATCTTTCGATAGAGCAGCAAAAATATGTATCGAGCAAGCAATAACTTAATAGATACTCGTATATCGCCGTTTAAATTGGGAAATCACTTTGTGCTCTACTGCGGATGTGGCATAAAGTCGAATGATGTGCGGTAGAAGGTGGATGATAGCTGCGACTGGCAGCTCATAATCCATCTTATCGATAAAACAAACAAATTCACTTATACATCTTTTTTTATATATATATATATATATATATCTATATTTATTTATCTGTCTATCTATCTATCTATCAATCCATCGACGCGCACATTTATGTAGTTTTACTCTCGTTGAGGCTTTTAAATAGCTCATCGTTTTGAAGAAGATGATGTTGATTATGATGCTATAAATATAATTATTACACTGCGCAAAATTGTGTGGGAGAAATATTGTTTTCAAGAATTTGGCATTTTAAAAGACTACAAAATGAGAAAAATGTAAATGATGTATGCAATTAATTAATTTTTAGCTAATTTCCAATTTCAGAATAAAACGCAAGGTTCGAGCAACTGTGGCGACTTATTTAGAATACGATTCCATCCATTTAAAGAATATTTGTATTAATTTATTGTATTCCGATTTTTAGCATAGCAGAACTTTTACTGAGTATATATATATTTATGTTCTGGCACCCCGAAGTATTAAATTTACATTTTTTTTTTAATGCAGTTCGTTTGTCCAACGTTAATTCAGGTTTGTCCAAGGATAAACTTCGTATGCCCGGCTCCGAAATAAAAAAAAAAACACATTCTTTCGTAGCATTTTAATTAAAGTGTTGTTGGCCAATTGGCCAAGTTCTTATGACGTGCTTAGGTATTTTAAGATCTTCTGTAACAGCTTTCGAAGTATGATTTTGCTAGAATCAGCATCCAAAGTGTTTGTCCGATCTTGGTCTGCTAGGGATTGAAATTTTAAGAATTGTATAAACTGCCGATTTAAAAATGTGGAATATTAAATTCGGTCGGACTTGCCGTTCACTCCAGCAGCAACTTCAGCATCAAGAGTGAACGGCAAGCACGACGGAATTGAATACCCTACAGTTCTAAACGGTAGTTTATTCAATTCTTGATTCAGATATATTATATACTAGTAGGTCTCCGCGACGTTGTACGCGGTCCTCACATTCCCCCTGCCACTCCTTCCCCCTTCCCCACCTTCCACATGCTCCTTTACTCTACCTCAAATTCTCCTACACTTCTGGATGGGACAAAAGTTCGAGAAAATCCCTTCGAAATTTCCTATGCGCTACATACACCCCCGGTTGGAGGATTGTTTGTTTAATGAAATATTGAGAGATCACTATGGATTTTCTCATTTCGAATGTACTAGTGGGCATCAGTTATATCGTCTAACTGTAACTATAGCTGGAAACCATAAATCCATATTGGTTTTGTAACAGTATTATAAAGCAAGACTTCGTAGTCCAAACTCAAGCGTGAACGTGAATTTATAAGCCAGTGCAACGAGTTGGCTTTCAGATTCATTTTGATTTTCTGGCTTTTATGTGATTCCGAGGAGATGAATGTCAAGATGCATGACATCGTTGGCTTGTGAGAATATTTATTATCTATTCAATGTGAATGTTAAATTCCTGCTTTTTTGCTCATTTACTTTTATACGCCAATTGAACAACTACCCGTAGAGAAGATCGAAATGGTCTGCTAGTCGTCTAGTTGCTTGTACTGGGTAGTGATATCTGATCAGAATTGCTGTATCGTCGGCAAACGTGGAAAATGTAAGTATGTGATCTGTCTGGTGTGAACAGAACATATAACATTGGACTTAGAACGCTGCCTTGGTGTACATCAGCTTTGATTTCTGATTCTTGTGTTATAATGTCATTCTGACATTCTTTCAAACTGTGACTGTTCTTTTGCTGAGATAGAACCCAATGGAGTGTCCTATCTCCACTCCTATGGGTCATAGCAATCGATAAGATGCTTAGAAGCATGGAAGATGGTGGCTATCGTATTATAGCTTATGCCGATGAAGTTGCAGTGGCGATTAGTGGCAGAATCCCACAAACAATATGTGACCTAATGGAAACAGCACTTAAGTATCTTTCTAGTTGGGCAGACTCTTCGCGTTTAGGAGTAAATCCACAATTATGTATTAACGAGGCGTTGCGCACTACACCAACAGAAGCGCTAAATACGATATTATATCTCCTTCCACTTGAAGTAATAGAAAGAGAAAATGCCACAGTAAAGACTATCTGGTTTAGAGAATGTGGTTATTAGAAGAACGGGAGAATGGAGCACTCAATAATCCTGAAAGGAGTAGGAGACCTACCCGGAATTACAGATTATTGTATCCCAATACTGGACTTCAATAAGAATTTCGATGTTCGCATCCCTTCCCGACAAACTGGCAGAGACAGGAACAGGAAATAGAAAATTCTATCATTAGGGATCTTCACAGAGTCGAAACTGGAAAATAGAGTCGGTGGTGGGGTATATATCCCAGATTTGGGTGTCAAAGCATATTTTAGACTACTTGATTATTGTAATGTTTATCAAGCGGAAGTCGGAAGTCGTCGTCATCCCGGAGTAATGTTTTACCTAGAATCGTCTAGGGTGAAGGAGAAACAAGTTCACCTATAGTCAGACAGAAAGGCAGCTATAAAAGCGTTATACTCCTGTCTAAATCGGTCAAGAACTATCACTGACTGCCACAACCCTCTTAATGAGATGGCTGAGAAGTAAAGTATTCGCCTCATTTGGGTGCCAGGGCACAGCAATATTGAGGGTAACTGCATAACAAATGCTTGCAAGTTCATTTGTTATGCAGTTACCCTCAATATGGTAAAACGACCCATATTTGACAGGATAAAAAGTCGATTGGCATACCGCTGTCGTGCTTTTCACGAAATCTAAATGATGGGAGGGGATGATGTGTCATGTGTATGAGCCGCTTTTGAGAATAATAATCTTTTCAAAGAGTTTGGATGCGCAGAATAGTGGCTTATGGGTCTGTATGAGACAGAATGTGTTTTATCCCTTCCGGATTTTGGTATTACTATGATGGATACCTTCCACTGGGCTGGGATGTGACCGAATTTAAATATCGCATTGAATAGTACTGAGATGTATATAATTGCGGAGTTAGGAAGTCCAATTATTATTCTGATACCAGTTCGTTGGGGTGAATTAGTTTAGTCTCATATTATTCCTAAAAAATTAAAAATTTGAAGACATATTTTTAATTTTATTTCAATATTTTATGGATTTGAACCAGTTAATCGTCGAACTGCACTCTAAACCCCCAACTGTACCAGTGGTTGCACCGATTTTCAAATCTTCCATCTGAATTGAGAACAGAAGACCATTTTTAGAAACGAACTGAAGGTAATACCGTCATAGGCAAGTGTATGGAAGCGTGGGTCGACCCCTCAATGGGGTGTACTGTAAGGTGAAAACTTTTTATTTAATAGTTTCCAGTACTTTTTGTACAGAATGTATTACAGTTCATAGGCTTTATTTATGCTTAGTGGTGCGTTTAATGTCTCAAGTGGTTACAAAGTATACAGTTACATCAAAAGTGTTCTTCATCTATTTAAGTTTGAAATATTTTTATCTAGAATTTCATAACGCTCGTGTGCTCGTCTTTTATTTTGATGGCCTACAAATCTGCCTAAGACCAAATGAGAGTGTACAAATATAAATAGCCGCATTTTGAATTATGATTTATTGACTTTTAAATGACTGAGTGCGCTGTCAACTTTTCCTCCACATGATTCTAATATGTTTTTTATTTTCCAAAATTTAATTATAGCACAAAATTTCTGTCTTCCAACAGAGAAAAAAACACACATTCACACAAAACGCCAAGTGTTGCTCAATAAAACGCATCATACATAGTCGTTTTAAGGAAAATGGCCTTTATTAAATTTGACATAAAGATTAAAAATAATTTTATGACAGCGCAGTGCAATCCAAGGGATGCCGTGTGAGTATAATAATGTTTCAAAATAGTCTTTTAATGAGCGTGCACTGCAGTTCTCTTCATTTGTTAAGTAGTATTTCAATCAGCGCATGCATAATTTTCCAAAATGGAAAATGCGTTTTAAGTTCTCCACAACTGGTCCTCCTCCTCCCAACCCAGAACGAACAGCTCATGAAAAAGCGATGCATTTCGTATGCAATTTCATAAATACGATAGTTTAGCTTATAAACATGCAGCTTTTCATATTTTGTTTCTTCACTGTCTGCTGCTATTTTCATTAAATTTGAATTGGGTGCTGTCTCCATATTCTCTTCTCTTCTGGCTAGTACTTCGGATCGCTTGGCGTTCTTTCGCACAAGTCACGCTGAGTTTATTGTGTGTTTAATATAATTAATTTTCATTTTAAGAAACGTACTTTTCGAAATGAGAAATAGAATAACAAACAGATGAATATAATACAGAAATGTGAGAAATGTTTCAACCTATTCGATGATCCTATCCGCGATCTAACTCGTCCAATGAGTCTGCTGGCCTTTCACTTAGCGCTTCGTTTGGGTTTTGTGTGCGCGCTGCCAACTTGTGCCAAGAAAAATCATCTTCATATTATGTTTAATATGTAATTTAGCATAAAATCTTTTTTTTTTCTTCAAGATATTCTGCGGAAAATAGTGAAAATTATGGTAATTGCTGCTCTGCGGCTGATTAGCACGATGTAATGGGTAATGGTGAGACTGAGTAGCTCCTGCTGTAAATGTGCCAAAGGAGTCACTTACAATATTACTTTACTATTTATTTATGAAAAAAAATGCATTTTTTAAAAATAATCTAAACTCGAAAACTTTCAAAAGAAAAACTATTTTAGTCAGAAAATGTTTTAGCATAAATTCAGACAAACGCTGTATTTCACTTTTAAAATAATTTGTGCAACTAAAACCAATTAAAAGCCAAGAAAGCATGAAGGCAACTTTTCGCAAAGACCCCAACAAAAGCAAAACACTCAGAGACAAATAAATAAATATAATCAGAACGATGACGCAGCAGCCAAGGCAGGCACAGCACACTCAAGTGGCATTCTCAGGCCCTCATCCGTCCACAGCTGCCTACTTCACCCTTCAATTGGCCTACTAAGCATAATTTATGCCATTTTATGCTTTTGGGCCAACGTCTGAAATGAAAATGCCCAAAAAACCGCAGCGCATAAAATGCATAAAATGAAAATTATTTTATTTCTCAAAATCAAAAAAGAAACACAAACAAATGTTAAGCACTACGCAGATATTTGATTTTACTCGAAATCATTTTAAATCGTTTTTATGGTCATTTCCAAAAAACATTAATAGAATTTCGAATCGAAAACTATATTTCTTATGATGCATTTTGGGATATTTTGTTTTATACAAATTGATTTATATGAGTTTAAAGTTAATTTGATTTAGACTTTTAATAAATTTGCCAAGATTTATAACATTGCTCTAGCGTAACAAGTGCATTTTGAAAAACTATTCGAAAAAAAAGGTCTAAAATTTCAATTATTGAATTTATTAGAATATATCTTAATTACCCTTTTGTTATGTTCTGATAGTAAAACAAAACAAAAACTTATTTCAGAGCAAGTTTTTGAATCTGAAGAGGACTTTAGATATAATGAATATAATAATTGAATAATTCCTTTATCTATTTGTCCATCTAAATTATGTATTTGTAACTTATGTGGCTCGCCCTAATGATTTATTTAAATATTTTTTTTTCCTAATTACTATTCCAAACTATACATATGTGAACCACTCGGATGAACGATTGGTAAAAAGCGTTCAAGGAGAGCTCGTTCCGGACGACCTTCGACTTCTTCAACAGCCGAAACTATCGCAAAGAACGGAAGTAGAAGTTCTACTGGTACTTTTAGAAAATTCTTATTTATTATGTTGTATTTTACACAGTATATAAAAACTTCCTTTAGTTAGAGGAAAGCTGATGTTCGAACCATGACATCACCAACGGTGCTGAGCGCAAAGTGTCTTCATCTTGCATCTTCATCTTGTCTGCTCTAATATAAGATAAGATTGATATATGTAATAATTTTCTACTTACTTCAAGTCAAAAAGGACTTATTTTATATTGAGACTTTTGTATTATTTAAAAAATTTAAGTGTTATAATAAGGATTTTTGATCAATCCCGATTTTAACTCGATTTAAGTATTATTAAATACGAATTGTACTTAAAATTTTAAGTGCATTTTCGGAGAAAAACAATATTTTGAAACCTACATTTTTATACTCTTCACACATATTTTTGTCAAGGAGTTTATAAAGTATTGAAGAAAACATCGGATACCCCATAAAGTATATATACTCTTGATTAACCTGTGTGTATCTGTCTTTCCTCTGTCTGTATGAATCGTGTATGGAGACTTCCGATGTTCCTAGCCTGATCATATGTTACGCTCTCTTTTAGGTGTTGCTCTTATATAAACCCACCGCCGACTTTTCGGATTTTGTATGACAACTTTTTCATTATAGTCGATATCAACTTAAAATTCGATATGGTGGTCTCTAATGGACGGAAGCTTCACATTTTATATTTTTTCTGTTTTTTTAGACCAAAACCTTCAGCACGGCTTAATATCCTTACTACAAAGTATATCTTTTGAAATTGTATGAAGAGCATTTACAAAAATTACTATTTGATTTTAATATACTAGAGTTCTCCCAGTTTGAAATTCATCATTTTATCTTTACACTACACAGTAATAAAAGTATCCATAATACAGGATTGTCCAAAAAATTCTTTCGCTAGTAAATCAACGCTGTCCAGCCATAGCCCCATGGGTAGGAACACCTTCGTATTTTCACACACACACACACACACACACACATACGAGGCATATCCAGAAAGTAAATGTACTGAATTTTTGTAGGTTTTAAAACTGTTTATTTAAACAAAAAAATTACGTGCTACTTTAGTACATAATGTAAGCTATTTTTCGACATAGTAACCATTCCTCTCTAAGCAGGTGGTGAAGCGAGGTATCAATTTTTGTTATGCCTTCCTCGAAGTAGTTTCCCGCCAACCATTTGGGATTAACCTCGCGGACAGTTTCCGATATCCGAGGGTTTCTGTGATTGTTTGCGGAAACATCGCAGAAAGTTCACCCACATTCAATCTGCGATCGTCACGGAGCGCATTTTCGATTTTTTCCACAATTTTGTCGGTCACAATTATAATATTTATTGGATTCCTCTTCTTTTAAAATTTTACCAACTAAAATTCTGTCAACTGGTCCTTGCCAACATGATGGCAAGTGCGCCCAACCACAATTTTGAGTCTAAGGTCGAGCAGCTCTATTTTTCAAACTAAACCGAAAGAAACAAAAAAGGTAGCCGCTTTAGGAAATTGAGAGAGCTGAGACACAGAGTGAGAGCTTTGTGAGCGAGAGTGTCTGTGATTGACCAAGGGCGTTACCTGGTTTTTACCTACTTAAGATGCTTTACAACAAAAATTAAGATTCAAAAAAAAAAAAAAAAAACAAATAATAATAATAAAACGAAGATTTTCGCTTGCCTATTTCTATATAGATATTTAAAATACTAGTGTACCCGGCGTGCGTTGCTAAGCATCCTTGTATTTTTCTATTACGTTTGGGTTCTGCACTGCCTATTTTCCCAGTGGATCTTATTTTTCGCGGTGCCCTTTATATGTACGTATACCGAATCTCATCAAATTGTTTCTCATATAACACAATTTGCTTAAGAAGCCTCATCTATATAAGAGAGGTACAACTTTTCGAGTTAACCTTATTTCTTCCTCTATATATATGTACAATATAATGATTTAGTTATAACGAAACTAGTTTTACTCATAAAGCGGGGGGGGGGCGTGGTACCGCCATTTTTTCAGTGAATATTATTTCTACCATTGCTCTTGGCATGTGTATCAAATTTCATTAAATCGCCATGGCACTTGAGCAACTTGAGTCATTTAATTTCCATTTGCACAGCAACATTAGCTTGTGGAGTTGTTTAAATCTTAAATTCCTGTTTTAATTAAGCGATTACTTACTAGCTTTTCTAGAAAAATATAATCTCAATCTTTAGTTGAATATAATAAAACGCACACTTTAAATTCAATTACCTCAAAGTCAAATTATTTTTAAACAAAACTGTAACTGTTTGTACAATCTAAATAGCCAAAAGGACTTATTTCTCTTTATATTTGTACATATTGAATTTACTATGATTGTCAGGATATTCATATATGTAGTTTAATTGTCCAAACGTCCTTATGTCCTTGTATATGTGTATTTTGTCTGCGTGTGAATGTTTGTTTGGCTTGTATGGATTTGACAGTAACTGCACAAAGCAATAAAATGCCATAAATATTAACTAAAACCACTTCACTTGAATCTACTTCCCTCACTATACAGAGCAAGTCAATTTGAACTAAAACCAAACTAACACTTTCTGCCCTGCCTCTTACCACTGTGCAGGACACATTTTGTTTATGCATGCAGTAGATTTATGGCATTAGAGATAATATATATACATATAAAATACGATATATATACGTATATACGTATATGCATGTATGAAACAAACACCATCAGCTACCTACAATATAATCATTACACGATAAATATGTTACATAATAATAATAATAATGCTCTAATTTGTTGCTGTATCTGAGAATATATTATTCTGAATATGCAGCAGTTTTGGACATTGTTCATTAGCATGTGTGGCTATTATTGTTTGGATATGTTGTTGTTGTTGTTAGTAGATATCCTACGTTTTGTTGTTGTTCTTCAAGTTGTCATTAGCTTGCTGTTTTGCATTGTTTAATCATTGTCAGATATGCAACAGTTACATTTAAGTCTATTTAATTAATTATTATACTGTATTGCATTTAGCAAATAAGTATTGAAAATGTATAACTTAATTTCTGGGCTGATGTAGAAATTTCTATGTACTAACTTTAGATATATGTACTATGCAACGGGATATGTGAATCATTCATATCGAATTTCAATCAGCCCTCAATGTTTGAAATGCAATAAGTAGGTGAATCAATCATTTTGCGTACCGAGAATAAAATACCACATACGTTTTTTAATTGAACAATATCAGTTATATGACCCTAGCGTACCTGCTCGAGTTAAATATTTGTCCACCGCTGAATTGAATATTTATACAATGTAGAAATTAACAAACAAATCTTCAGTAGGTATTATGTTTCATATGCTGTAAATTAAAATAAAACCAATGCGTAAAAAAACTTGTTGAAAAAACGACCAAAACCTTTATATTAGATGGATTACAGCAGGTGAACCACAAGACAGGGTTTGCTGAACAACACGGTAAGAACGAAGCTGCAAATGTCATTTTTCAAACGCTATAAAAACAAAGCTCTACGAAAAATTAAAGCCCAAAGCTCTAAGAAAAATTAAAACGCAAACCACGTTTAGGGTCTTATGGAGATAGAAAAATAAAACACAAAAACAAGAGAAAAAAAAACGTTAACTTTGATTGAACCGAAGCTCTAATACCATTCACACGAAGTTTCAAATCGTCACTTAGCAGCTATAACAAAAAAAAAAGTATTGTAATACATAAAAGTTTGGGTTTAAATTGGGGCTACCCCAAAAAGTGGGTGGTACCCGCTCACTAAAAGATGTGTATGAAGCGATGTAGTAGATGTGTAAGATGACGCCATATAGAATTTCAAGTTGATATTGACGTTTTATATGGGACTACCTGAAAATGTGGGCGGGACACGCCCATTTGTATATGTATATGAAGCGGTTGTTCATTAAAATCCACAAGATCAAATTTCAAGCTAATATTGATCTAAATGTAGGATTTTTTCATAAAAAACACAAAATTTCACGGTAGATTTGTATGGGAGCTACCCCAAATAGTGGGAGGGCCACGCCCAATTGTCTTTCATACAAAAAGTCAAAGGTGAGCGGTGGGTTTGTATGGGGTCTACCCCAAAAAGTGGGCGTGGCGGGCCAAACTTGATACTCTATTAAACTGCAATAAAAAGAAGTGTATGTGCAAAATTTCAACTGGATAGCATAAAATTTGGTCCCCAAAAAATGCGCAACAACATACAGACAGACGGGCATGGCTAGATCGACTCGTCTCGTCGAGCTGATCAAGAATATATATACACTACATGGGGTCTACGATGCCTGCTTTGATGCGTTACAATTTTTCAGACAAACTGATAATACCATTTCACACTATGTGTGAATGGTATAATAAATAAGAAACAAACAAAAAAAAATGATTGAAACCAAATGAATTATAAGTCAAAAAGCTTTGTGACTTATAATTCGCATATATAGTACGAATAGTAGGGGAGCCCAAGCGGGGATTTTAGGCGTTACTCGAGCGCGACAGAAAATCATATGTGGAGAAACCTTGTACCCTGTAATGTACCCCTACCATATATAGAGGGCTGCGTTGAGGGCAGCCCGTAAGATTAGAAAAAAAAAATCGATCCTCAGAAAAACTCGAGCGCGTCAGATTAAGACTAGTTAAGTATTTGAATAATCTGACAATTTGAGCGTGACATGAGGAAATGGGCGAGTCACAAAGTTGTACAAAAAAAAAACATCGAAATACTCGAGCGCGATTGATTTTTTTTTTTATTTTGAAAGAAATCCTATTAGGATTACGAAAAACATATAATCTGACGTTTTTCTTGGGGCGATGTAGCTAAACACATCAATAAAAGATGAAGCGTACAGATGCTGAGAACTGTGTATTTCCCACTCCGCGCCTCTCTTTCCTTCTCACTCTTTCTCTATCTCTCACTTTCTCGCACCGTCCCCACACTACCGTCTGCCACCATGATGCTATCTCAGCTGATCACATTAACGTGTTCGGTTTTGTAGATGTACGACGCTTTGGTCTGTTCTACCCACTAGTTAATCGTCAGATTAATATCTCTTGGTTATCAGAAAGACAAAGCGCGTATACACTCTGAATGTCTGACGCGCTCGAGTATTGCAATGTGACTGTTTTTTTTTTACATTTTTGAAAATTTGTACACGCTCTTCCCCCCACTATAATGGAAAACTTAACATAAACTTTTTTTCGTTTTAGAACCTAATCTTCACAATCCAATGGGTCCCCATGACGCTTTAGTAACTGCAAATTTAGCATCCCGGGCTCCCCTACTAGGACGCAAAAGTTTTAGGACGTTTTTTCAAAATTTAAAATGCATTCCCACATTATGTGAAATGGAATTATCATTATCAGTTTGTGAAAATAGCCATCGTAGACTCCATAAAGTATATACAAAATATTCTTCATCAGCGCGTGGAGAGGAATCTGCCAGTCAATCCGTTTGGTAGTCATTGCTCATTTTATGGGTATATGGGTTATGGGTTTGTATGATATCCAGCTGAAACTCGGCAGCTAGACTTATTTTTATGGCAGTCGACAAGACCATTCATTTTCACATGTCTTGCACACTTTTTTTTGGGGTAGCCCCATAAAAAAGCAGCATCCACTTTTGGAATTTTTGTAACATAAACTTTTGACGTTCCTTATCGCATGTTGTCATTTGGGGGGACTTTTGAAGTTACTTTTGTGGGGATGTTTGAATGGACACTGTAAGCGATATTTAGGGAGACATTTTGGGATCGTTTGTGGGAATATTGGATGGGACGTTCCGGCTCAAACTTTGACTGGCTGGTCGTGAATTTACAATTGAAGGACGGACGGATAGATAGCGGAACATGTCTACTTTACAAGTATGCTTTATATTTTTCAATAAAATCGTGCAGTCTTGTTGGGATACCCTATATAAGGCGTAGACCATTTACAAAATTTTCGAGTTTTATGAAGGAAGAATTCCTGATTACTGAAACTCAAATCATAATACCGATAAAATAGTTAAATCAAATTCAGATCGGATCATTACAAAATATAGCCTTATAAATCAATGGTGGCAAAGAAGGACCGTTCGACTTGGTACAGAAATATGCAATGGGGGCCACACTTTTATCATGACGTAATAACTGGATGGGGAATGAGGTTGTTTGCATAAGGTTACATTTTTTATACCGAAAAAACTTCATATAAAAAACAACAATCAAAAATTTTCTGTTTTTCATCAGTTCTAAGATAACAAAACTTTTTTGCTGTCGAAAATACTTCATATACTTGATATAGTTGAAAAAGTGTGTGACCTTTTGCATTTCCGTCAAAAATACCCAAAGAATAATTAATATATGTGAAATTTTCACTTATATTGTAATAAATAGCTGATTTTAGCATTTCATGTGGATTTGGGAACACTGTTTTTGTTTGTTTGACACAGCAGTAATTATTTACAATTTCGGTAGCAAAAATTTTCATCGATTTCGGTATTGAGTTTTACTCAAAACGATTCTTTTGCACCCTGTGACCTCTGGCAATGCGAATATTTCAGATGAATATCTTAAAGGAGGAATTTTAGTATTTGTTACACATGACTTTACATCAATTTGTCCTATCCTGTTTTTTTATAACTATGTTTTATAACTATTAAGTTATCTGATAAATATTTTTTCGATACGGAGTTTAGTTTTAATGAGTACGAATCTCACCTACCACGGTGGCATCTTATTTCAGATTCTCCCTTCGCTACATAGACTAAAAACAAAAAGGTTTTTTAGCAAACGGCCCCGGCGGCTTACAAAGTCCGTCATTCACGTATTCCTTGTGCAGCCTCTGAACATTTGTTTAGAGGTGAGCAAATGCTGCAAAGTTTCCATGCAAACCCGGGTATTTCTACTTGTACAATACCTACAGTAATTTAAATAGGTTGCAAGTGCTTGATGTATTGGTACGATATTCTGATGATGTAGTATTTCTACACTCTTCATTAGAATAGTTAATAATAACCAAACAGTGTTTTGCATCAGCCTATTGTTTGTATATAAGTATGTTAGCATACAATTCATACAATTTCTCTAGAAACTCTTCAACTCGAACCACTTAAGCCGTATTATAAATTTATATACGAGGTTTGTTTAATAAGTATTAAAAAAATCAAGGGAATTTGTTTCCTTTGATTGATCTCATGACTGTCAAAAATTTTCACAAATTTATTTGGTCCCATCAGTTTTCTGACGATATGCTCGAAAATATGGGAAAGCATATTTTTTTGGAGAGTGCTGCCACAAATTGATAGGGACATACTTCTCGACAATCATTTTTGGTTTCGACACGGTCATGAAAGGAGAGGAACAGGTTCATGCAGTTGTAAAGGAGATAATTGGAGCCTTCAAAGACAAGTAATATTGCGATGCTGTTTCTCTTGATGTAAAACAGACATTTAATACCGTGTGGCACAAAGTTTTTCTCTATAAATTGAAACAGTTGCTACCAGCAACGCAATATCTACAATATTTTTTTTTGATTACACCTTCAACAGCGACGGTTCTATATCAAGTGTGAAGATGCTCACTCCACTGTCAAAAGCATACATTATGGGTTACATACCACAAGGCAGTGTATTGTGCCCAGCACTCTACACGTTAGATTCTTCCAACAAGTGAGCGAACTACGAATAAGCGAATTACAATAATTACGGAAGATTCTAGTGCAAGTTTTGCAACACTCAAAAGCTGCAAGGATACCTAAATAAATTACAGGCCTACATGAATTAATGGAACATATTAGTGAATGCTGAAATATCGGTTCAATTTGTTTTAACAGCGCAGGTTATATGGATGGTGGTTTGAACAATTGACTTGGAAACACCCAACAATAACATGAACTGGGTGCCATTATGTGCATATAGCATATAGTTGTGAAGCACGGCATCGATCATCAGCGTACTACAATGGTATCGTAATCTAACTTTGGGAAAAATTACCGGGGCTTCTTGGTTCTTAAGGATACCGAAAGACCTACAAATATCAACGATTTTAGGTGAAATAAGAAAGCACAGCACAAACAACATAGAAAGACTCAACCACTATCCAAACAAACTATCTTCTATACCAATCTTCTATATGTTTTTACATAATGGCGTCATCTAAAGCGACTTTATACTCTGGATCTTTAATACTTTTTGCATACAACAGGTTGTTCCAATAGGGACGGGTAGATTTTTAAAATTCATGGCGGCTATGCTCTTTCATCTGTTGTTTACCCGTTTTAAGTTTTACAAGTTACAGCATTGAGCAACACATGCAAATGACAAAACTTTATGCTGAAAATGGGTGTTTTCTTATGGCAACGATGCCCGCGTTGCGCTTACTTTAGGGACTACATGGCCGTACTTCCACGTCAGGAAGTCAGCGAAACGCAAGTTCTGCCAAACACATCGCCACTGTCCGTGAGAGTGTGCAGGATAAACCGAGGCAGTCAAATCTCCGACGCGCACAAGAACTCAGCCTTTCGCAGATAATAACCTGAATTTTGTGACTTGGGCCTATATCCGTACAAAATCAAACTGACGCAGATACTTAAGCAAAACGACCATAGACAACGCCGTGTGTTCGCTGACTTGGCTCTGGAGTAGTTGCAAACGGATACCGATTTCGGCAAAAAACTTCTGGGTCAAAAACTTCGTGAACACCAAGTGATAATGCATGCGCAGAAAAGTCGCTGTTTGGTGTGAATTGGGCGCCGGCGGCAGCGTCGGTCTTACTGTTTCGAAAACGATGATGGCATTGCTAAAACCATCTACGGAGAACGCTGCCAATCGATGGTTACCAATTTCTTGTGGCCCTAATTGGATGATATGGATGTGAAGGACATGTGGTTTCCTTCAGGTCTATGCCAATGAGCCGCAAAAGCCCGGTGCCTTCAAAGTCAACATAAGCCGTGCCATCGTTTAAATTCAGCCATAAAAAATTGGACGAAAATTTATAGAATTTTTTAGTAATACAAAATATTCGTAGGTAACTCACTTAGAATTTGTTGTCGCACTGATTCCAAGTAAAATGGATTTAAAGCGAAAAAAAAAGTAAATTTCATTGACCTATCAAACTACCCTCGCATGTGTAAATGCAACATGTGCTGTTTATTAGCTCGTTTGCATACGTGTCACTATGTTGTTGCATTGCATATGCGAGTGTATGTGTGGGTGTGTGTGTGTGTTGTGTGCGTTGTGCATTGTAATGTATTCTGCATTCGGTGCATGTCCTTTTAGGATAATCTAAAATGACAGGTCAATGCAGCACTGATTATGTTATTAATTACCGATGTCAGTGTTAAGCATATTTGCACAAATAATGTGCATATTTAAATATAGAATATGCGCATAAATCGACTGACTATACTAATAGATACAAATGTATCTGCATGTATGTATGTAAAATATGTATTTGTTGTACAATTTCACTTAAATAACGTCAAATAGAAATTATTGAAATAAATATTCGTTTCCTATTTTCAGTGAAATGAACAGAAACGTTTAATGTATTTTTTTTTTGAGTTGTTTCTATTTTGAAATTATGAAATATTGTTTTTCTACTGCAGAAAGATATTTTCAAATAAAATAAAAATTAAATAAACAGCTGTCAGCGCTGTGGACTTGCTAATTGGCAGACTATTAGCAAATCGGTGCAACTGTGCGCTGTAGTGTAGCACACGCCCACAAAGTATCTCAGACGATCACCGACCAAATGAATAGCAGCAGTAGCAGCAGCAGCTATTAAAAAATGCGCTCTTTGAAACGAATGGAATGAGTGTTTGTGGTGACTCCGCCTTTATTTTAAATTTAACATATTCACAATATGTGTATAGACCAACAACAACAAAAACAACAACTACAAAGAAACGTACGAACCGAACATTGAACCGAAATAGTATCTGAAATACTTTTATATGCTAAACATAAAAACGCTGCGAGCCAATCACATTAAATGCTGCCATCGCATTTAAAATAAATCACTCGCTTCATTCTCATCGCTAGCTTTTATCGGCACTGCCCCGCACCACCATAGTTTACTCGATCGGATCGGAGAAAAACGAAGCGCAAATATTCAATTTCATAAATAATCCGTAAAATATTTTGCATTAATTTATGCAATCTCATATAGTTTAAAATATTTGCTAAATTAATGCATAAAATTGTTCTGTCAACGCCTACCGCGTCTCCTCTAATTCATTTTGTATGTTATTAGCCAATTTGTTACACTTGTCATTAGTCCCCCAGTCCGAATGTGATTCGAATCGAATTTCGAATCGACTTAAACTGGCCGAAAGCAATAATTAAAATGTGTTGTTTTTGTTATCGTAAATGCAATAAAATTTATGAAATTTATTTGCACACACTATAATAAACACACACATCAGGACATTTATTTTGTTTCAAATGAGCACTTTCGCACTTTTGGGCAATCATTGCGTATGCATAACATTTTAATTAAGTTGAGCAGCGATAATAAATATTTAACTATTATTCTACATATATATATAAAATATTTATATAGCAAATGTACACATATTTTAATTGGACATTTCAGCATTTACTTATTATGTGTTTTGATACCCTGTATATATAGATAATATTTACGATTACGCAGATATAGATATATATCAATGTCTGTCCATCCGTCCATCTTTAAGTATTAATGTCAATATGTCGCTGAGAAGATAGAGCTGTTTAGACACTTACACTCTCTTATTAATTCTTTAGACTTAAAAAAATTTGGCTTGTCAACTAAACAGGAGTCGGCGCCCGAAGTGTTACCAACTTCACTGTGCTGTAACAAATATTAAATTTTGTTTTAAACTCAGTATAAAATTTGCTCAGACTTACGAATTGTTCAAAAAAGTTTATGATGATGATTGTATGAGTCGTACTCAAGTTTACACGATTTAAAAACCGTCGTGTGAATTAAGTAACGATCCAAGAGCTGAACGACCCTAAGCATCTAATCGTGCTGAGTTAGTGGAAAAAGTAAATGAAATAATCGCTATCGATGCAAATTTCACTGTGAGACTGCTGGCAGAAGAATTAAATTCATCTTTCTGTACAATCTACAAAATATTAACTGAAGATTTTGGTACAAGAAAGGTGTCTGCACGTTTTGTTGCACATCAGTTAAATGATAATCAAAAAATCGCTCGTATAGAGCATTGCAAAGACATCATTTCAACAGCTGAAAATGATCCAGATTTTCTTGATTCGACCATAGCTGGTGATGAAACATGGTGTTTTAAATATAATCCTGAAACTAAGAGACAATCTGCAGAATGGAAATTAAAAGACGAGCCAAAACATAAAAAAATTGAGTTTTCAGAAGTCTAGAAAACATACTACAGGTGCTAAAGAACATCCCAAAAAGTGAGTTTAAAAAATCTATGGATAAATTGGTTGAGCGTTCAAAAAGTTGTATTGAGTTAAATGGATCGTATTTTGAATAAATATTAGCTTTGGAACATAATACCATGCTTGTTTTATTTTATAACTACGAAGTTCGGTTATTTTTAGAATACACGGTGTATGTAAGTGGCACATTTTTTTTACTTAAGCCTAGTACGAATCTCAGAAGAAATACTTAAGTACACAAAAACTTTATAAATATAAAAAAATGTTAAAGAAAGAAAAAAAAATGCTTGCTTTTTTTTCCAGTCGTTAGTACGCGGTCCAGACCATTTGGGACCTACCTCGCGGACAGTTTCCGATATCCGAGGGTTTCTACGATTGTTTCGTGTAGTAGGGATCTGGAGATTTCGCATCCACAGTCAATCTGCGATCGTCACGGTGCGCATTTTCGATTTTTTTTCACAATTTCGTCAGTCACAATTGAAGTTCTTCCGCTCCTCTGATCATCATGCACAGATGTACGACCGCTTTTAAACTCGTGACACCACTTTTACACACTCGTACGATTCATATCTTTAGCACCATATGCAGTTTTCACCTCATTATAAATCTCAAATGGAGGTTTTCCCTTCCAAATGAGATAATGGATGGAGATCCGCACTTGGCGGGAGACTGGATTGACATTGTTCATGAAACGTGTTGGCGCGTCGACAGTTCTCAACGTACTAACCTCCAACCGATCTCGTTACAAAGGGGAGAAGTCAGATTTTATTTTCGAAACTTGACGAAAATAAAATCCCTCCGGCCGTGAGAGCCTCAGTACACTTACTTTCTGAATATGCCTCGTACGATGGGTTATAAAAATGGGTGTCAAATATTTCCCATGAATAATATGTGTGTAATTTAAATAAAACGCATTAATAGTTTTTAAATCATGCCTGCGGCTTATTTGCATTTATTTATGACTACATGACGTGTTGCTGCGAGTATGCGAAATATTGTGAAATAAATATTGTTTTATTAGTTTGCAGCTTATTAAATTAGACCTTTGGCTTATTAAATAACAAATTGCGATTTTATTTGTAATTAAATTAAATGTTTTTACTGCACTGCGCTGTATTTTCCCTCGTGCGTAATTAGTTATTCATTTATTTGTCAATTAATTAGCAAATTGTTGCTGTTTTTTGTATATTAATTACAATCTGGAATATTACAATTTGTTGTTGTTTCTTTTTTTCAGTAAGTTTATCGCCCTGAGAGCAACTGAGAAAAAAATGCATTTGAATTTAATTTTATTTATTTAATCCACGTTACATGATTTTTTATCTCATTTAAAGTGTGTGTACCACTTGAAAGGCCGTAGCTAGGGGGTTCAAACAATAGAACCTTTTTGGGAAATAAAAGAATTTCTGGAGAATTACAGAAAAATGATATGGAACTACTGATCTATAAAATATCATTTTCTGCATTGTAATTTGGGTTTCTTTTCAGAAAAATTCGTTCTAAAGCCCAATACTGAGATCGATGAAAATTTTTGAGGATGAAATTGTTAATTATTTCTGCTATATCAAACAAACGAAAAACAGTGTTCCCAAATCAACATGAAATACTAAAATCAGATATTTATTAGGTGATTTTGATTTTTCTTTGGGATTTTCTGACGGAAATGCAAAAGGTCACACTCTTTGTCACCTGTTTTTTGAATATATAAAGTAAAACATGGTTATCCGAGTACTCGATGAAAAACAGTTCGAGCCGAAATTTTTTTATTGTTGTTTCACAACGTTTTTTTATAAGAATTTTTTTTTGATATCAAATATTTTCATCGATCTCAGTATTTAGGTTAATACGGTAAATGACTTCACCAAGAAATATTGAAAATGACTTCGAATAAAAGAGCCAAGTCAGTATGCTGCTGCTGGTAATTTAAGAGATGCATCGGGAATTCGGATAAGAAACGTTAGAGACCATCAATCATTTTTTCTTTTACAGGCAAGCTCTTGTATGTTTGTCAGTACATAAATTAAAAGCTGCACGAAAAATGTATGCCATTAGAAGCTACCATATCAATTATTAAGTCGATATTGACTACAATAAAAAAGGTTTTCATACAAGAAGTCAAAAGTTGGCGGTACGTTTGTATGGGGGCTAAAAAGTGTGCGTGGCTGATCAATTTTGATACTCTATTAAACTGCAATAAAAATAAGTGTATGTGCTAAATTTCAACTGGATAGCATAAAAAATGGTCCCCCAAAAAATGCGCAACAACATACAGACGGACAGACGGACATGGCTAGATCGCCTCGTCTCGTCGAGCTGATCAAGTATATATACACTTTATGGGATCTACGATCCCTCCTTTAATGCATTACAAATTTTCAGGCAAACTGATAATACCATTTCACACTATGTGTTGTGAATGGTACAAAAAAATATCGGTCCCCTACTTTGGGTCTCCCATATAAACATTAAACCGTCATTCACTTGTTTTGAAGGTGCGAATTCAGGACTGCAACAATTTTATGTAATGTAATGCGTGCGAGGAAGGAGTTAGTAAAAGGTTGAAAACCCACAGATATTTTGGTAAATATTAACTGAAAATATAAATAAATAAAGCTTCCCTGTCGCCCCCAGTTGATTAATTGGGCGATATCCGTTTCTTGAATAAATAGTATTTCTTATAGTTGGATTACTAGCCCAACACAGCCTGTTTTATATCTGAGAAGTGACATATTAAATTTTGTTTAAGAGAGTCTTTTCTAAAAGCATGTTTCTACCAGCCCCTGCATAGAGCATATAGTCGCACTACTAACAGATCACACAGTTACGGGACGTACACCGAAGTGTAATATGTCATACGTCGGATCGTCAGATTAATTTGATTTACACTGCTACAAAAAAAAAATATATATATATTGAAAACTCCACAGCGAAGAAAGAGGAACCTGTTTCGTCTTTTGGCTGTAAAAAATTAGCATATTATCATCCTGAAGAAGACTCTCGAGGAGAGTCGAAATATATTGGTTGAAACATAAAACTGTGTTTTAATCTTGGACCTTATAAATGTGTATTCTATAAGGGGTCGTATTCCGCTGTGGTGACTTTCTTAAATGCTTTGAACGTGAAACAAAAAACGAAATGCCCATTCCGCAACAAATGAAAAAGATTAAAACAAAAGATAAATAAGAAATGAAAAAGAGAGCAGCTGAGGTGAATACGTCACCTTTAGTATAAATTCACCATGGACCTCAAGCCTGTTTAAACTTCATATACTCGTATATAAAATCTATACATATACAAATTAAAGTCGCTTGCTTTTCATGTCTGTATGTTACCTCCAATCTCAAAAACTAATGCGGTGATTTTCAATTAGTTTTTACAAATAGACAAGTAGGCTCCCGAGGAAGGTTTAGGTATCGATATATAGAAGTATATGTTAGGTTTAGGTTTGTTTAATGATAAATTAATTTGCAAACTGTTATGTTGCAAAGTTAACGCAAAATGACACAAAGCAATAAATACTGCAATACCCATAATTACCCGATTGGTACTAATCCTGAAACGGGCAGCCATATTATTTTTATTTTTGTCGCATACACAAAATTTAACAAGAGCGTGACTTATCGGTGCAAGAGACACAAAAAAATAAAAAAAAACTAACTGTAGCTAATTTTAATATTTAATCTATACATATATAAAGTGAAGTCTCCTGCCTTTCACGTTTGTACGACACATTACCTCCAATCTCATAAAACTGCTGCAAGGATTTTCAATTGTAATTCACAAATACACAGCTTCCCTTTGGAAAGATAAGGTATAGGTATATACAAGTATATAATAGGTGTTGCGACGACCCCTATGTAAGAGAAAGCCAAAATTTGTTTTATCTCAGAAACTATTGAACGCAGCTGAATGAAATTTGGTTAATAAGTAAAAGCCACCGGTAGATAGGTCGTTGGTGTCTCCCTCCATATAAGAGAAATAGCAAAATCGTTTCAGTAAATACAGTAAATAGTACATACAGGAAAGTGGGTGGTGCATAACCAACAAAATATATCATATTTTGGTTCATTTTATCTCATCAACAAATAAGACAAATAAAATACTCTGGAAAAAATCATTTCTCAAGTTATTTTAATAATGAGAAATATAAAAATAAAGAGATATTTTGAAATCGTATGATATTAAAAATTAGCAACATCGAACCACAATTATCTATGTATATGGCATCAAGTTTGTGAAATGCATAGGAGTTACATAGGAGAAGGTAACATTGATGGGCGAAAAAATACGACCACGACATGTTGCTGCTTAACGTGCTGAAGAGCTTCTTTGAACAAAATGGTTTCTTGGTACCCTGTCATAAAATACCAATCTCTAAAAAAGAATGAATGAACAATAATTTGTATTGTGAGAAAGTGTTACCATGGGTACCAGGAGATAGGGGTCAAAAAAGTAAAAATTGCGTTAAATTTTCAATCGGGTGGGGCCCGCTCACTGTTTGGGGTAGTTCCCACACAAACCTACTGCCCACTTTTGTGTTTATGTAAGAAAAACGACTTTATTAAAGTCAATATTAGGTTGAAATGTGATGTGGTGCCATTTTAGAGACAGCCGCTTAGCATATATAGACTAATGGGCGTGGCGCGTCCACTTTTTGGCGTAGCCCCCATACAAACCCATCGTGCAATTTTATGTTTTTTATAAACAAATTTTTCAATTAAATCCATATCAGCTTAAAATTTGATTTAGTGGATTTTAGTGGACAACCGCTTCATCTACATATACAAATGGGCGTGACCCGCCCATATAAACCCACAGCTCACTTTTATGCATTTGTATGGAGAACGTCAATATCAACTTGAAATTCAATATGGCGGCATCTTACACATCTACTACATCGCTTCATACACATCTACTAGTGAGCGTGTACCACCCACTATTTAAACCCCCATTTTTATGTTTTACAATACTATTTAAAATTTTGTGTGAATGATACTACAGCTTCGGCTCAACCGAAGTTAACGTTTTTTCTTCTGTTTTTTTTTTTAATTTTATGCATTTAATTTTTGATCGATTGTTAATCATGAATAATTTTTTGGAGAACATTGAGACGATGATTCTTCCACCAAATGTGACCGCTATAATGCATACAACGGATCAAAACCGAAACAAAAATATCGAAAAGCGTTGATGTTTTTTTTCATGGTGCTCTTCAAAACCAAATAAAAAAATAAGATACACTATAAAAATGAACGGTGCCACGCACTCATTTAATAGATAAAAAGTTAATTATATCTCCGAAAATATCTTTCCGCTCGTTATGAAATTTTGTTCCGTCCAATACTATTTAACATGAAAAGATCCTAAACTATATATATGTGAAATAAAAATGGGCGGTGCTACTCCCACTCCCACTCCCATTCCCACTCTCATTTCTTTCTTTTTGATAATGTGAGCACTAAAATTATTTAGCTATTCCCCACTCTTAAATGTCTATTACGTTTGCCGTCATCGCTTCGATAATTGCTTAATTGTTACTACCTAAATTTATGCTCTAAAAATATTATCGTAATAAAAAAAGCTTATAACAACCTCTAAAATGTTTAAAAGCCAAATCGTTGCTCATACGCCTAATTAGCCATTGGACAGAAATAAACAACGACAGCAAATAAACTTCAAACTGAAATAAAAAAAAAAAAACAATTTTAAACCACAAAAATATAAACTGCGACAGAAATCACTTTACAGGGTTGCGCTACACAATTGTCCTTCTAACTGTCCGTCCGTCCGTTTGTCTATCCGTCCGTGCGTTTGTCATCGACAAACTGTAGAAGAGCCTTAAGCCAGATGAAAATCAATTAATTACGCGAACCGAGCGCGGCGGCATACGCCTTGAACAGCAACAACAACAACAACAACTTCATTATTATTAGCAGCAATGACGGGACAACTTCATTATCTACACTACTCGTGAATATGTTGCATGAAGTTTGCCGTTACAGACAATATTCAACAACGCCAAATGCAATCGTCGCCTGCAATGAAGCGCACCAAGGCGCAAGTGGAGCATGGCGCACGACACACCCCATACACCCTACTCTGCCGTGGTTAGCTGAGGCGACACAGCACTAAATATCGTTTGCTGCTGCTGCATATGGCGGATGTCTTTTAGCGTGGCGTATGTATAGGTTTTTTTTTTTTTAAGAGGTGTAGAACTTTGAGCTGCATTAGTATAAAATTGGCTTTATTATAAAGATAATTTTAGACCCCAGAGAACCCCAAGTTTTCAATTGACAGGTCCATTTCGAGAAATAAAGCGAAATGTTTCCTTCAGTAAATCGATTGTTTAATGCGATGTATGTCATGTGGTGCCGTAATGTTCGAAAAATATGTCTTCAACAATATAACTCGCCGTTGAGTGCAACCTTTCCGTCGGCCTAATTTTTAAAGAAGTAAGGACCAATGATTTCACCGGCCGATAAAACGCACTAAACAATGATTTTTTGTGTATGTAATGGTGTATCGAAAATTTCTCATGGATTTTCTTTACTCCAAATACGCCAATTTTGCTTATTGAGTAAATATAAGTCTCATCACTGAACAGAGTATTGCGATAAACCAGTGGGTTGACTTCCAATTGATTTTCAGCCCATTGACCGAATGTATGATCCAAACGATGGTCATTCGGCATTAAGCCTTGCATCAGCTGGATTTTATAAGGCCGTAGGCAGAGATCTTTTCGTAAAATGTTCCATAAAGTGGATGCACGCAGGATACAAATTATAAATGACGGATTGACTCATTTGGGAACTCCTCACTAATACGATCTACAGCAGTAATTGTTCCTTCGCTGCGTTCCTTCTTTGTGGATGCGCATTATCATTTAGAGTATATGTGGTGCAAAAACGATCGATGGTTAATGGAATTAGTCGCTCGGATGGACGATTATATCGATGGATGTTACATCTGTAACATTCCCGAACTGAGCCAAGATTTTCAAAATTAATTTACATTGTTCTGTAGTTTGTCTATTCATGAAAAAATAGCAAACCAAACTTTGCACAAATGACAATAGCGTTACCAGATCTGACCAATTTATGAGAGTTTGATAGCTGTCAGAAAATGGAACCTCCAAAAAATTCACCCTCTATCTGTGCATGTGTGTCTCCATTGTGTAACATTGTAATTGTATAGCGATTACGTACGTCACGCGCCAAACGCGGTAAATTACATTTGCATATTAGGCGGCAGCAGAAGCAGCAGCAGCAGCAGCAGCAGTAGAGATAGCGCGACAGTATTCCGGCGTAGTTGCCGCAGGCATTTGCACTGTGGGTGGCTGGGGTGTGGCACACAATGGGTGGTGGTGTTGGTGTACTCGGCCATGTATAATGTGGCAAGAGCGGTTTATAGCTGCCGCTGCTGCTGCTACTGTTGCTGCATAGTGACAATATGCATTAAACATTACATTTAAAATGTTGCCCAAGCGTTTTGTGGCATATGAGATGCCTGCATGCCTGCCTGCCTGCCAGCCCACCTGCCTAACTCTGTGCACTGTGCAACATATTCTCCTGCTGCTGTCTGTTTAAATTTCTACTTTACTCTCGTGTAGTAGTTCATAATCCGTGGTAATTGTAATGCAACAAAGTGGTTGTTGCTGTCGTGTCTATTCGATTTAGTTTGACCTCATGGAGTTAAAATACTTGCTTAAATAGTTGCAAGCTGTTTATTGTATGGCATACTGCACTGCTAGTTATGAGTGTGTATGTGTGCGTGTGCGTATGTGTATGTGTGTGTGTTTGTGTTTAGTATATTCAAACCGAGCAAACAACAACCAATCAAATATCTGCCAGCAGCAATATGCATTCACTTTGCAATGAATGCCACAATTTGTCCCTATATGTAAGTGTATCTGTGTATTTATATCAATGTAAATGTGTGTACGAGTATATCTGTGTGTATTTGCTTGGCGTCTATATATCGCATACATTTTGGCATTTGTCCAAATTGCAAATAATTAAATTAAATTGCTGCCACAAGCAGACAAACAAATCAAATGACAATTCATCTTTGACGCGCACACATACACAAATAGCCACACACACAAACATGAAGCCACTACTAAATGCAGATACATTTAATGAGATACATATGTATCTACATTTGTGTTTATTTGCTTCTTCGGCCTAAAGTGTCATGATGCACAAGATGATTTTGCTGTTCTTGTTGCATTTATTAACTGTATTTAAATTTCATTTGTAATTTTAGACTATCTATAAAAATATTAACAAGTTTTGCGTCACACTTCAGATACATTCAAAGTGGAAGTTGTTTGTTAATGTTTGTTGTATTGTCATGTATAGGTACAAGTTATATTTAATTAGGCAAATATTGCATTGAAACTATTGAATATCATTGACAGACAAATACCTAGATATGGCTGGACCAATTTCTGTTCATAAGATTATCAAAATCGTCCACATTAGTGGCGAATGTAATTGATTGTCATTCCCTTTGGAACGGCCAAAAATGATTCTTTTGCCAAGGGCTCGAGCAGCTCACAAACGTCCGGTGTGAGCAAATTGTGAGAAGGCAACACCGCCGCAAAAAAACTTTTAACCGTGAAGTTGCAGAAGAAGCCTCGGATACGATACCCATTGATCCGTAAACGATTTACCGACCATGATTTACGACTATGCACCTGAAATGTTCGTTTCCTTTATAGGGAAGATGCAACTATCGAACTAGTTGATGTTCTCGACAAATACATTGCCGCAATACATGAAATCTATAGAATAGGACTAGGTTACACTAAATAAGGATTATGTGTTTCGTGGTTAGGATGCGGTTTAGTATTTAGGATGTAACTCCGCGGTTTTGTGTACAGCTGCGTATCTGTTAACGAGCCCCCGACTGCAATACGTATCAAAGCTATTTGCCTAAGTTGTGCAGACTACTCGGTGGAAAAAAAGCCGATACGAGCGCTGCCTCAAACTTTCTAAGATTGCAACAGCAATATTAGAAAGAAAGGAATCTTTGGCCTAACAATCGAAAAATGTAACCTTCACGACACTACCTCCAGAAATTGTGTGAGGCTAATCGATTTAGCTGCTGGTCGGTACATAGTAATCAGTAGCACCAGATTTCCGCACTACAACTATTTGACGCAGTCCCGCTCTACTGAGCGTAAGGGGCCTTTCAAGTATTACGATATTAAGATATCAATCTGAAATCGGATTTGGAGACTTCATATGTTTCAAGGCTGAACATACAGCACTGCTACTATGCCACTTCCATTTTTAGGGGCAACATCCACTCCCACTTTTCAGATATTACATGAAAAACATTTTAAATAACACTCAATATTAACTTTAAACTCGATATTGTGCTCTCTAATGGCCGGAATAATTGGATAGTTATAAGCTCTTCACCTTAAAAATGGAATAAAGGCTTGTGAAGAGTATTGAAACTTCAGTTCTATCGAAATTAAACTTTTTGTCTTGTTTCATGAAACCTTAGTTGGTTTATTGACTCGTCATCAATTTCCTCTTCGTCAATTCAGAAACCATCTTCATCAAAGTTGTGTTCGTTCAGTACGCATAGAAGTTTTTCCAACAGTTGAACAGCAACGAGGCGTGGGCGTATTGTAATTATTATGAATTTTACGAACTTGATACAGGATTTATAAATCCTGTTGATAGTAATTATTGATATTGATTTCAAATATTTGTTTATGTTGATCTCTATATTGACCTTTGAAGAGATCTTGGTATGATGTTAGGAGTGTCACCGACTTACTGCAAAGAAAAACACAAGCTATAGAAGAACTCAGCAGTTGGGAGAAACGCGAGCTGTTAGATAACTATATAGAGAGAAACGGAGAGAGAAGAAACGCTTTTTCAGATAAAAAAAAGACACAAGGAGTTTGAGGATGTTGATGTGTTCTGTGATAGAAATGAAGACTGAACCTTTCAAGCGGCTGATGCAAAGTTTTAAGATAAGTTTCTTTTTGCAAGAACGAAAAATTAATGCTGGTTACAGATGTACAGGAATTGCTGAGACTATGGAGAAGTTGCTTCTCTAATCTACTTGGTGGCGACGAAGAGAACAATGCCGCTGATAGAAAATAATTTCTAGAACCACCGAACTATACCCAGGCGGCAGGCTCCGGTGAGCTACCAGCTGAGTTATGCAAGACCGGTTGCTAAGGCGTAAGCACCAACACGTATGCAATCCGAGGTCTGATAAATGCATGTCCAACGATGGGAGTTTCAAAATTCTTCGTCCCATATTTAAGAAAGGATACCTCGATATCTGCGCGAACTATCGCAGAATAATTCTATTTTCAATTGAATGTAAATTTCCGTCTTGCTTACTGTGTAAACGGCTGGATCCATATACGGATATACTGATGGCACAGTATCAGTGTGACTTTGTACACGTGACCAAATTAACACGGTATCTATTTGTCAATTATAAGTACGCATTCGATCGATGTTTTTCAACGCTCTCTCTAAGCTAGGTATCCCAGCAAAGATATGTCTGCATGATCAGGCTATCACACACACAAAACGTAATCAGAGTAGGAAAGAACCTCTCCGAGTCGTTTAGAGAGGTTTTAGTCAGTCTCATCCTGCATCGTCTGACATTGATGCTATTTAATACAGAAAAGTGTACCGTAGACTGTAGAGAAAGATTCTTCGTACGATTTTTGGAACTATTAGAGTTAGCGCATAGAATTTTAACACTAGGATGATGTGCCGGATGATGCTCGAAACTACAGTGTTTGCGATGAGAAGCTAAAATTAATAATGTCAGAGAGGACGACCGACCTTAAGTTGGAATGACTGTTTCTCGGATGACCGCACAAAGTCTTCCTACGTGCGGCCATGATCGATAAACGATTCTAGTGCCACATAAGTAAGTAAGTTTATGGGATTTTCGATATATATGCACGGTACGGTAATACGTTGCAAACTCCATGAAAAAAACAAATTTACTTACTCAAGGTGTACACTAACAAATTATTGTAGCTTTGTTTATTTTTAAATTATGTATGATGAGTATTTTGAAAATTAATTTACAATAATTTAATTTCCAGTGTGTTATTGTTGTTTTAGCATTTATTGTTGCTCATTGTTGCGT
Source organism: Leucophenga montana (assembly GCA_035044765.1). NCBI lineage: Eukaryota > Metazoa > Arthropoda > Insecta > Diptera > Drosophilidae > Leucophenga > Leucophenga montana. Next base: position 441,530 of record JAWNNQ010000418.1, read on the forward strand.
ATGTGTTATATGGTATTTTATGGATGTACGTTTATCAATCATACGCACAGTGTTCGCTTTTTCAAAGGACACACCACACTCTACATATTTGCTTACAAAATATATTTTTGTTTTTAATTTATGTAAATATGCTATGTGCAAACGATATGCGAAGTATTGTGTTTCATGATAGCAAATTGCCAAGAGCAAATTTGAAATATTAGCTTTGTATAATTATTGAAAATTTAATAAATATTATACTGACTGAAGCGCCATCATACAATGAACAACAATAAGGGCATACAAATCAATTAAATTTAACCATACTATATATATATATATATATATATATATATATATATATATATATATATATATATATATATATATATATATATATATATATATATATATATATATATATATATATATATATATATATATATATATATATATATATATCCATATAATGGGTGTCACAATATTTATGCAAGAGTTTAATTTAGCGCAATTTGTAATACCCTTGCTCCTTTGGGTACAGGGTTTGGTTATGGACTTTGAAAAGATCCGACCAATTTTAGTGAAATTTTTAAGTAATGAAGTAAACTTAGGAACTTGTGAGGATAGTGAATATAAGAAGTAATCTGGAAAAATTAAGTTCCACTGAAAAAATGAGCAGTTTTGAAAATAGAACCGGACACGGCCAATGTCAGCTCATGTCGACATGGTGCCTTCAGAGTTGCTTCTTTTCACCTTCCTGAAGACTCACATGCGTGGAAAAAACTGATCAACTAATGAGAAGGGGTTCAGAACAGGAAGAAGGAGATGGTTTTACAATTTTTTGAAGAGGTCATCATAAAGCTTGTGCCACTGTTCAAATCCTGCATAGAACGGGAAGTCGACTACATGGAGAAGTGACTGACGTATTTGTTGTGTATTAAATATACTCATTACGAAAAACTACAATAGAACAAACAATTATTTATGTATGCGAATCAAATCTTTATTGTAAGCCAACTTTATATCGAATAAATAATATATTATTTATTAAAACACATCAAAATGCCATTAGCTACTTCTAAATTTGTGTCAATTTGTGCAAATTTTGTGCTGTGATTAACACACCGGTGTTTATGGTATATGAATAGCTTCAAGTAAAAACAAACAAAACAGAATAATTGCTCTTACATCCTCACACACCATCCATTTCCAACTTACTCACTTATTTAACGTTGAAAAGTATATTCAGAGGCATACAAATGGGAATATCCTTATGCTGTATAAATTGAATAATAGTAAATTTGTGTTAAAATGCAGCTACTGGTGCAGAAAGGTCTGATTTAGAAATTCATAGATTTTTTTATACTGTAAATTAAATTATTCTTTTTGTTTTATTCATAGCTTATCTCAGACTGATTTATTTCTCTCGTGTTTGTAATTAACAAAGAAGTATGTATCATGCGATATTATTGTTGTTTTGCACTTTGGAAAACAGACATCGAAGAACGTTTGCGTAAATTACACCGTCAATGCAAATAGCTTCGTGTGTGTGTATAACAATGCTCAGCCTATTCTGAGGGGTATGAAGAGAATTTGGCCAGGGCACCTCTGATTTAAGTAGTTATTTAAATAAAATTCCATGCACATATTCTTTGTCATGATGATGGAATGATGGAAAATTATTGTGGACATATTGCCGCTACGGAAACGTTTAACTAACCGTTTCCTGGAATTTAAATTTTAGTAAATATTTTCAATAATTTGAGGACTTATATTGCGGTCTATATTAGCTTAAAAGGCTGAAACCCTTGCTGGCTTCTCTACATAGACTAACAATTTCAAAGTAGTCCAGCGGTTTAACACGAACTTGCGGGCCAGGTAATGGGTCCGCTTCTGGAGATTGTGTTGTCCTCTAGTCCTTCCCACGATAAGTCGATGGTTGGTCCAGAGGTATGAAATCTGGCGCCATTCTGTTGAAAACAAAGGCCTTCCAGCGTTTAATATCCCAGCAGACCACAATATGCATCGTACCCGAGTAATCTCGCTACATTGTGTATACAGAGTTGTGTGTAAAGTTTTGTTCATAAAATTACGAAGTTAAGCACGAAAGAGAAACTAAGGAAATCATCCGTGTTTTTCTATATCAATTGCTTACGTATTGAGCGTCTGTTTTAGTTTTTTCTTTTCACCTGTCAAATTGTAGTGTCACGACCCTTTTTTAAAATCGGTAATTTGCTAATTATAGCAAAGACACTGAATATTGTGTGTTAGAAATTTATTAAGAGTAAATAGATAATATATATATTTAAAGAGAGGTTTCAGGCAGGGTGATGCTTCATAGAGCGACTTTTTTAATCTCTTGATGGAGTACATCCTACGCCAATACCCAAACGTAGCTCGGTCAGACGCTACTAGCGTATCCAGATGACATTGACATCATCGGCACTAACGAACGGCGAGTTAGCTAGGCGTTCTCGGAGATTGAGAAACAGTCACGTCTCATGGGTCTAGCGGTAAATGAGGACAAGACGAAGTACTTGGTGTCCACTCGCAGACTATCTGTGAGTATGGAGAATTTCAACTTCAATGTTGTAGAAAACAGCAGCAAAAAATTTAGAGTGCTCTCTCGAAATACGAACGTAAAAGATTATAAAACACTGATAATTCCGGTACTACTGTGTATCGTAGAAGCATGGACCCTGACATCAACGGATACAGCGTCTTTGGGAATGTTCGAGAGATAGATTCTTCGTAGGATTTTTGGTCTCCTTAGAGTTGGCGTCGAGTTTAGGACCTGTATGAACCACGAGCTGTATGAGCTGTATGATGACGTTGACATAATCCTGGGCATAAAATTCCAGCGGATGCTCTGCTCTGGTCATCTTAGCTGAAGGTATAACGGAGTTGGTGGATTAAGATATTACGATCTTCCAACCCTTCTATCTGGCCGATCTATGTTCTATTGTTTTTCTTAACAAAATGCTTATTGGTGAAATTGATTCTCCCTACCTGCTTCAGTCCATATCACTAAATTTCAGCGGTTGTGAGTAGGGGCATAGTCAGTCAATTAAAAATTACTCGGACGGGTCTGAATGGCCGCAAACTTCTTTTAGTTTTAAGTTAACATTAATTGATTAATGAATTTTATTATTTTTATTCAGCGACTGGTTTAAATGTGTTCTTGCACTTTGAATAAATAAATACGTACATAAATTCGAATAGTTCTCGATCATTTGTGGAAATTTCTAACCATATAAAGTATCATTGACATTATGCATACGTACACTGTGCATAAAAAACCCAAACTATACCGGTACAAATGTTTTGACTCCGGCACGGTTCATTCATTTTATTTCATTTTGGTAAAAGGTTCCGGTTTTAAAAAAGTTTGAATATCGGTTCTGGCTTCGGTTCTCAATTTGATTCGGTTAAATTAGGTAAACGGTTCCGGTTTTATACCCTGGTGCAAATAGAGATATTTAGACTATGTACAGCATATGAAGCTGGCTTTTGGTACGTCCAACAGACTACTAATGTCGTATGTTTTCATTAAAAACTTTTACTAATTAATATTAATATTAAGTAAGTATTACAACTTGGTAATTTTTCAGATATTACGTAAAACAAACAAGAACAAAATTCTTATAATTCATAAACTTCTCCGTAGATAAATTACGTATACTTACTACATTATCCAAATAAATAATAACATTTTCAACCGACCTTGTACACATAATATAGTACGTATGTACTTACATATATACTAAGAACCATTTTGCTAATGTATTTCAGGCATAACCAAATGTATCTGTATGCAAACGCATATGCGCAACTATGATAAATTGCTTAAAAGCTTATAATACGTATATTAATAACATAGACAAAACACTTGAACACACACACGGCACACACACACATGCACACACATATACTTGCGTATACATTAAGCGCCTGAAAGCACTGCCTGACAGTCAAATTACATAATGCAGTAGTGGCATCTATCTCTACATATATCCCTAGAGTGTCTGCATCTACTTGTATGCTCTGCGTGTCTTGCATGCGTACTTCCTTGTATGCATCTCTGTGCTTTTTATATATATATATATATATATAGTATGTATGTATATATGTATATACATATTCATATATATACTTGTAATTAATTGACTTGATGGAAAATGTAATTTAATTAAGCAGACATTTCATTGCTTGCCAGCTTGTTCGGCACATGATGGCTGGTTGGATGGCTGGCTTTGTTTGCTTGCTTTAGTGCTTTGATTTGGTTTAGTTTGAGGTTTTATCCTTCCCTCTAGCTCTCTCTCCTTATGAAATTAGACATGCATGAAGGATATGTGCACTCATTATACAATATATATGTACGAGTGTCTACATTATAGTTATAAAGGCATTATGGAAATGTTGTTGCGGATTTCAGTATTGAGTTGTGCAGCAGCAGAAAGCACGCAAGCTGCCAATTAGTTTGTATTAAATACATGGACAACACTGCGTATGCTTAATCATATGAGCTGAATGCAGTAGATACATACATGTAGATGCTCACTCAATATACCAATTGGCTTAAGATTACAAATTATAAACTTTTATCTAGACGTTTTAATTAGCAGAGTTAAACCAATGGAAAAGAAAAAGTTTTTAGCTTACTTTAATTACGTACAAAATTATTTAAGGTATTTGAAATGTCATCGGAGACTACATTATGTGTATATATATTCTAGATCAGCTTGACCAGATAAGTTCATCTAGATGTGTACGTCTGCTTATCTGTCAGTCTTATATCTGTAACATTGCAAACTAGTCTTACAATTTATCTATAAACAGGAACATCACATTATAACGTTTAGCTTATAGTACAGTATATACAAATCTGTTTCAATCCGGGAAAAAATTGTTATATTATTCGTGTGCACTCTATTACGCAATATTCTGGGTACAGAATATAATTATCTACATTTGAACCATAAATTTGTATGGAGCTATATTCTGAATTAACGCGACATTGTATATTTAATCGGGATTAACAGAACATTTTTAATACAAGATCCCAAAGGTAGAGGAGCGCTTTGTATTGTAAACACATGAGGTAAAAGGGTATATTAAGTTTGTGGAGATATATGTAGCAGACAGAAGGAGGCATGGCTGACACAATGAAGTAGGTACATATATATCGTATATACTGAATTAGGACTATTAAATTCGCCTAGATCGAGTGTCTTTAAAGCACGTTTTTTCAAGGTAAACCAGCCGAATAAATAATGTTTGTATGATTTATTTTTATACCCTGCCCTGGTGACTAAAGGTGTAGTAGGATTAAGTTTGGATATTTAGACTCTTCTTTTTTCTCTTCAGATAACTAGTTTTAAGTCAACATGTCAATTCCACTAAGTTTTTGTATGAAAATTTTATGTTTTTGTTGTTAATTACTCTAGAAGCAATATAATTTGGTGTGTTGTACATAATTTCTATGAATATATGATATATTTTTTTGTTCTTTATAAAGTAAGAACTTTCAAGTTTGGCGTATCTTACGTCAATCCTTACAGAATATAGTATTCTAACTACTAGTATTGTGTGAAGGGAAGCAAGAAAATGGCACCAAAACGAAAATATTCCAGAAACTGATGTCTGTTTCTTGAAGTATAGATTAGTTTTTTATTTTTTAAACTTTTTGTATTTGTTTTTCGCTTAGCTGCTTCTTTCGTTTTGTTGCTAACTTTACTTGCTTTCGAATTATGCAGCACAAGAATTTTGTGCAACTCCTTACAAATAATTTGAAAAAAAGTGTTTTTGTATGTATTTGTATTGTATTTTTATATAGCCAGTGTTTGTATGGAATGAACAATTTCTAGATACGTTTGAATTACTATAGCGTAGCTTTTTATGTGAGAAAGAACTAAAGTAATATGTAAAAACGATTTGTGAATTATAAGTGCTTTTGAGTTTTAAGTGAATGTTTATAATTCACAGAAAATAAATAAATATACGAAAAAACGATATTGTGAAGAGAATGGAAAAAAGAGGGCACATCAGACTTTTTTGGAAAAGTAAATGCGTGCGGGTGAATTTTTCTTGCATTGACATATACGCATACAGTTTGCAGCAGAAAGTAGATTGTGCAACGGTTAGATTAGAGCGTTGCATGACTGGTTTTGAGGAAAGAAAGGGAATGAGAGGGCATCTAGCAATTTCTGTGTAATACCCTACAATTTTTTTTATTGAAGATCAAATTGCCGTGTACAATTTATAATTAAAAGAACGTTTGCAATTATAGAATGTGGTAATTTATAATTGATACAGTGTATAAAAATTACGGTTTTTTAAAAACTAAAACTTTCGCTATTTATTTTTGCCACTTTTTTCCCATTTTTGAAATTATTTTACGCCTTTGAATTTGTATTTTTCCAATTTTGTTTAGTTGCGCTATTTTGACAATACCTTTTTTTTTGCATCTTTTAGATACATATTTGCTCTTATTTTAGCCCTTACAAAGATCTTGGGAATGTAGGCGGGAACAGGGTGTTTCAGATATTCAGTTTTAAGAAAACTATGAATAAAAGTGTTGGTTTAATTCATAAAAAAAAGTAGATAAATTGTTTTTTTTTGCTTATTATTTTAACAGTGATCGCAGTAGCAGTTGAAAATCATGTTAATTTCAAAGTAGCAGTCACGATAATAACTGCTACTCAAAAATCACTAACTAGCTCATCTTTAATTCTGACGTCTTTTATTAGTGTCAACAAATCTCTGCAATACATGTTCTCTGTAGGATTTCTTTTTAATGAACATCTTAACTGTATATTCCCAAAAAATAAATTGTGAGAATAGTTAGCTGCGGTTTACATTAATAGACTTGAACGCATCCAGAAGATTTATTTGAAATTTTCTCCCTTATCACTAAATTTTTCTAATGAATAATGCTATTAAAGTCAAGGTTCAAGGTCATATCTCCTAATACGTAGGAGTGAGTATAGGTCAAAAGTTTATGATTTGAAGTTACAATTTTCAAACTCAAATATAGTTTAAGTGGACCAAAGATGTTTTAGTTATAAAGCACATATCTGTTGGTCATTCGAACCTATTTTGGTAGGAAATATTAGGAAAATCAAGCTGAACCATTGTTGTATTTATAACGTTTTTATGGCATAGACCAAAATAGATAATTAATTTTCATTTTTATTTGATTTGATGATTTGATACTCGAAGGCTTTGTAGAAAATATCACTAAATCTTAGCCCTGGTCTCGATTTAATAATTAAAGTTTAAACCACAAGTGTTTGTATTTGTATAAGCTTAGGCAAAATATACAATACAAACATACCATAATAATAAATTACTATGTATACAAATATAGCTTATACAGGATGTCTCAAAAGAAAGTTCACATTTGATTTTCTGATTGCGTGAACGCAACTATTCCGAGGGGCGCGGAGGTATGTCAATCGGTAGCCTAGCTTTGGCGAATTTAGTCGCTATGGAGCGTTTCTCCATTTTACAAAAACGGTAGATTCGGCGACTGTAGCGCGTAGAAAATTCTGCAGTATTCGACATGTTCGTCATTTAAATGATGCGCCAAGCCCTCAACTCATGGGAAAATGGGTCGAGAAGTTTGAAGAGACCGGTTCCACGCTGACAAAATCAAAAGCCGGGCGTCCAAGGTCTTCGAGACCGTTCGAAAACGTAGACAGTGTTACTCAGTCTGTTCGTGACAACCCGGATCTTTCTATTCGGAAGCGTGCTGTTGCTTTAAACGTGCATAGATCATCATTGTTACGCATTTTTAGCAACTTCACACACGTCCAACTCTCTACCACGAGTTCATGAAATTTTTCCTGGCAAATTGAGCTCCAGGAGAGGTGACATAAATTGGCCTCCACGAAGTTCCGATTATAACCCTTATGGACTTTTTCCTGTGGTGTTACGTCAAATCTAAAGTTTACGGCAACAAACCGACTGGCAACCCTGGCACAATTAAAAGGAAATATCCGTCAGAAATGGCAGCCATCACGGAGAATACGTGCCGAGCCGTCATAGGAAATTTTAGTGCTCGATTAAATGAATGCCATGAAAGCAAAGGTTTATATTTGGACAATATCATTTTTAAGAAAAAAATTCCCAAAGTGTGTATTTTGAATATGTAATAAACATTTTTTCAATAAATTTGTTACTTTTTTTGTATCGATTTTTTAAATGTGAACTTTCTTTTGAGATACCCTGTATACGAATAGCTTTAAGCAGCTGTTAGACGCATCCCATGGTATGCTGGCAGCACTTGTATCTATAACTACTTGAATGTATCTGCATGCATGTGTGTATATAAATTTGTTGCAACTTACATGTCCTAGTTGTAAAGTTAATTTATTTTAATTAGTCAATAAATCTCAATTAATATTATGCTGCATAAACGAGTTAGAGCGTATGAGTGTGCCTTTATGCTTTTAGGTATTTTCTGTATATAGCATAAGCTAGTTTATATTATAATTATTACTACCGCAGTGCATTGAAAATGACAACAACAACAAAAGTTAAGTCACACCTCAACAACTTTATTAAATTTCACATGAAGCAGTCAAAAATGGCAGCAATGATTTCGAAGGACTATTAAACTATGCTATATTAAATTATTATTATTGTTGTAGTTGTTGTTGTTGTTGTTGTTGTTGTTGCAGCCTTGCACATTTAATGATAAATTAGCCGATTTTAATACAGCATAATTGAATATTAATTAAAACGCGACATCACACACTTACTTACAGATACATAGATACTTAAATAGGTTTGGCTTCACTTTTGAATTTGATTACAAATCATTGTCAATATGAATAAATATTTGATTTGCAAATATTTTGCATAATTTCATATAATTTTGCTATTTATACAATGTGCATTTATTCAGTTGGCAATTTAAGCGCAAACACTATTTAGCTATTGTATTTATAGCATATTGAATGTATTGTATCGTGGCATTTGTCATAATTAATCAACAAATATTTAATGCATAATTTTGGGAAAACTAAATTGGAGCTACAAAAGTAAACAATTGTCGCAGTCTATTTAGTAAGCTATAAATAATTATAAATATTCTTCTCTATACAAACTAAATAAGATACATCGATATGTGCAATTAATAATTTTGAATACATTTGCACAATATGAAAAATGGCATCTGGCAAATTTTAGATAAATTATACACGAGGAGAGAAGTTTGAACACATCAGATTTAAATGATGGCTCATGAAAACCAGCGTGTTTAGTCGAAGAACCTGACTGACTACAAACGAAAACTGTTAAATTTGTAGGTTGGCAGGATAATTTAATATACCTGATATGAAAAGCAAATATGGCAGTCTAAATATCCAATTTAAGTAGTTCTATCTCTTATATTCTACGAGATCTCGACGTTCATACAGACGGACGGAAGGATGGACGGACGGACGGACGGACGGAAGGAAGTATGTACAAAGTGTGTACTCGTACAAAAAGAAAAAAAATAGTTTATATATTTATTTATTCGTCAATATCTATTTTGTATCCTTCATACTAATCCCCCTCAGATATAATAATCCCCCTTAGATATAATAATTCTCGAAGCACTTTCGATATGCGCCTTTTTTTATGGCCTTGAGCTCTTCCAGCGATGCGATCTTTATCTCCTCAATGGTAGCCAAACGCCATTCTTTCATTGGTGTTTTAAGTTTTCGGAACAGAATTACGGTGTTGTTTTGGCCAAAAACTCGAAGAAGCCAGTTAAAATTTTAAAAATTTCAAAACAAACTTCGCTGCTACACGTTGTATGCCCAAAACATCAGAAGAAATTGCATGGCATGAGCCAACCCATATGCCGAGTATCGCAACAACTTCTCTAATAGTGATTCAATGATTCTCCATAACAGGTTCCTTCACACAGCTTCAATTTTTTCATCGGTGTTTGACGCGCTGGTGCGTCCAAAAACAAGAAGAAACGTTAACTTCGGTGGAACTGAAGCTCTAATAACATAGGCATGAAGTTTAAATCGTCTTGTAAAACATAAACATGGGTGGGGGGCTTGTATAGAGCACTGGTTCCCAACCAGTGGTCCGCAGAAGCCAAAATATGGTCCGCGAGTGATTTTAAATGTAGCTTTGAGTAACAAATTAGTCCTAGGATAACCGAACTCGTGAGGAAGATGCAAGCTCAGAAATCACATTAATACAAAATTACAGAAGTTTATCCTAAAAATATTTATTGTTTCTTTTTGTGTAAGTAGTTCCTATTGAGTTTTTAATTAAAGTTTCAGTTTAATTAAAACAGTTTATTTTTATTACACCTACATAGCGGTCCCTGCTAACAAGAATGATTTAAAAGTGGTCCATGACTAAGAAAAGGTTGGGAACCCCTGGTGTAGAGGCTATCGTATATCTATTATAAATAGGCAAGTGCAAAACTTTCATACCATTAAACCCTACATATTAGCTTGATTCTGAGAATTCTCCCTCTCTCAGCTGTTTCAATTTGTTAAAAAATTACAACAGAAAAAGGCAAAGTGATCAACTCCATAGAAATAAGAAAAAATGTACGTCGAATGTACGAATCCCGTGAAATTTAAACTATCTATTGACTAAACTCTTGATACTGATCAAGAATATGTGTATTTTATGGAGTCTGTCATAACTCCTCTTGGCTCTTACATGCTTTTGTTATTCAACATGATTGAGATGCACCATCATGTTGAAATATATGTTGCTGATATGCATCCCCCTACCATATTGCTCGATAGAATCGTTACAGCGAATTTAAAAAGTCTTCATTTATTATGCCGCTGTTATCCATATTACCATATTACCGATGCACCCATAAAATTTGTTCTATTGCCTCTGTACTCAGGACCGGTGTATTTTTGACCATAATAAACGTTTTTTCATTTTCAATTCGGCAAGCAAAGGCTTTTCTTTGGCCTAAAACCGTGTATACATATTTGTTTTGCTTTTCTGCAGCATAAGTTACGATTGAACTTACTTTATTCCCCTGTTCCGGTTCCCGAATCCGAAAAATTTAATCGAATTCGGTTTCGTTCAAGTGCAGCGTATTTCGCTTTCAGAAAAATTTCACGATTTGAACTTATCAGATCTTGAGAATATGAATTTCATAGTGCCAATTCGAAGTGAATTCCAATCGTGAAAGTCTTCTCAAAGTACAATGTTCGGATTCGAAAACCGGAACACGGGGGATGGACAACATATACAATATTTTTCTCCGTTTCTGCCAATATTTTCAGAGCCTTTCGATGCTTGGACGCTTTCCTTTTTGGACTCTGCTTCCGATACGATTATTATAATTGTCATTTTTTCATAGCTTTACACAAAATTGGCTTCAAGTTGTCATGGATTGGCCATCTTTTATTTCAGATCTCAGCAGAGTTGAAAATAAGCGGGTAATCACGAAAAGATAGCTCCCGAATTAATCACAACGAACTTTATTTGGTTCAATGTCAAAAATTCGGGATATTAGTGGTTTCGGCTTGTAAAATAGTTCAATTGAAGACCTGCTCATATACCTTTGTATATCTGACGCATTTATTTATTTATTACATTGAAAGTATGTAGTTCCAGTCTAGTGAAGTGGCTTGGGTAATAGTGGTCTCTTTGAAAGTGACAGAAATTGAATTTTGAATCAGTTCAATGCCTTCATTATTAGTGGATGTCACTCCATATCTAGTATTACCTCAGACTCTCAAACTGCCATTATAAATGAAAAAAATTTCCAGTTTTTAAACATGGTTAGTTTTAAACTTTTGAAAAATCATAGTGTGGAGTGGTTAACCCGCAAAATTTTTTCAGAAATGAAAAAAAAACAGTTCAAATTTGTTTAAATGTTTGTTCAAGATTTCTTAAATGTAAATACATGAAAGTATAGAAATAAACTTATTGATAGACTCTGGTATTTCCATAAATACGTTGGGAAATATATATACTAGACTCCAAATGTATAAACGATTCAAGGGGAAAAATTGTTAATCGAATTAATTGTTTTTTTGGGGCTCAAAAATTAAGTATTCGCACAATTCTATGAAACATGATAAGATGGCATCAATAGAGTTAACTACTTCACTACACAAAAAAATGAGCCACTCCACCCTACTGACACCATTTAACATTACAAGGTCTGTCGCAAAAGAAACAGGACTTTTTAAAAATAGCTGTTTATGGTGGCGCCACCTATGCGTTGGAAAGGTACATCCTTCACTGACATCTTGTAAAAATTTTATAACAATCGGATCACTACAAGCGAAGTTATCGCACCAAAAGTAACAGTATCTTTTGGGCATCGGTCGAAAAATGAATCTCGAACAATGAGCAAATATTAACTTCTGTTTTAAACTTGGTAAAACATTCAAACGAAACCAAATGATGAAACAAGTTGGTAATCGAAAAGAACATTGAAAAAGTGTGTGAATTCATACAAAAAATGAGCCGAAATCTTCGTTGCGTTATATGGAAATGGAATTAAATATTCCCAAAGATGCGATTCATCATATTTTGACGGAGAAATTGGGTCTACGGAAGGTGTGTTCAGAGTTTGTTCCACACAAATTGACTGACGACCAAAAATTTATCCGAATCCAACATTCTAAGGACTTGATTAAAGAGTCGAGAAAGGACGAAAACTAAAAATTCGATTGTGACTGTTGGTGAGACGTCAAAGTGCCGAATGGATGCATCCAGACGAGCCAAAACCGAAAAAAGTCGTCTTGAGAAGTCAAAAGTGAAGACAATATGTTAATTTGTTTCTACGAATCCGTGGGCATTGTACACCGAGAGTTCGTCCCACCTAGCCAAACGGTCAATGTATTTCATCTTGGTATTATGAAGCGTCTTCTGTCGCGTATTCGTCGTGTTCGACCACAATACCGTGAGTCAGGGAGTTGACGCCTGTTGCACGATAATGCGCCGTCTCATGGGTCGACACTTAACACCGATTTTCTCACCAAAAATGACATTTTAACCATCAACCATTCACTGTACTCGCCTGATATGGCATCGTGTGACTTTTATCTATTTGGAAAACTTCCATTGACGACGAAAGGATACCGCTATGAGGACATTGAAGCCATGCAAAAGGCGTCGACCGGCATTCTACAGGATATTCCGAAAAATTACCTAAAACACTCATTCGAAATGCTTATTGACCGTGCAAAACGCTGTATCGAAGCACAAGGAAACTATTTTGAATAAAAAGAAATCACTTTTAAAATTTTGTTGTTTTTAACGAACAGTCCTGTTTATTTTGTGACAACCCTTGTATTTCACGTTCAATCGACTATTGGAAGATGGAGAGCAATTCATGTAGTAAATCGCATGCATATGCGTCAAATAATTCCAGAGATAAGACGCCTATTCTTCCAAATGTAAAATAATTTTAAGAACTGATTCAGTAATTCCAGAAAAAAACAGTTTTATCTCTTTAAAAAGGAATGTATATTAGTGGAGAAACAATGCTAGTAAGCCACTCTACCGTGCTACCTGTTTCCTCATAAAATAAAACGTTCATATGACGTAAAGAAGAAGAAAAACGGCAATACTGAACTGTGTGCGCTAGAATTTTCTGTGATTCGTGCATATTTGGCGCTTATTTCTTTCTATTGCGTTTAATGATCTAGAAATTTCCATACCTTTGCTTGATAACGGAATGAAGAAACCGGAAGGAGTAAAAGGTAGTGTTATCTTTTCGATATCACTTTTGGGTAGGAGCGTTTCTTTTAAAGTAAAACAAAAATTAGGTCGTCCATTAGCAATAGTTACTTAAAATAAATTTTAAATTCTATTTCAATTTCGTGTTTCAATTATAGAGAACTACATATGTAGACCGCAACGACGATGGTACACTACACTACACTACACTACACTACTACAATACAGTAGTTCCATACCGGTATTATCGTATTGAATGTGATATATATCGATATATTTACAAGTGTGTAGTGAATTTTCATTCAGTTTCGATGACATTTCGATATTTTGGTGTCCTGAGTACCACGATTGAAAATTCGCTTGATTTTTGGGGTACCATTAATTATAGATTTAAATTTTCTCCAACTTACCTGTGTCTCAGTTACATTCAACAGCTTTGCCATTTCGGTGCGTTCACTTGAGCTTAGGTACTTCTTAACTTCGAATTGCTTCTCCAGCTCAAAGATTTGTCGTCCGGTGAATGTGGTGCGCGCTTTCTTCTTGCGACGCGCATCCGTGGAGCCGGAATCTGAATCATCCTCAGTGGTTTCAACCGCAGTGGAGGAGTTATTTGCCACTGTGGGCGGGGTCGATGTGGCTGTAATGCTCGTTGTTGTTGTTGTTCCGGCTGTACGCAGGATACTATCGCTGCTACCCGTTGGACTAACATCGGGTGGCAGTGCAGTAGGCGTTGAAAGTTTTTTCTTTTTGACGCTTGGTTTACCAGAATTTTGCGATTCTGCTGAAATGAAATGATTTAAATTTGTTGTTGTTGTTGTTAATTAATATCGCAGCTGTTTAAAATGTTACTAAAAAATATAGGAATGCATTAACAACAACTTTTGATTTATGGAGTGAATAATGCAAAGCGACTCAATTGCATTTGGTATGCAAAAACTGTAAGCAATTTGAATTTTGTTGTTGGTGTTGTTGTTGTTATTGTTGTTGTATCTGTTCGGTTTATTCAACAATACAATACAATTGCTAACCAGTTTGGTTTCCTGCAGTGCTTTGAAGTGTTTTTTTTTTGTTGTTTTGCATTGTCTACAAGTATCTAATGTGTGTAAACGTTTCTTTACACCTTTTCCAATGCAATCTGACAAGTGACCATTAAAAAAACTCAATGAAAAAAATACATTCTAAATCAGCATCGTTTCAGCCATATCGAGTGAGTCTGGCTAATACGTGCCTCGCATTTTGTTGGCTTATTTCAATTAGACAACAACACAAACGAATGTTAATAAAACTAAATGAAGAAAAATAAAATGAAAATTGTTTTCTATAAATGAATAATTGACAAATTAATTGACAGTTTAAATGAATTCGCGCATTTGGCGTTGGCGTTGTTATATAGTTTTAAATTTTGTTGTTTGTATCTTGTATCTGGTATAGGTTAATGTTTTCATTACTAATATACACTCTGCTGGACGCTTTTCTAAAATATATTTCATTAAAATGTACGACGGCAAAAAATGAGATTATGTCAACAGCTGTTTTGCATTCATAATAATTGTGATTTATTTGGTTGACTTATAGATTATAGACAATAAAATAGCACGATATGTGTAGAATCCGATCAGCAGTTTGTAACTCATTTTAATTTTGGCTGCTGATTTCTAATTGGCAAACAGAAAGCTGATGAAACAACACAATGTCGTGCAAAGCTACATCAGTGCAAAAAGGCAAGAAAAATATTGCACAAAAACACCAAATTTGTATGTCCCTGCTAAAAAACCCTACATATTGTTGATAAGCAACGGTAGCTGAGATGATACGGACATGTCCGCCTGTATGAAAAACCATATCTATTAGATCTATAATAATAGTTATGTATGTACAATTTTGTCCCATTCTCGGCAAAAAGCAATCTTTAAGGCATTCTCAGAATGGATCATATGGAAGAATCCACGAATGCACGAATGTGGTACGATGGTATTTTGTCCCATTGGTCCATTAAGGCGTTATCCGTATCATATTTTTAAATTGCTACTTTAGCCTCCAGAATGGACCATATGGAAAAATCCATTATATCAAAATTGCCGTAAAAATTGTTTCATCAGAAAACATCACATTTTAAAGCATGCCACTAAAGTGCCAGTGTTTTATGACCTTTGCTCTTGCTAGGCGAACTGCCTTATGTGCAGGAGTTAAATCTTGCACTTTTTGTATTTTGTACGGCTTCAAAATTCGTAGTTAATTTTTTAATATGTGTCCCATGCTAAGAGCAGACACATTCAGTGGATTACGTTAAATTCTGGCCTTCGCCTTTCTTACTATTTCTGCCGATGTTGCTGTTTTTGGATGTCCACCTCCATGGCGTTTTTTGATGCTACCAGTATCATTGTAACGTATAATGGTCCGAAACACAAACGTTTTGTTCACACGTAAATGACGTAGCTCATTAACAATGGCTGGTTGCAATTTGCCAGCCAAACACAAAGCCATAACATGCTCCGGTTGATAACTTATTTTAACTGCGACGTAAAACGATATACTTCCGTAGGGTTGTGAAAAACATAATAGACTGATGCTTTATAAAATAAAAGCGCGCTGTCAGTAGCCGTTTGATTGCTACAGCAGCGTGAAATTGGTAACATTTCGAGTGCTGACCCCTGTATTGACATTATCAATGAATTGCGAACTACACCAAAGTGTTCAAGATGAAGTCCTACTATAAAAAGTATTTCTGATTGTTCTCATCATACACAAAAAGGAAAACCTTTTATTACTATCTAGATCAACTTGAAAATGCATATGGTGTCTCAAAATGTCACAAATATATACGGATATACAGTTGTAAGTTGGCCAATGGACTTCTTCTCATTGCAGTTTAATTAAGTATCATACCATGTGAACTTTTTATCATAGCCCCCATACAAACCACATCCTACTTTCGACTTTTTGTAAGAATATTTTTTTTTATTGCTGTCAATATTTGAATGAATATATATATATATATATATATATATATATATATATATATATATATATATATATATATATATATATATATATATATATATATATATATATATATATATATATATATATATATATCAATGGGTGTGAGGTAGTCCCCATTCAAATCATACGCCCAATTTTGACTTTTTGTATGGAAAAGATTTTTATTGCAGTCAATATCACCTTAACTATTAACATGATGGCAAGGGGTGTGTCACGCCTACTTTTAGGGGCAGCCTCTATAGAAACTTACCGCTCATTTTTTGAATTTTGCATCGAAACTTTCTTGTTACAGTAAAATTCAACATAAAATTTAATATAGTGGTTTCTTATGAACGAACGCATATAGAAAAATAGATGTGATTTCTCCATGTGAGGGGCATCTTTATGCAAACCCAGCATCGACTTTTGTGATTTTTCATGAAAAACTTTATAGTTTCAGGCAAAATCAATTTGACATTTGTAATTGTACCTACCTAAATTCACAGCTTGAAACTTCATGTGAGTGTGTATTAAGTTAACGTTTTTTCTTGTTTTTTTTTTCGATTGGATTCGATAAAGTTGTTATACGATGTACGCACGAAGCTCTGTTGAGAGTAAAAGTTAAGTTTTTGCACATACATATATTCAATTATACTTCTAAACACCAGTTTCTCTTAATAAGCTTGAGATAAGCCTCTAGGACCTTTGACGCCGTAAGTGGACATTGGGATCGACATAGTTTGTGAGAGTCGTTGGCAAATTTGATGTGATCAGGTCTGATATGTGTGTATATCCGAGGTGAATAATAGTTAGAGAATCGATTCACATACACTGCCTTAAGGTACACTCGCTTCTATTGAGCTACATCGAGGAATATTGCAGAGAAAAATTTTCGCAGTTCTGACTTCGTTTGTTAATTGTTGGACATGTTTAATGGTGTCATGCTTCTCTCGAAATGCATGGAAGTGATGTTGCGATTTTCTAGGTGTGAGTTGAATTTGTGCTGTACAACTTTTTTAAAATAATTATTTGAATAAGTTGCTATGGCTAGCAAAAATATCTATATGGTATTTGTACAATTTGGAGAAAGGCACAGGCCGGTGTAATCGAGGCTACTTTGAAAAATGGGCTTGTCACATCGGTTTCAGAATTTGAAGAGCAATATAATAAATAGTTAGACGAAAATTGAAGGAGTGTATTGGCCATGACTAGATCGACTAGATCTGATCTTTTCATTTAAGCTTGCAAACACAGTGAGAAAATTATAATACTCTTTACAAACTACTTGTGCAGACTATCTATATAAAAACTTTCAAGGCTTTAAAATGTTGTTTTTTTTTTTTCAAATAATCATTTAGTATGTTACATAATAAGATTTGAAAAAATTGAAACACAGTTGTAATTAAATTGCATAAAAAAATATTATTTCAAGTTGCAATATAAACAAAAAATACATTTAAATCGACTAAAAACTATATAACTACATACTCGTTTAATGCAATGCAATGAGAACTACTAAAAGCCATTTGCATATAATGCGAATTTAATTAGATTTCATGACTTTTGCGCCAAAAAGCGTTTTGCAATTTAATAGAAAAAGAAAAATATATAAAAAAAAAAACAAAAAAAAAAAACCAGTATATAGCTTAAAAGAATTTAATTGAATTATACCACATTCACAGTTCACAAGCAGAAATAATCATAAAGAAAAATAATTATTAGCTTCGTTGTGAACGGAATTGCAATGCAATTGAAATTTTTTTCTATTTATTTCATGTTTTTTATAAATTTTTCACTTGGCTTTGGCAACGAGACTCATTACGACAACAACAACAACAACAACAACAACAATAATAAGAACAATTAGCAATTAAAATGCGCCACAAAAGCAACAATTACAACAAATCGGTTGCGATAATAATAAAGCTAAAGTGAACTTGCGCTGAAATACTTATAGATACTCGCGTACTCATAGATACATAATATTGTAGATACATATTATGTATAAACTTTTATTATGAGTAGCAACAAATGAAAAACAAGTAAAAACTATGGTAAATGTTCCGACAATAGTGTACCCTACACAGCGTCGTACAGTGGCTCTGTGTGACCAAAAGTGCTGGTATGCAAAAATTTAACAATTTTTAGATTGTAGAACATTAATTTAAGATTTGAATAAAAGTCGAAATCAGTATATCATTCAAAGGAAAGGTTTTTAAAAAAGTATGAAAATTGAATGGAAAACAATTTCCGGTTTGCTGTTGATGAAATTATTGACGTTATTGATGAACTACACCAAAGTATTTAAGAGGAAGTCCTATAAAAAATATTGCTGATTGTTCAAACTTTAGGATGCCAACTGAACACATCTGGCTAAAGCCTAAAGCTAAGATTACACGGTCAGCATTAAACGGTCAGCATGACCGTAATTACAAGTCCCATGACTCGTCAGCGCAAATTTGCCGTCAGTCATATATTCATGTGACCTATATTTAACGGTCAGCACATTTACGATGACCGTAATCATCACAAAATTAGTAGGTATTGATGCGGTGATTCGTCGTGCAACCGCTTACAAGTTCACGCAATAATAAATGTTTGGAAATTGGTCACATATATGCTAAAGTTGATTCCAGATAATAATAATAGCTCTAAATTATACACTTCAAATCAGTAAACATTTGAGTACTCAATTGCTCAACTGTCTAGAGTGCTGCTTAACCTGGGTTGAAAAACCACGCTCGTTCCAAAATGAATTTAATTATAAATTTAATTCTTGGTAATCGTTTTGCCAAAAACGCGAAACTTATGCCAAATTCACATATTGATAAATTTCATTATATTAAAAATTGTGAATGATGTAGAGATTTGCGTCAGGTCAATGGTGAAATTTGTGCTAATAAAAGTGATTACTTAGTCAGCGCAATTGTTCGCCGTATATTGTGCTGAGTGTGTATCGTAGCTTTAACAATAAAATACATTTTGGCGGCCGATAATGTTTCAATATTCAAAAGAAAATTTAGAGAGCATGAAACTTTACCATCATTGATGGAAGAGTTCCAAATGTAGAAAATGAAACATGCGGAATATGCGATAAAGCATAAAAAGTCTTTCCAAATTAAGATTAGACTGCTTTTCACGAAAATAATTATTAATATGGAATAACTCTCCATTGCATACAACAATATACTTATATGGATTTTAATTTTGAACTGGCATATACGCTTCGAATGGAGTACTGACAAAATCTTAGTATCAAAAAGGGCAATAGTTACTAGAAAAAAGAGAACTCAAGATGAGTTCCGCAAGCAAACCAAGGATTTTGGCAATATAGATGATGGAAATACCTCCAGGAGTTTATTTTAAACTCAAACTGCACAAATAATAATGTGGAGAGCATGTCACAAAAACACTATTGCAGAATAAAATATCCAAAAAAAAAAACAAATTACACCCTCGGTTCATCAAATATTGGCTCATGGTAAAAATATCTTTACCAATTGAAGAAATTCGACCTTGTGTCTTAAAACTGTCCAATAATAAAAATATTAATAATGCAGATTTGTCACAAAATATGCTTTCGTCTCTGAATGAACGCTGTACAGGCATAGCATAGCCCCATAGGGACGAACACCTTCGTGTTTCCACACACATACGAACGAACGCATGCCAAAGTCGGCTGCTTGATGCTAAAGAGAAACAAAATTTTGACTTAATTACGTAGCATTAGTGTTGTATTTTGGCACATTGTACAAATTATGACTCAAAAATGATTCAAACTTTGAGTGTTGTCCATTTGGACAGCCCTTCACTAACGGGCGCTCAGATTTATTTGGAATAATTACTGCGCTATTATGCAATTAATTAATGCACAGTTATAATGTATCAATTCTTTCTCTTTTTTGTTTTATATATTTGTTTGATTCCACTTCTTTTCAAATCTTACCAACACAAATGCTATCAAAAACACACTCTACTGATGCTCGCCAACATGATGGCAAATGCGGCCACAACAGTTTCGAGCCTAATGTCGAGCTACTCGATCGACATGCTCGATCGACATGCTCTACAATGTGAATCGCCCTTTACAGCACGACAGAGATAGAACATATCTTCCAACTGAAACCAAAGGAATCGAAAGAAACAAAAACGATAGGAGCTATGCAAATTGAGAGAGCTGAGAGAGAGCTTTGTGTAAGAGAGTTATTGTGATTGGCCAAGGGCGTCACATGGTTTTTACCTATCTTAGACGCAATCCTTTAAAAAAAGTATTACATTCGTCCGTGCTCATCTTCACATTCTTTCCAACAAAAATAAATCAAGCGAAAATTTTGTGTTTAAGATGGTTACAAAGGGTGTGCACGATTTGCACTTGCCTATTTATATATGGATGAATGCTTTATAGAAATATAAAACACATTACATATATCGATTTAGAAATAAATAATTGTTAATACCAGTAGTTTACAGATTATATTAAAAACAGAATTATATATTGTATTATTATATAAAATAAAATGTATAATAAAGAATTATATATATTCAGCTTGCATCATTTTGAATTTCAAGTAAAATAACAAAGTTTTTAGTACAAAACCGAAAGGTGTACGGTGGGGTGGGTTTGTATGGGGATACCCTTTTTTGTAGTGTTGGCACTTTTATTTAATACACTATCTGAAGAGGGAATGGGAGAGCCTAAATATAAAAAGTTTAATTTTTTAACTCTTTTAGCCTCGAAGATCTTGACGATCAACCATATAAACAGACTGACGGACGTGTTGATCAAGAATTTGGCGCCTATAACAATTCCTTTTAATAGTTACATACATTTACACAAACGAAATACACCCTTATACACTATTGGATTGGTTTAACTAAAAATCGTAAAATGAGCGATGTTTTAGCTTAAAAGTTAAGAGTATCGATCACTATCGCTAGAACATTGGGACCTCGAGTCACCGGTCGAACAACAGGGACGTGCACGCATATTTTTTTCTAACTATTTGGTTTAGCTTGTTTTCGAAATAGAACGATACGTGCGTGAGCGAGATAAAAAGCGAAAATTACAAACTTTGATCAGTTTAAATGAAACTATATCCCTGAATTCAGCATTCACACAGAGGTCTCACACGAAATGTGCGCTTGAAATTTTGGTCTCCATTCTCGGCAGATCGCTGAAATGTACTTTTCGAAATTTATTTTGATCTATAACCTTACAAGTAGTATTATTGTTATGCCAACCAAGACAAAAATAAATATTTGATAGAACTTTGCAGCGATATGTTACAAAATTTTAAGCTGGTTGATCACAGCATCTATCTGCAATATTACCTTTTTTAGTGGTTTCGCAAAGTCTAGTAATTTTTAGAAAACTCATAGCAAGTTTCTCATCGAAAGTTGATACTGAAAGTCTCCACATAAAAAATAAAACCGATATAACGAACATAAAGGTAGTAGTTTAAAATATTATGGACTGACAGGTTGACATTCACAGTTAAATATAATCATATTGCCTAGCTGTTTCAAGAAGAAGAGTACAATAGAGTTTACCATACAATAAAGTCAGGTTCAAACGTTGACAAGCTTAACAATTTTCTTTGAGTTTGCTGTCACATTTAGTTGAAATTTTGATATATTTGATACTATTTAATGCAATACGATATAGGTGTCAGCTATATAAGATCGTCTGAAAATAGCTTCACTCGAAAATAAGCTTGTATTCGACATCCACCATCCGTAAGATACAAATGAACACCGAGAGATACAAAGTCGTGCCTCGTCTCGACAAGCTGTTGAGAAACTTTTTCAAATTTTATAGGTAGGGTATAATGAAAAATATAAATCAATGAATAAAACTATATTTTTAATTTATATAATTTTACGCTTAATTGTTGCCATTTGTTTCAATTGCTTCGGCTGCCCTTGTTATGGTTGTAGTTGTTGTTGTTTTCGGTAAAGATTACGAACAGCAAAATCATCAAATAAATTTTAATTATTATTAAAATCACGTTCAAATCAAAGTGGATAGATTTGAATGGCACTAGGAGGAGAAGGAAACGACGACAACAAAACAATCGATAATTGAATGAAATGTCTCATGCCTATTTCCGCAACTTAGATAATAATTTCGAGTAATTAGTTGAAGCTGTTGTGGAAAAACTCAACGATTGAAATGAACTGTATGAATGTACGCGAGTACATAATCTAAGTAAATGAGTGAGTGATTGAATATGGCAAACATTTAAGCATTCATTCATTCATTCGTTCATTTGATTATTGACAATTTGGCACTCAATATCAATTCTCTCGCTACTCAATTAATTCACGCGCTTGTCTGTCGTCTGGTTTGACTCAAAACGACTGACGACGAGTAGGAGTCGTAGTCAAAAATGAAATTAATTTCAGATTTGCATATAAAATTTTACATGCTGCCAAGTTTTTCATATTCTCGGTAATTAATTTTATTTAATTTTCTTTTCAGCGCACAATTTCAGCATCATTTAGCGTTATTTAAAAATAATATTACGCATATGGAATGCTGTTGCATATATGCTCAGGTTGTATATATCAGATATGTACATATGTAAGTTGCATGCTTCGTTGAAGCGTTGCAAGTTCTGCGCTCAATTGACTGAGCAGGCAAGCGCATATTTTGTACTGCGAATGGGCAATCTAAGCTGAGAGATTACATAATTAATTGCATCTAATGCTGCACAAGTGAATTGTAGATCAATAATTATGCGCTTAATAAATTAAGGCATTGGATGTAGGACTAAGTTACTGCCTTTTTTTGAACTTACTATTGAGGTAACGAATTTTTCAATTTTTGAGCGTTTATTTAAAAAAAATGCTACAATGTATATTATTCAAAGTATTGTCCATCGTTAGCTACAACATTTTCCCATTTTTAAGGCATCATATGAATTCTGCGTCGGAAGAACGACTCGTCTATTGAGGCAATCCACGAATCGACCCATTTTTTGGTTTCCTCGTACGAAGTAAAGCGCTCAGACAGGGCGTGGGTTATCGATATGAACAAGTGGTAGTCAGAAGGGCTATAAGGGGGGGGGGTGTATTTGTGGTGTATTTAGTACATCCCAATTCAATGCCTCCAACGTTTCCTTACCGGAACTTGCAACATGTGGCCGTGCGTTGTCATGTTGAAAAACCACCTTATCGTCTCTTTTGGAATATTCCGGCATATTTTGCTTCAATACTCGTCTCAATTGCATCGATTGTTATTGGTAACGTTCACCAGTGATGGTTTTGGTTAGGTTGTAGCAACTCATAGTACACAACACCCTTCTGATTCCACCAAATACAGAGCATGAGCTTTGCGCAATGAATATTCGGATTGACCATCGATGTTGATGCATGGCCGAGTGGTGCCCATGATTTTTTTCGCTTTGGGTTGTCATGATGGATACACTTTTTTGCATCGTAATAATACGATGCAAAAAACTCTTCCGATAATGGCATTGAAGCAGCTGTTCGCAAGTGAAAAATGTCCTATCCACGTCTCTTGGCTTCAATTCGTACGGCACCCAATTTCCTTGCTTTTGAATCATTCAAATGGCTTTGAGGCGTTTGCCAACTGCTGACAAGTCAACTCCCAATGATTCTGACCATTCTTGAAGGGTTTGACACGGATGATCTTCGTCGAGTAATGCTTCCAATTCTTCATCTTAAAATTTTTTGGGCTGGCCCGGACGTTCTTTGCCCTCCGTATCAAAATTACCACTTTTAAACCGTCGAAACCAGTTGAAATCGATGGAGCATAGTCCCCGTAAGCCTCAAAAAGCGTACGATGGGCTTCAGCTTCTTTTTTCTTTAAATGAAAGCACAAAAGCAAACCTTCCTGCAAATTGCGTTTTGTTGGAACAAAAGTCGACATGTTCAGAGAGCAAAAAAAATATGTTGTTTACACTTCAGTGGAATGTGACACATACTGAACATTTAATCTTATGAAGCTTATAAGTAGTAGCTTTAGTGATAGTTACGCCACCTCTTATGAATCCTTTAAAACTAATTCCAACACCCAACACTAGCTGCAACTTTACAATAATGAAACAAGAAATTTCCTGTATAAAGGCTAAAATAGCTAATATTAAGCTCCGACTTTCGATGTAGAATATTATGTCTCTTATCTTCCGCCCGAAACAGATGGTAGGTGGATTAAGCGTAGCTATTTCATGGATCCATTGGGATCGATCGTAATTATTTGTTGTCTATAAGGGTTACCAATGAAAGTCTGGCTCATTCTTAGAAGCTTATCTTAAACTACACCTTCTGTATATGGATACTTCACTTCGGCGTGGCTTTTGAGAGTTGTTCGGGGTCACATATTGAATTACAACGTTTGGGTGACAATACGATGCAAAAAATCCTTGTACATTTGCACGACAACTTAAAGCTCTCAGATGACTAATTCAGTTTATCTTATCGTCACTTTATAGGTTACGTATCTGCCTTCCTTGTAGAGCTTTGACACAGCCTTCAAAAGATTACAAATATAAGTTTGTGCAAACTTTCCATATTTCTGCTAATTATGTTTGGATTGAACGTTGTTCTTTATCCACCAACCCATTTAATTCAAGGTCTTTAAAAATATTTGGTCGACCAGATCACTTCTTGTTATATACACCAAAATCACCAATTTTCCGATAAAATGCGGTATCCGTAAGCTTTCATAATTATTCTATGTATTCCGGAAGCAAATTTTATTACTATTAATTAACTATTAATTAGAAAGTTATCATTGAAAATGGCATAATTGTTATTCAAAATATTCTCCATGAAGATTAATACACTTTTGCAAGCGTTTGAACCAATTTTGAATAAGTTGCAACGCAGAAATGAGTAACTCCAAAACGAACTGTTTAAAGGTTTTAACAACTTCTTCAGGCATCGGATGACATCGTAATATATTTTGATGTGCGGGAACAAAAAGTATCCATTGGGTGTCAAGTTGGGGCTGTAAGGCCATCCGCCCATCAATTCGATGTTTTGAGTGCTAATGAGAGTACCGATGTGTGAGAGTTCGCATTGTCGGTATCCAACGCGAACAAATCTTCTTGACGGTCCAATGTTCATGAATGTATGCTAGTCCCTCTAATGCCCGAGGCTGTCTTCGCGATTAAAATCATTATACCGGCGTTTCACAGCTGCAAAAGATGCGCTTCACCGCCAAAAGTGGAAGTTAGCTTATCGATGCAATCTTGTCTTTCTTGTGTACCATCTCTTTCAGTCGAGCTTGCTAGGAAACACTAAATTAAACACTAATTCCTTCGTTGCAGAATCCGCATGCTACCTTTGTTATCGCTTCAAAAGTAAGCATCGAACTAAGAGCCAATATTACGATAGTATTTTAATCTTGGTAAAATTTTTACAGAATCATTTCGATTGATGAACCAAGTTTATGTTTACTGCGTGGCAGGGATTATGAGTGGTATGCGAGGTTTAAAAACGGTCATGAGGACTTAAATATTGACCAACATGTTGGCCAACAAATTTATCAAATATCATAAAAAATGAAACGGGTTACTAAATGCGTGCGCATATATAAAAAGATATTTGGTTGAAAACCTGTAATTAAGCTTATTTTGGTCAGAAGTTTATATAGTATCCATATTGATATGCCACGCCTACTCTTTAGAG
Source organism: Leucophenga montana (assembly GCA_035044765.1). Classification (NCBI taxonomy): domain Eukaryota; kingdom Metazoa; phylum Arthropoda; class Insecta; order Diptera; family Drosophilidae; genus Leucophenga; species Leucophenga montana. The sequence goes on from JAWNNQ010000418.1 coordinate 467,831, forward strand.
TAGCCTCATACAAACCCATTGCCCACTTTTATATTTTTTGTATGAAAAACTTCTTTATTTATGTCAATATCAGCTTGAAATTCGATGTGGTGGTTTCTTATGGGCATGTCTCGCCCACTTATTGGCATAGCCCCTACACAAATCCACCACCCACGCTTATGTATTGCAATACGATTTGAAATTTCGTATGAGTTGTACTAGAGCTTCGGTTCAACCGTATTTATCATTTTTTCTGGTTTTCTTTTTTTTTTTATTTAATGTATAACAAAAAGGTTGAAACTTTCTAATACACCCAATATATAAGTACTTACCCTTCTTTAAACTCTTTGCGCTGCGCACTGACTCCGGCGGCGTTTGCTTAACTGCTACTGCTGCTGCTGCTGGCGGAGGTGTTGCACGCGTTTCGCGCGGTTTCTTGGCCACACACAGATTCAATGGTTGATCGAGCGTTAAGGCAACGGCAGCGGCAGCGACTGAACCACCACCACCACCACTACCACCAATGATGCTGGAGTCCTCCTCACTGGCTTCACTCAGCGAAGCACTGCGCAGATTACGCGGCTCATGTGCGAGCTGCAACTGTTGCTGTTGTTGCTGTTGTTGCTGTTTTGCATATTGCTGCTGAAAATTGCGCAAAATGCTCTTTGGTGACTTGGCAGGTGCGGGCGGAAGTGTGGTGACCACCGAAGATGAGTTGGACGAATCATCGTGACTTGCAGCGGCTGCGGCAATACATAAACCATCCTTTTTCAGTTGACTGGAAATGGATAAACTGCTGCTGCCATTTTGTATACGCCAGCCGAGTATATCGGCAATGGTGTGCGGCGTTGGATGATTCGGTGGTCGTGCATAGACATGTGGATGCCAGCTGGCGACAGTAAGCGCTGTCGCCTGTGGTGGAGTGCGTGAAATTGGAGTCGGATAGGGTGTTATGCAGCGGCGCGGGCTCAAACCGGTGGCATTTGATGAAACGGAGGAGGAGATTCTTTGCGGTTCGCCATGGGCATTTCCATTCAAATAAGCGGCGCCAGCTGTTAGTGCGCGTGGCATTTCGAGCGTCTTCTGCAGAAAAGTTGTGGGTGAATGAGCATTGAGCGGTGCGGAATTGGAACGCTGTTCGATGCTGTTGGAGTTACTCAGTTGAAGTTGATTGCCGGAGTCGCGCACACGTAACAAATTGGCGAGCTTCTCTTTACTGCTTGGACTAATGCAGGCTGATGCTTGTTGTTGTTGTTGTTGACTAGCTTGTGAGTTGTTGTTGTTGTTGTTGTTGTTATTGAGTTGTGCTATGTTGTTGTTATTTGTTGCTGTCTGCTCATAGCTATTGTTGTACTGTCCAATAGGCGGAATTGTTAAAGGACTTCGATAGACATATGAACTAGTCGCCATTTTAAAATCGTGCTCAATGTTTTTTGTGTTGGTGTTGTTGTTGTTATTATTATTAATGTTGCTATTTAGTTTGTGTTGTTGTTGTTGCTGCTGCTGCTGCAATTGTTGTTGCTCCTTGATGAGCAGTGCCGCTTGTGTCTCAAAAATGGGCGCATGCGCACCGCTGACCATTTCCGCTGCCACAATCGAATCGCGTTCAATTTCGGGCATCATTTGCAACTGAGCACGCTGAATATTTAATTATAGGAGCTCTGCTATCTGTAACTAGAATTAAATAAATACATTAATAATTTAATTCTTTACCGTATAGTTATTTATTATTTAAAATAGATCGCGGTATATCTGGAGTTGTTTTTGGTAGTTATACTTTCGAGTAGCTTACGATTTTAAGCCTAGTAGCGAGAGCAGAAGATGTACTCAAGAAAGAAAAGTTTATAATTTCATGAGTTATGGTGACTATGCATTTCTATTGAAAAATCATAGCATTCTAGAAGTGGATGGGTATTCATCGAAAGGAAAAAAAGATAATTACACTTAGTTTACAAAAAAAAAACAACTTTTTTCTATGTGTTTCACGCCTAGTAGATTTTTTTATAACCGTTTTCTATATATATTAAAAAAGAAATAACGTTACCATTACTTATACCATTCACACGAAATTTCAAATCGTCTTGTAAAACATCAGCATGGGTGTCGGGTTTGTACATAGGCTACTTCAAAATTTGGGCGGGATACGTCCATTAGTATATTTGTGTGAATATCAAGCTGATATTGGCTTAAATAAAAAAGATTTTCATACAACAGCACAAAAGTGGTCGGAAGTTCTATATGGGGCTAGCCCAAAAAGTGGACGGGATACGTCCACTATATCAAAATTTCAAGCTGATATTGACTTAAAGAAAGAATATTTGTATACAAAGGACAAAAATGTGCGCTGGGTTTAAATCGGGGTAAAAGTCTTTTGGATTAAAGTCCTAAGGGGGCCAACTTAACTATTCTTTCAGATATCCTCTTGGGATTTTTCCTCGAGGCTGCTTCTTCCATGCTACGATATCCTCCAACAACTGTCAAAGTAGCGATTTATTCGGTACGTGGCTATAAGGGCATCGCGGGCAACGAAAGTGCTGATGAACTAGCTGGAACCTTTTTGTGCACTTAGCTGCGCTAAGTCTTAGGGCTTGCCTATATCTTTATAGCTCATATTTTTCGGGTGATATCCTAGTTTTCAATGTCACGACTGTTATTAAACATATAACCGTGTGGCCGAGTTCGGCGAGCCAATAAATTTATTACAAATTTGTTTCAAAAATAAGTGCCAACTCGATCGATCAAAAACCAAAGCAAAAGCAAAATGAAAACAAACAAAATTGAAATTTTGTATTTAAATTTTAAATGCAAACGTGCATATTCTCAAAGGATCTGTCTCAAAGGATCTGTCCCGATGCTGCTTATTAATCTCACTTATTAATCTACTGAGATATCACCTAAATAAACTAGGACTTTCTTCAGAAACAGAGTACAGACTCTGTCTAGAGGACGACGAAACTATTTTACATCTGCTTTGCGTTGGTCTGACCTTGGCCAGGCTCAGAAATGAATGAAATGAATAAAATGAATAAAATGAATAAAATGAATAAAATGAATGAAATGAATGAAATGAATGAAATGAATGAAATGAATGAAATGAATGAAATGAATGAAATGAATGAAATGAATGAAATGAATGAAATGAATGAAATGAATGAAATGAATGAAATGAATGAAATGAATGAAATGAATGAAATGAATGAAATGAATGAAATGAATGAAATGAATGAAATGAATGAAATGAATGAAATGAATGAAATGAATGAAATGAATGAAATGAATGAAATGAATGAAATGAATGAAATGAATGAAATGAATGAAATGAATGAAATGAATGAAATGAATGAAATGAATGAAATGAATGAAATGAATGAAATGAATGAAATGATTGAAATGATTGAAATGATTGAAATGATTGAAATGGTTGAAATGAATGAATAAATTACGTTAAAAATTGCATAAAATTTGAACTTTTATTAGCTGTAACTCAACAATTTTCATTCGATCAAAACGATTTGGATATCGTTGGATGGGTTTAATTACTTTCTAGCGATTTATCGTTCTTTTTGATCGGACTTGTCATTCATTTTGGACGCTGGTTTTAGTAAAATCATAAATCAAATATTCCTCTATCTCACAAAATTGACGTGATGCAATTTTTCTGGAGAATTTTTTTGCATAATATCTACCGAAAAATTCATTATTATTGTATTTGAAAGGGAAATAAAATGTTATATTTCGCAGGACTGTGTTATCGATACCTAAAATTTATATTTATATTTATTTTATATTCATGATGTGCACTAATAAATTTAAATCTTTCAAATTCAAAATAATTTGTCAACTTTCAACTAACTCGACTCGACTAACAAAATGCGTGTGCGACAAATTCGGAGCTATTTTAAATGCTATAAAATATTTAGCTACATGCGCCACGCCATTCAAATAGTTCAACTTGGTTAACCTTCTTGCACATTCTGCGACTTCTTCTTTCCATCCATACGCCTAGATGCCTTTACCTATATATATATATATATATATATATATATATATATATATATATATATATATATATATATATATATATATACATATATACATATGTATATATATATATGTATCCTGGCACTTGCTCGGATGTGATTTGCATAACAAAATGTTGCACAATGCCAACTGAAATGGCAGGCAGAGAGCAGTAAAGGCAAGCTAACCTCGAAAAAGGATTCAGAGTCAGCAGCAGGAGAAGCTTAGACTGCCTGACGTCTGTCTGTCTGTCTGTCTGTATACGCAAATGTGTTTATTTTCATATAGAAAGCTATGAATGTTTGTATATGTGTGTGTATATAGCATCACACATCCTTGCACATCCTTTGAACCATTCATTCATATATTGTATGAGCATATGCATATGTTGTTGCTTCTGTGTGTGCATAAATTTATGGCACAACATTTGAGTGTGACACAATTTAACTTAATTTTCAATGCAAAAATCTCACTTGAAAATATATTTACTTTTTTTTTTACATTTTTGGTCCTGTTGTTGTTGTTATCGCTGTCGACATTGAATTATTTGCGCACTTTAAGTGGGTTTAAAGTATTATATGTATGGGGGACACAGCAACTTTTATGGGTTGTAAAGGATATGCCATTAGTGTTGAAATGAAGTATTCTTCGTTGCGTTATATGAGATATGTTACATGAGAAAAATGTTAAAGATGGAACAGGAAACTTTTTTATAAATATGTATTTGACAAAGGAACTAAATTATATTATTTGTATAACTAATACTAGAATTCTTCCAGTAGTCGAAGTTCGCCTTCTTGTCTTAAAAGTATCTTCTTCAAATAAAAAAAAGAGGAAACTCTGAAACCTAAAATTTTTAATATTTTATTGTATATAAAAAAGTTCAAACCTAAACCGCTTTACAATTTAAATTATAAGGTTGCACACAATTTACAGTAGTCTAATAATAGATGGCAATAGTCAGAAACAATAACAACATATATGCGAATCATCTGTTCTTAAGAAACCACCAGAGCTTTTCAAGCAAAAACCCAAAAACGGGAGTTGAGTTGTTATGGAGGCTACCCACAAAAGTTTGCGTGATACCTATACTGACTTCTGAACGAATGCCGGCACCAAAAAGTCTCCGTACCAATTTTTAGTAGCAATGGATGAAAACTTGGGGACTAGTTTCCGTATTCACAGACACTCGGACAGATGGAAAGACGTATATATTTTCAAAAAAATCTAACTCTAGTGTCGCCTCCTATATGTGACCTAGAGCGTATGAAAGTTAAAGAACTACAGCAGAGGTGGTTCAAACACGCGTTTGATACTCTAGCAGGTAACGAACGGAGGATCGATGCATAGACGTATGAGACCGTAACAAAACAGCAATCGACTTTATGGGCGTTCCAAGACGAGCCAAATCCAACAAAACTTTTCCCGGACGAAGGACTTTGAATTAAATGGTAACATGTTATTTCGGGATAACTAGTCATGTCGCAAGTGAAACATTAGAGTAACGTAGGATGCTCAATTCTGAATAGTACACAACCATTTGTTTGCCAGAAGTTTTCGGTGAATTCTGGGAAACCAATTGCCGAATACGGACCATTCTACACTACAACAATGCAAGATTGCAATGGTGGAAGACATCGGCTTCACAAGAGAGTTTTTAAGCACTCAAAAAATTTAAGTGATGGGTCCACCATTTACAGCCTTGACCTGGTACCCATAAATTGCAAGTTCAGCGTTTTTCGATGGTTGAAGAAGCTGTTTGAAGCCTTTAAACAGCTCGTTTGGAGGTACCTATTTCTAAGTGGAAAAAGTGCTTCGAAAATTGGTTTAAACGAATGCATGGAGAATATTTTGAAAAACAATAAAGCAATTTCCAATGATAAATTAATATTTTTGCATTATTAAGCGCACAATATAAAAGGCTATAAGGGTTGCCTTTTATATTAACTGTAATAAATGAAAAACAAGAAGTAAGAATACTACAGTCCAGTTGAATATCCTGTACCACTTAAAACAAAAAATTACGCCGCTTGAATTTGCTCACGATTTATGAAAGATAAGTTAAATGGGTACTCAGGGAATTCCACGCGGAGGACAGTGTTATCATATATATTTTAGTGATCTACGATTCGACTTGAGAGACTTAAATTATAAAAGATGCGTCTCCAAGTTCCCCAAAAAAAAAAAAAAAAAAAAAATTTCTTTACAATAAAAGACAAAAAACAAACCAAACGAATTCAATTAATACGAATTGTCAAAAGGCGTGGGATAAAGAGAATGTTTATTCACCTTTTTTTCTGTGGGTACGGGAGGGCAGGCGGCATTGAGAGCAATGCAATTAACCTTCTATTTTGTTTTGCTCCCTAACTCTATCTCTGTCTCGCTCTAAAGCTCTCACCATTGTTGGAACATTTATTAATCCATCATGGACGAGGTATTCCTTATATTGTCTGTTTTTTATACGATGGCGGCGTGAGAGCGCGTGAGACATTGAAAAACTACCAACTGAAACTATAGGAACATAAAAGAGAGCAGCCAAGCGGATTGCGGCACTTGTTGATGTACATATGTCTGTGTATAAATTCACCACATTAATTTGAATTTAAAATTCGTGGTGAATATAACTGGTGAATATATAAATATTATATAAATTAAAGACGATATTAGGCGCAAATTTGCATATATATCTAAATATTTTGTACTCATTTGGCTCCTGCGAAAACGATGCATGGCTAATCGAATGACGGATGGACAAATGTGTCGACCGAAAAATGAACGTAGCGCACGGTAACATTCCCGGACTGAACCAGTATTATCTGATAATGCAACCGCTATGTATGTACGGGTCTGTGTACGAACTTTGTGCACATCTGTAATCATTTGATATTAATAAAATTTGGAAGAATGTTAAAAAATCACACACTTGTTATGTGTACCGATTTCAAACCAATAAATTTTAAAAAGAAAAAAAAAGAAACGTACAAATAAGAAAAAACGAATTGCAGGGAGGTGGGTGTGGCAGCCAAAAACTTGAATATGTCTCTTACTCAAACGGACGGACGGATATGGCTAGATGGACCCAGTTTCCGATGGTGCTGAAGAATACATATACTTTATGGGGTCTGCCACATCCCCTTCTGCCTGTTACGTACATTCGCACATTCACCTTGTCCCTTTGGTTACAGGGTATAAAAACATAAGTGGCAATGGGTTTGTATGGGGTCTAACCCAAAAACTGGTTGGAACACGCTCATTAGTATTAGAAGCGCCGTTAATAAAAAGTATCGATATAAATTTTCAAACTGATAATGCCAAAAAATAAAGTTTTTTAAAGAGCTACCCCAAAAAGTGAGCATTGCATATCAATATGGGCATTATATAAATTTTTGACCAAAAGATATGGCTTTGAGCCATATATAAATCTACACAAAAAAAAAAGTTTTCATCTAACCTAATGAGCAGACGGAGAGACAGACGGACATTAAATGGTATTTAAACGTGTAATGGCTATAGTTCAGGTGCTCGACAAAACTATACCCTGCTCGCACCTAATTTTGATTTTCCATAAAAATTTACTGTCTACAACCTATATTACACAGGTGCCTTTTTTTCGCTTTGCGTGCAAGGGTATAAAAATGCTCAATAACTATCAGGTTAGAGAGATGGACTGACAGATATGGTTAGAGCGACTCGAAAAATTTAAAATCAAGAAAATATATATTTTCTGGCGTTTCTTTTAGACAAAGTATAAATACCATTTTCACATTTAGTGTAAATGGTAGATACATTTTTTGGTTGCGAGTTCTTGTAAAGGGTGCAAATAAGAGTCATTTAAACGGCACCTACCAAATTTCATAAACATCATCTGCGTATGTACAATAGGAGTTTAGACCCGTTTATTCCGTTTTTCTTTAATAAGTAGTCTCCTACTTAGAGATCTCATTGTTCACAATCTTATATAGATGACTCGACTTTTGATGCTGATCAAGAATATATAGTGTATATACTTTATGTATATACACTACTAAGGCCTATTTTTGGCTGTTACATAGCTTTGCACAAATTGTATATACAATCGAACTAGTTTGCTACAGACAGCAGACAGTGATATGGCTAGAAGGATATAAAAAAATATGATTTAACCGACTTGCTTATAAAATAATTGGATTTATTTTCTTTGACAAAGTTCTATTATGGTTCTATTAATTAATACTTTTATCTTTAACTTGTATCTGCAATGATAAACGTTCTAATTTGTGTTAAAAAGAAAGAAAATCTCATTTCACAAATGACAGACCGAAAAAGCAATTTAAATTAATATACTCGTAAAGTGCAAAGGACATTCAACAATAAAAGCAACAAAAAGAATTAGAGAACAAGCGATAAATTAAGCATTGCAATACAGAAAAAGACTAAAGCACATTTTCAACTCGCCATAATGAATGTGCGTAGTTAAATGATTTTTTTTTTGATTTCCAACAATAGCAACAACAACAACAAGATCGGCAACAAGCAAGGACTACAACAATAAATTGCAGTTGCTACAAAAGTAACACACTCATACATTGATAATTATGAGCGCAGAACCAGCAGTCTCTCGCATGAACTCAAACAAAATGTTGCTGCCTTATGTTGCAGCAACATTCTCTAAAGCAGAGACTGTCGCAAGGATACGGATACAACGGCAACAAAACTGCAAAGTCAAGTTGAAATAAGCTTAGAGCAAAGTGTATATTTTTTTTTTGTTTTTTGTGGCCATGTTTAGCAGTTATTTCAATTGGGCGTGCGTCAGCGTTCACGTGTTTGTGTATGGCTGTGCCACGCTGGTGCGGTGGTGGTGGACAGGGGGTTATGGCGTTGTTGCGAGTCACGTCTGTTGCTTACCTGGCGCACGCTTCGACCTCATCCAGCGGATGGATGGAGTAAACTGGAGGATATTCAAGTGTAAGGAGGTATGTGTGTGTGTGTGTGTAGCTAATGGCATTTAAGTTTTGGCTTACACTAACTGTCACGCACACACGTATGTGTGTGTGCGTGTGTGTGTGTGCGTGTGTGCGTTTTGCCTTTAGAACTTTTGTGCTGACGACTAAGTCGCCATTATGTATTATCCTAAGGCTTACACAGCAGCAGCGCTGAGTCTGAGACAAACACAGGACCTTCTCCTATATGCATGTATACAAATGTGTGTGGGTGGTTATGTCTGTCTGTCTGTCTGTATATTTCTTTGACTCATTTTATTTCATTTTATTCGTTTTATTCCATTGACAACACATTCTTGTGCTTTGGCATGTCGAGTTACTTATGACTAGCGTTGTCCTTGCATGTGAATGAGTGACTGTGTGTCTGTGTGTGTGTGCGTGTGTGTGCATGTGTGCAGCCTCCATTTCTCTGGCATGCGGGCTATCAGGCGATTGAATGTATCTCTCTGTGTGTGTGTTTTAGAAGGGAGATTGTTAGTTGGAATTTTAACAAGCTACTGCCGAATCTTCTGCGTCGTTATTATGGTCGCTTCACTTCTCATTGCTGCCCGCTGTTATTGTTGTACAGTGGAACTCCGATTTATATAACGGCAATGCCAATTCGCAATTTGCAACGTGAGCTATATTGAACTAATAAAAAATTTGACAGACTGAAAATAGAGTCAAGATTTTAGCTGCTCTATAAGAACTCCATTAAATACGATCTCTTCAATATATTGATCTATGAACTTTTATAAACCTAAATAGTTAGAATCGACAATCTACTTGTCAAAGTACTGAGCCATATTATACCCTGAAAACGTCATATTTTCTTTTTTTCGTAGTAGGCTTTAATAATGGAATAAGTCTCCATCCCACCAATCGGATATAAAATTTTATCCCGCGAACGGCGTAAACGTCTGGAGATGCACACGGATACACTGATTAGACATTATCTGTTAAGCTGACTAAAAATTTTCACTATACGAGAAACACTGGAAAATACCCATGAGTACAAAAAAAGACACCCACACCCGTGTTGTCGATTATTAGGCCGGGAAGAGAATAGCATTAAATATTTGGTTCTACCGAAGTTAACGTTTTCTTTTGTTATACAAAATTTTGGTGTCTCTAATATTTATAGAACGAAGTTTTTCAAATCGCTTTCTGAGCTTGGCATCCCAGCATGATTACGCTATCACACACACACACACAAAGCGTCGTCAGACTAGGAAAGAATATTTCATGAACCCTTTGAAAAGATGTTTCAGGTAAAGTACGATTTTTTAATCTGCTGATATGGCAAAATCTTCCATAAGGAAGTAATGCTACTCCCCTATGCTGATGACATTAACGCTACTGAGATGAATGAACGGTGAACTAGCGGTGAACGAGGACAAGACGGAGAACTTGATGTCCACTCGCAAACTATTTTCGTGTCTGGTACGTTCTGTAAGTGTTTAGAATTTCAACGCCAATGTTGTAGAATACCGAGATTTATGGCAAAACAATTTATGACTTTTGATCGTGATAATGCTCACATATCGTTGCTTGTTCGTGATTTTTTACCCAAAATCAACATCCTAATCATGCTTCACCCACCATATTCACCTGCGACTTCTTCTGTTCCCAAAATTGAAAAGACCCATGAAAGGATGGCATTTTGATTAGGAGATTAAGACCTTCTCAGAGGTGCACTTCTCAGAGGTGTATTATATGTGAAGGGGGATTACTATGAAGGGTACAAAATAGATATTGATGAAAAAAAATATATTTTTCGAAAAAAATAAAGTCACCTTTTTTTATAAACACCGGAAGTGAATCGATAAACCAGTCAAGTTTTCAAAAGCCAATTTAGTTTTTGTACAAAAATCTGTAATGTTTTCTTAGAGGAGGTTTTATTGTAGTAGTTTCACTTGCCCAGCGGCAGTGCGGCATGTTGCTTCCTGACTATCTCTTCCGCCCTATCCACTTGTATGCTGTCTGTGTCCTTTCTAGCGTAGTTATCGTTGTCGCATAGACTTCATCTATATATTTCGTCTGCTACTTAGGATGATAGTGTGATGTATCTCTGCGTGCTTTCAATTTCGCTCCACTTTTTTTTTTTTGTCAATTTTGTTCATAGTCATCTTCATTCTTGTTTCTTCGACATCAGCATAATTTAATATGCTATTTCGAAGTCTGCCTATCTGCGTTATTATCCTTGTTATATATTTGTCATAGCAGCTTTTTATTCTGAATGGAATGTGTCGGTCACATCTATGTATCTATAAGACTGTTTTATTTTGTTTGCATGAAACGTGGCATTTAAATGTAATACGTCATTTTTGAAGTCTATCTAATGCTGTAGCATTTCATGACCTCTTTTTTTTCTCATGTTCAGCGTCTCTGGGAATATCTCTATATAACGCAAATTCAGTTCAATTCAATTTAATTCACTTCACAAGGACTTCCGTTTACTACTTAGCTCTGCTTTGGCTTATAATCCTACTCATGTTCATATGTATGCATGTAGGTACTTTAGTTTGCCAATTACGCCTGACCTTCTTGCTGTGCTTGGGTTTTGCTACTGGCCCCCTCCCTTTGCTTGCTAGGCTTACCAACTTGTTCCCAGCTGGCAATCGGCTCGGTGTGTGCACGGCGTTCCGCTGTTAATTGATTTTTATGAGGCGTTAATGAATGTTTGTAAAGCGTTGCTGTCATGCCAACCACTTTTTTTTTTGTTCGTTCGCATATTTTTCTTTTCACAAGTATGACAGTTTGTCCTTTTAATTGTACAGGGAGTTTATTACATACTCGTACGTATGAGTGCATATTTGTGTATGTGTGTTTATTCAAGCACACATATTTCACTGGAAATTGCTTGAATATTTTATAAAGTTATGCTCGCTAATTAAATTGACGTGCCACCACTTACACACACACAGACACACACACACACACTGTACATTGCATTCCATATAAGTGATGTTGCAAAATCGACATTTGCTTGGTGCACGACAAGGACTCGTATAGTGAGTGCCTTGTCCTTTTACTACACTACACTTCTATACGCCCTCCCTTCTCAACACTCACGGGAACTAACTGCTATACATGTGGTAAGTTAATTTTAATGAATTTAACTTTCTCTACCTGCATCTCGACTTGCGAGAGTAGTTTCATAGTTTATATTAAAGCGTTTTTTAATAGATAAGTTCGTGCTTTAGCACTTTGACGACCACTCATGTACCGTAAGGAAATTGACGAATCCGACACCTCATTCGTGTTCAGCGATCCCAAATTACTAAAGAAAAGTGAAAAATGTAAAATCGAATTGAACCTATATGTCCCAAAAGTCGTCAACGGTAAAAAGTGAATGCGTCCACTTGCGCAAGTTGGCAGTATGCGAACGCATTCAGTACGATGACTTACTACCGTTGGCAACCATTGGGACGTAGTCAGATTGGGTGGTCACGTAGGTTGTCGAAATAGAGTATCATTTTCTTTTGTTTTTTGTTGGAATGAGGAAGGTTTCCCGCAGCTTCTCCAAAAACTTCGAACCTATAGCTCAACCCACCATCATACTATTGTAGCAAGTAGAAAGTGATCTGATGAATCAAAATGATGAATCGTCACTTGAAAATGAGGTACTTTCTGACAGCAACATTCATGTCCTGTTGAAAGATACCTTATTGCGGAAAATCAATTCAATAGTTTTTCCAGGAAAAATTCGAAGGTACAAGAGTCACCGGTGTACCAGTGGTCGTCAAAGAGTTAGTAGCTTATTGCGCTGTCGTTTCAGGTGTCATTGAACATTGACTGAACACAGTCATAGTCACCATTCTACCGTGGAGCACACCATTATTCAACAGCGCGTCGAAATTGTTAAAATTTAAAATAAAATTTCGTGTTCTGTTCGTCAAACTTTTCTCGAAATACGAAATATTTTCGGCCGAAATACAAGTATTTACAACCGAAATTATCGTCGTTGGAAACATATTCAAATTTTGGCAATAAAATCATCTACAGTAAGGAAGCACATTTCTGGTTGAATAGCATTGTGAACAAGTAAAACTGCCGCATTTGGGGAGAGAGTAATTCACAGCAAAAATAAGAGAATCCATAGCATCCGGAGAAACTTACTGTTTGGTGTGGATTTTGGACAGGCCGCGTTATTGGGCCATACATCGTCCGAAAAGAGAATGGCCAGACGGTATGGGACCGTGATAACTGATTTGGTTTGGCCTAAATTGGATGATATATATGTACCTGTAAGACATGTAGTTCCAACGAAACGGTGCAACGTATGGCATTGCAAAGAAGTTGTTGCAAGAGAAGTTCCTAGCTCGCGATATTTCCAGATGGCAATGTACGAGGACCACCAAATCAGTACGATTGGAAGTCCTTAGACTTTTTTCTTTGGGGCTGCGTTAAGTCGCTGGTTTATGGAAAGAAACCAATAAAAATTGACCAAGTGAAGAACGTGATTCAAGCCATTGGTGATATCTAGTCGGACTTATACAACAGAGTTATAGAAAATTGGACCATTTCAATGATATCATTTTCAAAACAATGTAATTTTATATTGTTTTTGTATTGAATAAACCATAATTAAGTTATTTTATTTGAAAATTTATATCGATTATACAACGTACAATGTAAAGCACGACTATTATTTAATATACTGACATTTGAAAACTTAATGATCTCCCCTCGCACATGTGTATGTTAATGTAAAGTTTTGCAACTTTCACAGCATGTTTTAGTTGAGGACCAGTATTTTTATTTTATTGTTAGTAGTTTTAAAGCCTTACACAAACTTTAAAAGTTGCAGTCCTTTTAATAGGAATTTTTTTATAGCTAATTTCTATTTCAATATTAAGTTGCTTTGAATAGTCCTATATTGCCATTAGCGTGAAGATTGCCATTTAATAATTTTTGATTAAGACATGAAGCCAAGGCAATTTGACTTTTTATCTAAAATTACCTCACTGTCTTTTCAATGATTAGTACTTCTATTTCCAGAGCAAATGTACGGCTTTACTTTTGGGCTCAGGCGGAAGTCACAAGCAGAATTAATGTCTAACTTCCAATTCTATCAAAGTTCTTCGCAGACAGGCACTTACAGCTTTCAGCAGCTAAGTTCTTTTCCACTCTCTCTTTACCACATGGTAAAAAGAAAGTCAACGCCACGCTTAGTGATAGATAGTGCAACTCTTCATATTGTCAAACACTCTTTGCTCTGATAACACTGCAAAGAAAACCAGAGCAAGGAACAAATTGCTTAAAGCACTATCAGAAAGCACTTGGCGAAAGTACAAAGAAACCATTGACTCTACATACATAATCCGAATTTTGGCTCACTATGGTGACAATGGAGCAATCTCCAATGAGTACCAAGCACTGCATAAGACTGGCACCGGGTGTCTCGCATCACACCTGAAGACCAACTGCATGAGGAAACCATAATGCTGGATCACCAGGAGTCTAAAAAAAAAAACAACTGTCTCGTATTGTCACAAATTAAATGACATCTGCCATCAGTCAACCACTTGCTGGCAAGCAATGCAATAACTCCGGAAAAGAGAATAATGGCAGTTAATGCAACACGTGCCAATGATATGTAACCTGCGAATCGATATAGTGCTGGGAGGCAGACCACCACCATAGATGGTAGCAAAACCTTCCTTCCTCGACACAGCAGCGCTACTCTTTCTCAATTACGATTCGATGCATAGAGGTTTTTAAACAGCTACCTGATTAGAATAAACCCAGAATCCATTATTTTGATCGTAGTAAGCCGTTAAACGATTTCAATATGACAATTAAAAGAATAAATAAGTAAAATATAAAAATCAAATTATAATGAATGCGGTTTTTAACATGGCCTATGACCATAGAATGCAAGAGCAATAACATCCTTGAGAGTTAGATCGAATTAGACTGCTGATGATGAATGGGTGGTACTTTTAATCCTTTTAATAGCTAAGCATTTTGATATGCCATAAGTAAAGGCAAAACGAATGAACCGAGAAGAGTAGCAACAATTCAATGTGTGAAAAGTAGCACTTTACTGCAAAATTTTGGGTCTGTACTCGGAAACTTTATAGTTAGTCTAATGTTACCAGAAAATGCATTGATCACACTTTCTCTGTGGCCACTTTTAGATTCAACGCCAAAACCAAAAACCGTGAAAACTTGTTAAATTGAATATTCGTCATGTTGGCACACCAAATAAAGCAAATAATAGAATAAAAATTAACCATTTAACAATTTGCGACACTTACGGCTTCAATGAAAACTTCTGCAAAAAATATATTTGCTGATTACTTACTTTGAATCGACTGGAACTTTAAACTTTGACCTTTTTTTTTTTTTTTTTTTTTTTCTGTTTTTTGGTTTTTTCTCGAGGTGTCTTAAGCGTTTTTCTCTCCGTTTTTCTTGCACAACTTTTTGCGCAAATACGCAAACAGCGCCAACCGAATGTAGGTTAAATTGTTAAAAGTGAATAAACAAATAACAAGAAAGAAAAGTTCAAAACCAAAATTGCTTTCGTCTCAAGATGACTAGAAGTTCTATGACAAAGTCAAACTAAAACTATATTTATGCTGCTGGTTTGAGTTGTTTTTAAACTGATTTTATTTTTATAAACTTAATACTCAAAGCTTACTTGGTTAAAGATTATTTACTCGATTTCAAGTTGTTTTGCACTGAGGGCAAAAGTTATTTTTGTTTTTTTTTCTTCACTGACTGATAAAATAATAAAAAGAAGCAACATCGAAAATAAAAACCATTCAAATATAAATAAATCATAAGTCGCACAAATTCTGACAAAAAAGCGACTTTGGCAACTTTTACTGACATACACATACACACACATATACACTAATACATACATAAGTACCTATATTGAAAATAAATTATACAATGTACGTTTGTACGTATTGTTTACAACCAGTGTGTAAAACCGAAACCGCAACCGTTAACAGAAATTAACCGATTCAAATTAAGAACCGAGACCTAATTCGGTTTTTTACAACTTTAGCCTTTCACCGAAATAATATAAAAGAACCGCTCCGGAATTAAAACTTTTGTACCGGTGTAGATTCGGTTCTTTCTATTATTTATTTCTACGAAAAATATTTACTTATTTACTCTCATTTCCAGCTGCACAAGTAAACGTAGAGCGTTTGTTTTCAAACATACACCGAAACACATGTACCAAATCCAGAACCAAAACCGAAGTGCATTCCAATTGTAATTGACCGACTTGGATTCTTTTCCACAGATTTGAATTTGGCGTATGAATTTCATTGTTATTTGCATAAGTTTAAAATTGTGTGTGTGTTTTTTTTTTTGAGAAAAATCGATTTCGAAATGCTATACTATTAATACTAGATCAGTCAATATAGGAAAAAGGCGAAAGAAACATTTGTAACTCTAATTTTTTAGTACAATCAAATATTAAAAGTCCAGAAAAAACCATCATGGGAATGGAGCTTTCCCAACATCATGAATGTTTATAATTTCGCCTATATATAATTAACTATTGGCGATATCAAAATTTTGTCTTCAAAAAGAAAGTTTAAGATATTTCCCAAAAAAAAAAATTTTTTATATGTGGTTCCGTTTACGAGTAAATCGCTATTGAAATCGCTAATTTGCTATTTTGTTGTTCACCTAATCTAATTTTGCTAATAATGATATATAATAATGATAGAATCGCATCGATACTATGCTTTGTTTTAGAGTAAATTGAACTGTTTGGTACGAGAATATATTCTTACAGGGATACCAAAAAAGATATGAAATTCTTTGACTTTTTAGTCGTATAATATCTTAGAACAGTATTGGATAGCATGCATGGAGAATCAATGTAGAAGAAAGGGTAAAAAAGCAGCCAAAGCGCTCCATGCATCGCAGAAGATGCTGAGCAGCACATGAGGCCTCTCACCAAGACTTATTTCAGTAGTGCGACCGATCAAAAATGGATCGGCTCCAAAATGGTGCCAGAAGCTGGGGCGGCGGTACACTGCGTAGTATGCTCCAGGCGGAAGTATTTGCAATAAGGAAAGTAGCAGAAGTAGCCCAACAGAACGAATAAACATATTCGTCGACAGCCAAGCTGCGATAAAAGCCCTTCAGGCGGCCTCCATCTCTTCCAGAAACGTTGAGGCGAGTAGGCATGGTATTGATGCCCTCAGTAACTCAAAAAAGGTGCACAACTTCTGGATTCCCAGCCACCGTGGCTTAGACGGTAATGGACTGGCGGACAGTCTAGTAAAAGAAGGCGCCGGGCTACCGCGAGAAGTAACAACATATGTACGAATCTCTCTACAGACGCTATATAGTAAACTGGAAGAGGACTTCTGGACCAAAGCTAGAGAGAGGAGGAATATCACCCGCAGCTGCACAATATCTAAGATAATGTGCACAGAACGTAACAAGCAATTCGCGCACTACCTGCTGCAGTTCCAAAGAAGAGACTGCAGATTGTTGGTAGTCATAACAGTGCATTGTCTAGCATCCGCTCACGTGAAATAACTAGGCTTAACCAACAGGGGCAGATGCAGCAAATGCAAGGAAACGGGAGTCACGCAAACGAACATTACTAGAAGATGGGGTTAGAAGGACTCCTAACAGGATATTGGCGTCCGCCAAACACGAAAAAAATCTACAGTACTTCAACAGTTACTGAACGACCACCATCATCGGCCGCACTAAGGACCAATTGCTTTATGTGTGACCTCTTTTAAGGGATCAGCTGACGTAACCTAACGTAACCTAACTAAGTCGTTTGTTGAAATTTTGCAAAGTGTAGTGACTAGCGATGAAACATTTTTTTTTCAATGAGCAATTATTAACAAATTTTTTAGAGTAGTAACGTATGCATTGTGCCAGTAGTTTAAAGGGACAAGCGACAAAATTCAATAGATGCAAAATTTCTGTACAACGCCGGATAATATTGCTTTAAGAAATAAATATATAAATTCACATATTTGCTGGCACGTTTACAGTTTAGCGAATTTAAGAAGGACTCGCTGCGCGCACAGCAAAACAGTCGACTAGACAAACAGACAGACAGACACAATTACTTTCCACTTTTCAGCATTTGGATTTCCTTCAGAATATTCTTTTTATTTTATTTGGCTTTTCGACAATCGTTTTCTTCGCCTGTCTTGGCTGTGGTACTTCATGTTGCCTTGAAACGGTCGCAGGCTGCAACAATTGCGTCAAGCTGTAGTCAGCTAGAATACCCCCTTCCTTCCTTCCTCGATTGGTTTTATATAACTGCAGAGAATATTTCAAATTTATTTTTAACAATTTCAACGTGCCGCGACGTGGCTTGGCTTGGCTTGAATTGGATTGGTTTAGAAACAATCGCAACATGTTTCACCTGACGCTGACAGGATATAAAGTGTTTCTAAAACACACACACACGCACACGCATACGCACACGCACACGCACATGGACTTATCAATCCAAATGCTTATTGTGCGATGAAATGTTCTATGAAGCTATTTAGATGTTTTTTTTTTTAAATTTTTTTTTAGCATAAACAGGAGTATTTGAAAAAGTTGTCGCTTCCTGTCAGTTACTTAATTTATTCGAATACCCTGCGTATAAAGTGTGGAAAGAAGTTGTACATATTTGTTTGTACGAATATTTCAAGCTCAATTCTGAATACAGTTATGTCCAAAAATATCAAATTTCCAAGTGGTAAAATCAGCTGACACTGAGGAATACGTAGGGTTGCCAAGCAAATCAAACATAGAGATTTTACGACAAATCTCTTTGGTATGTGACCAATTCTAACATTCGGATCTCAAGATTCCTTTTGTCAGGGAAGAAATAGTCAGGGTAACAAAAACGTATTTAGAGAGAATAAAAAAAAAAATATAATAGGCTTTCCAAATTCGAGGAATCCTTCTACAACGAGTCTAATGATGGAAAACTCAAGTAATAAACAATTTCCTTTATACACGAAATAACAAAATGGAACGGTGGCTATGCAATTTGTACGCACGAAATTTCCACACTGAGTATTAAGTTAAAATTGTATCCAAAATTTTAAAAAGCGGAGATGGGTAACTGTGAGTGCTTATGTTCGTGTATACTCACCAATTTATGATTTAAACCATTTTATAATGCATATAAAGATTCACCGTACTGATATTTAAATTGATATCGTGAAAACTGTATAACTAGATGCTGTCAGACAAATGGACATGGCTGCATCGACACCTCCCCTTGAGCCGATCAATATTGTAAATCAGGACCCTAGATAAGGAGTGAGGGTTCAAGCCAATTCTATAAAAAATTATTTTCTTTATTGTAATTTGAAGAACGTAAACGATTCCACCAAGAAATATCGACAAAGAAAAAACGATTCGAAGAGAAGAGACAAGTTAGAAAGCTAGCTATTTACTGCAGGTTAAGAGGGATACTAACGATTGGGCATATTATCGTAAAAAAACGAGTTCTGATTGTTTAACCAATTACCTTTTTTGTTTGAAATATCAAACAGCAGCAAGCAGCTAAACGCAAATTGAATTCCATAAGAAAAGGCTTAATAACTTTGTTAATTTGATTGAAAATTGAATGTTCCTTCCAAATATTTCGCCGAAAAATTTCAAGGAACTCTATCTTTAAGTTGAGCACACTCGATTGTACCGTTTCTCCTTATTTCATTATTATTGAGTAACTATAAAATTGGTATTAAACTAAGTAGAAAGGCAAAGAATAAAGGCATGTCTTCGTTTTCGTATGCTTTCGTTTGATAAAACAAACCAAAGCAAGTACTGTGCGCATATTTCTAGAAACGAAATGCTTGCCCAGATTTTAAGTTATAATGAGAACAACAGAGAGTAAAGTAGCGTTATACTCTTGAGTATACTCTTTCGTCTGTTGCCACTCTTTTCCTATTCCAAAAATATGTTTGTAGATTTTGATGGCGTTTGCTCTATTTTTTTCACTATTCTGTGAAATGAAAATAAAATAACCGAACAAAACCTGATTTTACCCTGTAAGAGTGCTTATCGAGAAGCAAAGAGACTGACGAGACAAGCAATGTTGAAAGTAAGTGAATCAAATGACTACTGTGTATGTTTTGCTCATTTGCCTTGATTTTTTATTCGGTTTGGTCGTTTGGTCGTACCGAAACAAGTTGACCACAACATGTTTGGTTCGTTTGCAATATTTATTAAAGTACCAAGTGAAATGCAGATTAGCAATAATTTGAGGCCTTTGGCAAAATAGTGTGTTTACGCAACGATCTAGTAGATATTGATAACATCCGCATTATTCAATCAATTCAAATATTACTTCAATGCTTTCTATACTCTTATCGTATTGAATTTGGCTCAAATTGGGTTACAACACTATGTACGGGTATTCCTTTTATTGAAATTAGTTAATAAATTGAAAATATATATCCTAAAGTGATAATATTCGTGATTAAAAATGTCAGTTTTTGAGCCAAATTCTTGCTATTTGTGGGAGGCGTTAATTTATTTATTTAATATAAAGCAATCTGCAGCTGAGGCTCATCGAATGCTCTCAGACATTTATGGTGAGGCTGCTATGTGTGAAAGAATATGTCATGAGTGTTTTCAACACTACAAGAATGGTGATGTTCACGTCAAAGACCGGCATAGCGGTGGACGAGCGACAATTTGTGATGATGTTGAATTAGAGACATTGCTTAATGAAGACTCGTGTCAAAGTCAAGAAGAGTTGGCAAGATCATTGGGAGCCACTCGACAAACAATTTCAAATCGCCTTAAAGACCTGGGTATGATCCAGAAACAATGCTATTGGGTGTCATAGGAGTTGAAACCGAGAGATGTTGAAGGCGTTTTATGAACTGTGAACAGCTGCCTGAAAGACAGAAAACGTTAGGATTTTTGCATCGAACTGGCTTTGAAAAGTGTATAAACTAATGCAAGCCAATGAAATCATGACGGGGGATCACTACCAACTGCAATTGATGTGTTTGAGCCGTGTATTGAAGCAAAAACGGCAGCAATTTGCGCAGAGACATGATAAATTGATTTTTAAGCACGACAATTCTCATTTCCATGCTGCTAAACCATTTAAAATCATGTTGGAAACGCTCTCATGGTATGTCCTACCACATTCGCTGTATTCACCAGACGTTGCTTCTTCCGATTACCGCTTGTTCCGATCGAAATATTGGACTGGCTGTGCAGAACTCTCGTAATTACGATGAAAATTTGGTTGATTCTTGGAATGCTTCTACAGACGAGTCGTTCTTCCGACGCGCATGCTACCAGAAAAATGTAGTGACGAACGAAACGATGGATAATACTTAAATCATAAATGTATGTTCAGTTTTTTATAATACTGCCTTGAATTTTGACATCAAAACAAAGTTGTATGCGCAGATAAGAGTGTTTTGGAAAAGTTCGACCATGAGTGTTAAATGTTTGTATCGATTAAAAACAATACCCTAAAGGAATTGATACTTTATTATAGCGAATAAGAAGGGTATTAAACCTTCGATTCTAAGCAAGTTAACAAGTTTTTTTTCTTCCATTTTTTATTGACAGCATTATATTTTATTTATTATTGAATTCATGTCATTGTACTACAGGCAGTACTTATAAGTAGTACGTACGAGTATATATTTCAGTAAGTATATTAAATATACTTATATACATTTGTGGGCGGTTGTGTGAGTGTTTGTATTGTATACATACAAGTATGTGTGGGTGGGTTTCAGTGGTGGTGAATCTGTATATATTTCGGCGTTTATTGTCAAGTTAGCAATTTTTTTTTTCGCTGAGCACTTGAAACGGAAATCATTATATAAATCAAAGACAGTTTAGAAAGCTGCGCAACTTTCGAGTTATTTTTGGTTTAAGTTACGTCCGTCTGTCCGTCGGTTTGTCTGTCTTACTGTCTGCCTGCCTCTATGTCTGGGATATGTGTGGGATTTGTCCTTCTTTATGCAGACGTGGGTAGTAAGTGGCTGCCTTTTGGGGTTGCAGCTTAGTCCGTCGTTGTCAATGTCGTACTGTCCTCTCAAGGCAGCATGTGTACAACTTAAAATAAGCACGTTAAATTCTCAATTTTTTAAGGGTTGCATGTCGCGAAAATAGTATTTAAAAAGAAAAAAGAAAATGGAAAACGACATTTTACACGCTCATTAGCACACAATAATGAAATATACATACTAAATGTGAAATATATAAAAATTATATAGAAAGGACAAAATAAAATGTGGCAGGAGTCGCAAATGCCATTTAATTATTTTACGCAATGTGTGCGGCGTGCGTTTTACTCCTCTTTCACCCTCCACCTTACAAGCATTTCTGTTGCGGAAGTGCTGCCATGCTCATTTCCGTTTCCGCTGCGCATTGTTCCCCCCGTTTATTCTTTTCTGCGAATCAAAAGCAAACGAGCAAAATCAATTTGTGAAAAAAAAAACTAAAATTTATTAAAGCTCAAAAGTTGCTCAAGTTATTTTTTGTCAACTTTGCCAAATTGCGGCTAAAATAAGTCTTCGGCCTTTTAAGCGTTTAATTTGAAGTTTTTGACTTGTACACTTTATCCACTTAACCGTCGTCCATGGGGATTTGGCTTAGCGTCTTATTTTTTCTATTTTTCCCGCCAACATCTCCGTATCTATATTTCAACGTTTATTCGCTATCATGCATTCGCCTTTAGTCAGCTGTTTCGTAGCCATAATAATGGTTCTCAAGTTATTCGGGCGCTATTAGCGTTTTATATTTATTTTAATGCCGTATTTATATTTCATAAAATGGCATTCTCTTCCAAAAATTGCAGACAAACCCATAGTAAATTGTCTGGCATAGACAAAAAAACATAGCACAATTTCGTGGTTATTTTTAACTTGTGTATTTGTAAACCATTTTAATTTGTTAATCATTAAAATATTTTGTTTACCTTTCAATGCCTAGTTAAAATCTTTGTTTATTTGTTATTTTAAAATCTTAGTAACCAAAATTTTATACACTTCAATTGAGCGGTTTGAGCTGAAAAAAGACATGCACGATGGCAATACAATAGCATCAAATTACGAACGGCTGCCCTTGTCCCCCTGAAAAAAAGATGATATATGATTTTTCTGATTTTTTTTGATTTTATCTTCCGGAACAATTTAAGACTTTATTTGACTGGCAACCGTCGACAAGGTAACATATACATGAACGGCATCTAAAGTTCATCTCGATAAAACAAGAAAAAACGTTAACTTCGGTTGAACCGAAGCTCTAATACCATTCACACGAAACTTTAAATAGTATTGTACATACATAAAAGTGGCGGTTTAAATAGGCGGTGGTACATGCTCACTAGTAGATATGTATGAAGCGATGTAGTAGATGTGTAAGATGCCGCCATATCGAATTTCAAGTTGATATTGACGTTTTCCATACAAATGCATAAAAGTGAACAGTGGGTTTATATGGGACTACCTCAAAAAGTGGGCGGGACACGCCCCTTTGTATATGTATATGAAGCGGTTGTCTATTAAAATCCACAAAATTAAATTGCAAGCTAATATTGATCTAAATGAGGGATTTTTTCATAAAAAGCACAAAATTGCACGGTGGGTTTGTATGGGGGCTACCTCAATAAGTGAGCGGGCCACGCCCGAAGTTTTCTTACAAAAAGTCAAAAGTCGGCAGTAGGTTTGTATGGGAGCTCTATTAAACTACAATAAAAAGAAGTATATGTGAAAAATTTCAACTGGATAGCATAAAAATTGGTCCCAAAAAAATGAGCAACAACATACAGACGGACAGACAGACAGACAGACAGACAGACAGACGGAAATATACTGTATACTTTATGGGGTCTGCGAAGGCTCCTTTAATGCGTTACAAACTTTCAGACATAGTATAATATGTAACAATTTAAACAAATAATTATAATTTTTTTCCTTACACCTTGTCATCAGAATGAGTTTGGATTGTTTCACTTAAATGTTTTAGAATAGAACGCTAAATCGATTTCGAGTATTGTTTCAGCTGGTTTCAGACTGAGAGTCAATCTTACACTTAAAAGCGTAAAGTAACAGAGTTAGTTCGTATTAAGTCGTAAGTATTTGGTTGATGTGTTGCATGGCATTAAAACCAGGATAAACCAGAAAAAAATTATGTTGTGATTTGGGACCCCGCTTTAAAATCTCTCCTCAAAATGGAATTTTTAAATAGACTGTCATTCTTCCTTGATGTGATAGTAAGCCCTTTCACTATGTTGTTTAAGCGTTTGAGATTATGAAAATTTCATAACTGTATTGTGAATACACATATTCACATTTGCTCTGCGTAACTGCTTAACTTTTGACTGGGCAACTGTATACAGAAACAGACGTTCGAAAATGTTTTAAGTCCATATAATTCGCAAAGAGTTCTAAAATTGTTGCTATTTGTAAAATCTTCGTAATCGAACTCAATTAACTACAAAAACATCAAATTTTTTACCATGGAAAGTTGTTTATGAAAAAATCCAAAAATGTGGGTGGTAGGCTACCCCTAAAACGAGAGCTTTTTCTCTATATTTCATACAAAATCCCTAAAGTGGGCTATATGTTTGTGTGGGGGCTATCCCAAGAAATGTACGGGACATGCCCCTTGACATTTACGTGTACCGTCCGTTTATAAGAAGGCAAGTTTTAGCAACATCCAGACAGACAGACGGACATGGCTACATTGACTTATCTAGTCAAACTGATATATATATATATATATATATATATATATATATATATATATATATATATATATATATATATATATATATATATATATATATATATATATATATATATATATATATATATATATATATATATATATATATATATATACATATATAGTTTATGGGGTCTACGATGCTTCATTTAATGCGTTACACTGTTTACGTTTACGTTACGTTTTATAACATCAGAGTTCCCAATACAATATTAATTTTTTCTCTCAACATAAATAATAATTTTGTTTTGGGTATTTTATAAAATAAATATATTCATAAAATATGTAATTCGGACACAAATAAGATAGGTCGTCACAATGTTTTCCAAGTATATCTGCAAACAATTTCATTTACATGCAGTCTGTAATCTATATTTGTTATCTACTACAACTCTGCGTAGCACAAAACTCGTCTGTGCATTAAACACTGCTTTAAATAAAATCTACGAGATTTCTTTGATACCTACGAAATTTCTCTATGAAATTCAAATCACCAGACGAAATTTTTTCTAGAAATTTCTGTGACACTCCTATATATGTGAATGACAGGGAATAAAACTGGCACCGGAACCGGAACCGTTAACCAAAATTAACCAATTCAAATTGAGAACCGGAACCGATATTATTATTTTTTTTTTACATCGAAACATTTTACCGAAATAAAATAAAATTAGAGAACCGTACCGGAACCACAACATTCATATAAGTATAGTTTCGGTTCTGACTTTTATTTGTTTCTAAAATGTATAATTACTTATGCAGAATGAACAAAGGAATGATAAAAAAAAAACAGCTGCTACCATGTACCTACAATATGTGTAGTGTCAATATTTGCGCAGTTTTTCAAAAGCCCTTTTAGTTTACAGAGCCCTTGTCAAAAAGCTTCGCACGTCGTTCTTAATCTACCTAATGCTTGATAAGAAGTTAAAGAAGATAGCAACTGATTGTCCTACTCGTTGGAGGACGACCTATATGATGTTGGATGTTGGAGTATCTACTGATGAAAGAAAAGTCTGAGATTATAAAAAATAATCTATTAGCATCAATTAAGTGATTTTTTTTTAGACTAAAACGATTAAACAACAAAGAAAACTGAAATGATGGTTAGTAACTTTCGCAGAACCATTCGAATTGTCAAAAGTTACTGTCGCAGTTCCTGCTAAGCAAGTAAACGTAAATTGTTTTTTAGGCGTCAAGTTTAATATGAATCCGCATAGGAATCGAACGAAAAATCTCTGATTACAATTAAACAAGAAAAAAATGATAACTTCGGTAGAACCGAAGCTTCAATACTCTTCACACGCATTAAACAAATTACTGCCAAGACCGTTGGGCTTATGAACACTATCTCTAAAATTACGATGTTTGTATTTACTTTATCTTGAAAAAAGAATAGTTTATTTCATAAAGTTTGAATAACATGTTATTTATTTAATGTATGGTCCTTGGAACTTTGGGAATAGTAATTATTCTCTTCTTTTTTTTTGGGAATTTTAATATTCACCGGTACTGATACCGTAGCGGTACGCCGAAACTAAAACCCAAGAACCGTATCGAATCTTATAACGAAACTCACGTTTCCGTACCGAAATCGGAACCTAAACTGAAATACATTTCGGTTGTATTCCCGGGTCAATGGTATAAAAGTCGTATAATGCATCCACTTGATTTTCGTTCAAAACAGCTGTGTTTAACAGCTTTTACCGTAACAGTTTTGGCTATGTTAACTTTTCTGGTACAGAAAATTAAGTTGTTTTTCTAATCCTACTAATATTATAAACATGAAAGTTTATACGGATGTGCGGATATTTGTTACTCTTTCACGCAAAAACTACTGAATGGATTTTAATGAAGTTTTACAATAATATAGCTCATACATCAGAATAACATATAGGCTATAATATATGGCGATATATACATAAATGTAATGAATAAATTTAAATGAAATGTAACGTAAAGTAGGCAGAAATTAGTATGAGCGAGATGGCGATAATTAAAACATGATGTATAGCTGAAAGCCACAGATTGTATAGCGCTCATGTGTTTCTCTCATATGGTCATGTGTGCGTGATCAAAGAGAAAGAACGAAAGTATACGTATATTCGAAGTAAAATGTGGTAACAGCATTTTATCGCATTGGAAATGATTCGTCATTTTATGTAAGTGGGCCCCTACAATGTTGTGAGGGCCGACTAGTGAATTTATAAATTTATAAAACAAAATTTCGTTATTTGAAATTCTTTTAAAAAATGACTTTATGCCACTAAATGGGTACATTTACCCTGTACACTCATATATTTTCAATTCGCAGTTTTAAATTTAAAGTCATTTCAAAGTGTCGTCGTTAAAATTTTTTTGTGATTCGCTTCTAATTCGCTTTTTAACTTCATGCGCGGCACGCAATTAACCAAAGTGAAAATGATTGATGATATTTTAAATATCTCTACTCGACTCGACTCGACTCGACAAAAGCAGCAAAAGCAATCCAAAGCAGCAACCGAAAAACGCAAACAAAAAAAAAACCAAAAACAGGCGAGAGTAAAATGCCACAAAATGCCGCACTACAACAACAACAACAAATACAAAAACAACACACAACTACAATAATATAAATGGCAGCAACGCCAACAACAACAACAACAACAGCAACCATAAAAGCCAAAAGGAACAAAGTACCACAAAAACTGTTTTATAGCCAAACATAATTTGCAGTGATTTTTCTGCGTTTTGCTTTTGTTTGAAAACAAAATAAAAAAAAATACAAATTTTTTTAAATATTTTTTCTCACTTCTGCTTTTACTTTTGTGAGTTTTTCTTTTAAATTTGTTGTTGTTGTTGTTGTTTTCTTTTGGTTTTATTTTACCGACATTTGATCCTAAAGGATAATTTTTGTTAGATTTTAACATTTTGAAATAATTGTCTTTACTGTGTTAATCGTTTTTGTATGTCGTAAACATCATGGGTCTTTTGGGTCACTGGGAAATAGGCTAAAGTAGCCAGTTACGTTTATCTAAGACTAAATGTCAGAAATAAAACGTAGAACGTGCAGTGCGACATAAACCAATATCTCAAATGAAGAACCAATACTCTATCACCCACTATTCTTTCAACTCAAAATTCCTGATAGCTCTGCTCTATGGTCTTCATTTCCTGGTAAAGCCTTTCACCATGATCGTGACATACGTCACCGAGAGTCCCTAACTCTCTGAATGACAGAAAATTTAATAGAAATACGTTTACTTCGAACCTCGAAGCTTCTTTGTTGCTGTTGTTTCTTTCTTTGTCTTGTTCTTGTTATATGCACTTGCTTCTCTTTCTATCTTACGCGTTTATATGGATTGGCCTGAGTCAGCGCTCAGTACGCTACCTTATTATTTTACCATAATCCAGCTGCTTTCTTTTTTGTTCCTTTCGGTTTCCTTTTTTCCGAACTGCAAGTACTTAGCGAAATTTTATAAACTACATATGTGAAACTATCTGATCGATGTAAGCCACGCATCGAGCATCTATCTACATGGAAATAGAAGAACATAATTTTTTAGCACCGGCCCAGCATTTTCACTCGACGGCCCCGACCTTAGGCCGAATCGATGTTGGGACCTCGTATCGTTTGTACATGTAACATGCTCGAAGCGTGGCTTCCTACATGGAAAAATGTAAAGCATTCCAAAACGTTTACAAACAAGTGCAATCCCATTGTTTCCGGACCCCAAAAGACTCACAGACCCGCTGGAAAAACGCCTTTTCACACTCAACAAAACGGAACAAGAAAGGCGTGAACTTGAGGATGTTGAGAATGTGATAGAAATGAAGTGAGTAATTTGTATCAAAACTTCAAGCGGCTTATCAATACTTTAAGCCCAGTGTTTCTTTCTGTAATGAAAGAAGGAAAATTGATGGCTGGTTAGAGACTATGGAGAATGAATATATAGAACTACTAATTAATTATTGCTTTCGTGCAGAGCCGCCGGACTATAACGAAGTCGACTCAGTAATTATTAAGCTGAAGAATAACTAAGCGACAGGCTCCGGATAAGCTACCAGCTGAGTTATTCAAGAGACGAAGAGTTGGAAAGGCGTTTGCACCCATCCTTATGTAAGACATTATCTGATGAATGCATGCCCACGATTTGAATCTCAGTGTGGCTTATCTTCAAGAAAGAAGACTTCGCTATCTTCGCGAACCAGTTCTCCGAACACTTTGATACCAAAAAAGGTTGCAGACGAAGAAGGGTGATGCTTTATCGTGCGACTTTTTTAATCTCCTGTTTGAGCACATCCTACGCCAATACCCATACGTATAACGGACGGGCTCCTATATTTCATAAGAAAGGGACGCTACTTGCGTATGTTATTGACATTAACATCGTCGGTACGAACGAAAGGCGAGTTTGTAAGACGTTCTCGTAGATTGAGAAACAGCCAAGTCTCATGGGCTTAGAGGTGAACGAGGACATTACTAAGTGCGTTGTATCCGCTCACAGGCCGTCGTCGTTTCTTGAACGGTCTGTGCCTATGGAGAGTATCAACTTAAATGTTGTAGAAAACTTCATCTACAATGGAACAGAGATAGCCATCAAGAACAACGTCAGCCTGGAAATCATGCGATAAATCTCGCTTACTATTTGCTGCTACTACGGGCTCAGCAAACACAGAAGTAAATAGATCGAAGTACGAAAATAAAAATATATAAGACGCCGATAATTCAGTTCCAGCACAGAGGGATTGCATGGGCAACATAAACTGAATTGGTAGACAACATCAAAGAAGGCGAGCGAGCATGAAAGATGACATTGACGCGCACTTGACTATAGCGACTGGTGCGCCTTCCTAAGGGCGGTAATAACATTTACTAACGATTTTAGGTTAGTGATATTGTTCCTCAGTTTTAGGGTGGGTGGCGAACTGGGAAACGTTCCCCCCACAGTTTTTTTGTTCAGTAAAAAACAAATATTTTCTCCCCTTTCCCCGAGAGTTGTAGATTTCCCTCCACCACCAAGAGAGCGTTCTGGATCCGATGGATTATTTTATGAAAATGAAGCGAAAAATATATTTTTGAATCCGCCATTGATTATACTATTCACACTACGTATATAATTTAGTGACGGAATTTGTAACGCATTGAAGGAAGCATCAGAGATCCAGGGAACCCATAAAATTTCGTATATATTCTTGATAAGCTTTACGAGACGACATGTATCTATCCCACCCTTGTCTGTATAAATCAAAACGAGCTCCGTTTTTAAGATATCGATCTGAAATCTGCTATGTAGACTTTTGCTGTTCGTTTAGGGGTAGCACCCTTTCAAACCCACCTCCACCACTTTTCGGATTTTGGATGAAACAATCTGTGAAATAAATTAAACTTGAAAATTTATTCCTTTATCTAAATCTATAGCTCAGCTGAATCAAAGAATTCAAAGAAAACCTAAATACCTCCAATTAAATCTTTGTATGGGGATGGTCAATAAGGGTGCATTTCCATGCTTTGCCGTGGGCGCCATTTTACTTATGACCGGCACTGTTTGTGACACGGTAATTTTAAATGTGTTGTGAATCTATTTGTAAATTTCTTTTGTTTCAAGAAAAAATAAAATTAAGTCTGTTGAAAAAAAAAACACACACACACACACATTTCATAAGCATAAAAATATGCTCAAAGAATGCCTACCGTCAAAGTCACTCATCCACTGCTTTTGTCTCTTAATGTGACATTTCATTTCTGAAAAAGAAAATTCATGAAAATGCGGGAAGCTTTTCTAGAAATTATGAAAATAAGCATGAAAAGTGTGAAATTAGTTGGTTTACTTGTTTCATAAATTGCCATTATGCTTGAAAACGCACAGACAGACAGACACATTGCCTGATTAGAGTTTTGCTAATACATAATATCGAAATGTATCTCATAAATGTGCAAGTATAGTATGCATGTATGTATCTGAATGTAATTAATAAGCACAATCGATCGAATGAGTTGGCTCGAATTGGACAGAAGTAGATGAACGATGTGATACAATTTGGTGGCTCTACTATGAAAATGAAATATGAGCCAATTATATTCTGCCGTACGCATAAATTAATGATTAATTGCAAAATAAATTGACTTGCGTCACTTAATTACGTCGCGATATGTCAACGACGACGACAATGATTGTGTCTCTGTCTCTCTCTCTCTCTCTCTCTCTCTCTCTCTCTTTAGCATAACTTTCTCCATCTCCTTCTGTGAGGGTAACCTTAAAAGTTTTTTAATTTTATTTTTTTATTTTACAAAACAAAATGCTTTAATTGCTATAATTGAGGTGCCTGGCTATATTAAAGTGGATTAATGTTGATGATTAGGTGAATGACACTCATAAAAATATACAATGTGTTGTACGTATTCATTTCGTTCGTTTTGTTGTGTTAAAACATTCACCTATTTTAAAAACAAAATGAATGAATACATTATTCTAGGTATTGCCCATCGCTAGCCACTACATTCCGAGTAAAAAAAAAGTGTTAATCTTTTGAGGCTATCCACGAATCAACCCAATTTTTGACTTTCTTGTAATTATGGTGCTGAAAAATCACTTTATCGTGTTTCTGCTCTAGTTACGGCCGTTATTGGTAGCGATCCTCCAGGATAGTTTTATTGATTGATAGTTAGAACAGTTTATAGTGACAGCTGATTACGATAAATACAGACCATGAGCTTTGAACCATGGATATTCGGTTTTTCATCGATGTTGATGCACGAACAGGCTAATCCCACAATTTTGACGCTTGGCATTATAAAAAGGAATCCATTTTTCATCGCCAGTTATTTACAAATATAAATTTTGTATATCGAAAATGTTCCGTAAATGGACGTAAACGTTGAGTTAATTGTTTCACTAATCGGTATTGTGTCTTAGATATCTGCAAATAAAAAATTAACTAAGTGTTTATGTCGCATCATGTTCGATTTACAAAATAAGAGATTCATAAGATTCTAAACTGCATATTGAAACCAGGTGTTCATTGGTTGTTTTTATTTCAATTTTTGGACGAACATCTGCAGAAATCGATTACATGATTTCTCTTTGTATACGAGTATTAGGGCGTAGATTTATAAAATGCCAAGAAAGTCTAGAAAAAACAGGCAGTTTTTGGTGTCAACTAGTATTAACGTATCAATATATACAGCAAGCCGATCGGAATAGTTCGTTTTAAATTAATTATATATGTTACAATTCTAGCGTAACCGTCGTACGCTGATACCTCCGCTCATTTGTCCACATTACATATGTACCGGATGTCATATATTTGCGTGACTTAGTTCAACGCAAGCACCTACCCCACCAATTTTACCGTCAATTCACAGCGTTGTTATTTCAGATGCTTATAATGTAGATGCATTGTTTCGGAGTTATTCTGGACGTAATTCTCGTTCTTCTCAGGTTTCATTTGTCTTTTTCTCTCCATCATTTGCTTTGATATGACAGTTTTTGTTCAATCTACATTTTTTTCCCAAATGCTGCATTCAATTTATAGTATTTTTGAAATTTATCTACTAAACTGGAAAGGTAAACTTTTTGTTGTTTTGCCAAGTCAAGGAAAAACTACACTCTAAGTATGTGAAACATTTGCGCGCACATATCAAAACTACCGATCGTGACTATATTTCACACGATCTATTTCATGACTTATCTAAAGGTTAGCTACAATTTTGATGGTCTGTAACTCACACTGATACATACATATATATGTATGTACATACAACATTCACCGATCGAATCAGGAAAAAATTTAGTATGTTATTGCATTTATGTTTTATTCGTTGCTATCCGTACGCCAAGCACAGCAACAAAAAACAGAAAGATAGTCACCAAAATAATTGCAATGCGCATACAAAGTAAAACTCGTAATCTCAGCATATAACTGGCTGCTCGCACGTTATGGTTTAATAACACAGGTCAACATGGTTTAGTTGTTGGAAAGCTAAGGGTCATTTCGGAAGTAATTTGCTACGTAGAATCCGAATCCGAGGTCAGAATTTTGAGATATTTGAGGTTATGTACCTGAAAAAAGGAGTTTTTTCCTACGGTTGTATATACATATATATAAAAAATTGACTTGCCTATTAAAATATATGTAGATATACATTAGATTAAAATTATTGCATTGCTCAGCAGATTGTCCAAACCGTTATGGTAACTCTCGTACATTTGGCATGTGCATGTGATAGTAGAGACTTCGAATTCGACGTCATCATTGCCATTGCCATCATCGTCGTCGGCTGCTGTTGACATTCGCAGTCAAACATGCTTAATTAATGCCAGCAACAACAGCAACAACAACAGCAACAATAATAATAACAAAATGGCGACAACGAACAATTATAATGAGTATGACAGCATTAACGGTAACATTAAAACAACTGCCGTCGCTGCTGCTGCTGCTGCTGCCAAAAATAAACACTGCCAGGCATAATAATAATGACATACAATGTACACACACAGTCATATTCCTTTTACGCTGGCTTTATCCTAAATGGCTTGGCTGCTGCGCTTCTTCAACTTTTTTCAGAGAGCTTTTGCTGTCTCTTTCTCATAATTAAACACAGCCCAGGATATAATAAGGCAAGCGTTTAATAATTTGAAGCGGCCTAGAGACGATTTGGGGTGGTGCGCAAATGAAAAATTAATGGCGACATGTAAAAATCAATAAACGTTTCAGCATCATCCAAAAGACAAGAACGAAGAATATCTATAAAATAAAGTTCGGTGCTCAAGGAGCAGAAGCACCAGCAGCACCAGCACTGCCCGCATGCATCAACATCTATGGTCTGGGGGGCATCATTTACCAGCACATCCGTCAACAGATTCGCCAACGATGCATCCTCCGTTTTCATGCCACTCACCTCATTGCTGTTTATTTTTTCTCGTTTTTTCTCTTTTTTTTTTTTTGTTTTTTTCCCGCATTACATAAAAAGCAATTAACGTTGAATTGATACGCACAACTGGAGCATTGAACTTTTTCGCTTACGAGGGTAAACTAAAACTTCTTGGCGTCTAAAACCAGATCAATATCAAATTTGTATCCGCTGGTCAATATGATATGTAAATATCAATTTTATCATATCATTCAATTATTAAAAATATCAATTTGATTTAAAAACATATCAAAAACGAAAACCACTATGAAAATTTCGTAAAATTATAAAAAAAAAAGAATATCAATATGATCAACAGTATGATCAATATATGATCAATACCCTAAGATTAAATTTCGAAACTTCCTCAAGCACAAAGTGAAATTGAAAAAAATCTGTAAGACTGTGAAAAGACAAGTGAATAACGATAATGGATCGTTTAAACCCCGAACAACACATTAAATTGTTTAAATCTATTGCAAAAGTGCACGAACGGCGATTTTTCGAACGAAATTTTCTTTAGCGATGGCGCGCATTTCTCACTCGGAGCACTGAAAGCCAGGGAAAGTCACTGTGTGGTTTGCATTATGGTGTGAAGACGTCATCCGTATTATTAGAAAACTACGCTTGAAGAACGGTTACAGTCAATATGGTATACTAAGGACTTATGATAATTGACATATTTGGCCGCCAATTGAATATTTGACAACGTTGGATTGCTCAAAATTCAGAACATTTTGAAACCAATATTCGTCAAGTTTTGGCCGAGATTACGACTTCCCAAAATGCGTAAAAAACTGTCGACAAATATCTCAAAATGATCGCCTGTTGCAATTAATCACTATCATTTATATGATATAATGTTTCACACATAATGCTAAGTTCTAAAGTTTATGATAAATAAGTTTTATGGAAATTTTTGTAAAGATTTCAATTCATCGATGAAAATTTTAAAACATTAAAAACCCAAAAATGTGCCATTTTTCGGTTTTTATGTTATTCTACATAATATTTTTCAGCGATTTAGTAACATACAACGAATATGTATCAATTACTTGTGAATTATAATTGAAGTTTAATATTCATTTTTAAAAAATTTAAAAAATATAATAATAATAATTGGTAAAAGCAAATATTTTCTGCACACCTAAACACATTAATCTAAACATTGATCCCTACAACACTATACAAATATTTAAATTTTTAGTTTTTTTGTTAAACACTTTAAAATGGTACAAATGGCATGGACAAAATCTCTGTTTATGCATTTAAATATACACCCTGTGATCTACAAATAACAGAACTTTGTAGATATAAAATAAAACAAGCATGGTATTATATTTCAAAGCTAATATTTATTCAAAATACGATCCATTTAACTCAATACAACGTTTGGAACGCTCAACCAATTTATCCATAGACTATTTAAACTCGCTTTTTGGGATGTTCTTTAGCACCTGTGTCACGGCTGCTTGTATGGCTGGAATGTCATCGTAAAATGCTTCTTGCATTGCAGTTTTCATTTTTGAGAAGAGAAAATAATCGCACGGTAATAGATCTGGCGACTACGGAGGGCGGTCGATGAGACAGATCTGTTTTCTTCATAAAAAATTCATTGACTTTTTTGGTCTTGTGAGGTGGTGCATTATCATGCTATAAGAACAGCTGCTTTCCTTTGGAATATTCAGGCCTAACACATAGAACTCTCGACCACAAACGATATTAAACTTGTAAATAATATGCTCCATTGACAATTTGACCTTCTGGAACAAATTCCTTGTGAACAATACCCTTGGAATCATTGAAAGTTATCAACATTGTCTTGATTCTTAACTTCTGAAAACGCAATTCTTTTTACTTTACTTTTTAGAACAACCTTTTATGTACATTTATAGTTTATGTACTTGTAAGACAATTCTGATTATTTAATTCATATTTGAACACACATACATATGTGCATATGTATGTTTTTATAACGCACATTAATGTAAAAAACCATTTTATTTTACTGAGGAATATGAGGGCTGCTATTTATATTTTGGGAACTGGCCACACTAATGTCAAAAGCTAAAATCTAGCAACACCATAATAAAGTTTGGCATTTTTTTGGCATAAACGTACGCACAAAGTTTTGATGTACAATTGCTATTTTTTTTTGTTTACAGTGAGTTAAGCAATTTGGAAAATTAAGAAAAGCAATTAAGCAAAAAAGCAATGGCAATTAAGAAAAGCAATTTGGCCAAAAAATGGAAATTTCAAGAGAAGGTTTTCGTTGGATTATTTTTCACAACTTTCGATGTGGATTATCTCAACAAGAATTTGTCAATGAACTCAGTTATTTGTGTGGCGAAAAAGCACCATCAAAAACAACAGTAAATCGCTGGTATAGTGAATTCAATCGTGGTCGTAGCTCGGTCGCAAGATCGTCATGTGACATATCGTGAGATAGAGGCATCTTTGTACATTAGTTCCACTTCAATACACGGTAATAGATCTGGCGACTACGGAGGGCGGTCGATGAGACAGATCTGTTTTCTTCATAAAAAATTCATTGACTTTTTTGGTCTTGTGAGGTGGTGCATTATCATGCTATAAGAACAGCTGCTTTCCTTTGGAATATTCAGGCCTAACACATAGAACTCTCGACCACAAACGATATTAAACTTGTAAATAATATGCTCCATTGACAATTTGACCTTCTGGAACAAATTCCTTGTGAACAATACCCTTGGAATCATTGAAAGTTATCAACATTGTCTTGATTCTTAACTTCTGAAAACGCAATTCTTTTTACTTTACTTTTTAGAACAACCTTTTATGTACATTTATAGTTTATGTACTTGTAAGACAATTCTGATTATTTAATTCATATTTGAACACACATACATATGTGCATATGTATGTTTTTATAACGCACATTAATGTAAAAAACCATTTTATTTTACTGAGGAATATGAGGGCTGCTATTTATATTTTGGGAACTGGCCACACTAATGTCAAAAGCTAAAATCTAGCAACACCATAATAAAGTTTGGCATTTTTTTGGCATAAACGTACGCACAAAGTTTTGATGTACAATTGCTATTTTTTTTTGTTTACAGTGAGTTAAGCAATTTGGAAAATTAAGAAAAGCAATTAAGCAAAAAAGCAATGGCAATTAAGAAAAGCAATTTGGCCAAAAAATGGAAATTTCAAGAGAAGGTTTTCGTTGGATTATTTTTCACAACTTTCGATGTGGATTATCTCAACAAGAATTTGTCAATGAACTCAGTTATTTGTGTGGCGAAAAAGCACCATCAAAAACAACAGTAAATCGCTGGTATAGTGAATTCAATCGTGGTCGTAGCTCGGTCGCAAGATCGTCATGTGACATATCGTGAGATAGAGGCATCTTTGTACATTAGTTCCACTTCAATACATTCCATTTTGCATGAACACTTAGCTGTAAAAAAAATTTGCTCTCGTTGGATACGCCATAATTTATCAATCGCACCAACAAAAGATGTTCGTGGAAGAAGCAAACCGAAGCACGTGATCGCCTGTTTCTTCAGCCGAATGGGTCATGTGGCCACTGTTCCGCTTGAGCAACGTAGGACGGTCAATTCTGAGTGGTACACGACCATTTCTTTGCCGGAAGTCTGCGGAGAAATTCGTAATATCAACCGCCAAAGACGAAGCATTCTCCATCATGACAATGCGAGCTCTCACACATATCGTCAAACAAGTGCATTTTTGAGAAGTCAAAACATCGAATTAATGACTCATCCTCCGTACAATCCTTTTTTGGCACCCAATGACTTCTTCTTGTTCCCGAGTATCAATGGTAAACTGAGTGGTCAACGATTTACGAGCGCCGAAGAAGCAGTTGAAGCGTTCAAAAACCATGTTTTGGAGGTGTCTCAAGAGGAATGGAACAAATGCTATGACAAATGGTTTGAACGAATGCAAAAGTGTATTGATCATCAAGGGGAATATTTTGAAAAACAATAAAGCTATTTTCATTTAAAAATGTTTGTTATTATTTGCTATTCCCGAAGTATAAGTAGTACCCCTCTTATGGACTAATTTTAAGGAAAAAGCTTCCTATTTTTTTAGGTAAAAAATTTGTAATTTAGGTCATATTACACATTTTTAAGGAACATTTTACCTTAAATTCAGCTTTTAGATAAAAAATAAAAATCTTTTTTAGATAATGTTTCCTAAATTGTAGGAAAATTATTTTTTAAGTGTACTATTTTCGATGCAATGCGATTAAGGTGTCAGATATAAATGACCCACTGAACAAAACTGTACTGTAAAAAAACTATAACAAAAATCTCTCATTATAAATACCACAAAAAAAGTCAAAATTCATGGTGTAGATGTAAATTTTGACCTAGTATTAATAAAATGGCTAATAATTGAAATATATAAGAAAAACATCGTATATAAAAAGAGACCTAGGCTATAGTGTCAATATATTACATAAGTAAAATCTACAGAATGGTTTTGATTTTTTCCTTACCTAGGATGAAGATACACTCCTGTACATTGCAGAATTCTAGTGAAACTGCTCTGTTCATACACACCATCCACTTAACTTGATTAACTTAACTTAAATTAGTAATCAGTCAGCAAAAGTCTCTGCTGAATGCACCTATTGACAATCAGTTAATATATTTCAAGAAGTCATAAGATTATTCAAGCGACCCTCGTATATCGCTACTCAGTAAGTCGAGTCGTTGAAACGCATTTGCGAAAGTTAAGCGGCATTAAGACGTAATTAAAACATCGATGCATTGCGTGGCTGGGCTGGGTTGGGCTGGCTCCAAAAAGCAAGAAGCGAATGAGCAAATGCTTGAAGCTGGGCGGCCACTTGGAGTGCGCTACTAAAAGTACTTTAGCTACTTTTCAGCTTCGCACCGATCCCGATCCCGCTCACGTTCCCGTTGCCGCTCTGCTGAGCTTCCTTCGAAAAAAGTTGCTACTTTTTTGCAACTTTGTGCGTTCGTAAATCAAACGTGCTTCGACTCGACGACGACTGCTTTCGCTGCCACTTCTGCCATTTGCGGCAGGCAGCCCACGCAGCAGCTGTGCGCCGAGAGCTATGCAACATTAGAGTGAAGCGACAGATGATAATGGCAGAGCTGGATGTAAGCCGCAGGGTGCAGGGTACAGGACGGTATAAGTCGCCGTCAAGCAGACGAAAGATTATTTGTATTTAATTTCAAGTGTTTTAGCATTTCATTTGCAGCATGAGCAGCAGCAGCAGCAGCAGCAGCATGCCTCGCTGACTGACTGACTAGCTGACTGAATGGATAGCAGTCGTCATGATAATGATGTTGCCTCAGAGTAGTGGAAGTGGAATTGAAATGGATGAAATCGTTGCCTGTGAATTGTTACAGTTGAAGTCGGGCATCAACTTATTTTCGTCATTC
The DNA here is from genome assembly GCA_035044765.1 of Leucophenga montana. Lineage (NCBI taxonomy): Eukaryota > Metazoa > Arthropoda > Insecta > Diptera > Drosophilidae > Leucophenga > Leucophenga montana. Next base: position 506,821 of record JAWNNQ010000418.1, read on the forward strand.
ACTCCTCCGTTACGTTGCGCCTCCTTCACTCTCTGCGTATAAAACTCAATTATAATTAAGCATTTAAGTGGAAATAAACGCTCAGCAAATGAAGCGAACTCGAGACATCGTCGCGACGCAATAGTAATAGGGATGGGAGCAACTGTAGCAAACAAGGATAGAGTGAAGAGTGCGCTTCAAGGATATTTAATTGTTGCCAGAGCGCGTTATTCATTTCGTTGTCAGGAAATATTTAATTACGACTGCTGCTTTCTGGCCTTTCGAATATTTTGTGGATTTGTCGATAGAAAAGTGAAATACAAATCGAATCGAAATATGATTGCGCAGTTGGTTGCCATATCAGAAAAATCTAATGGACAAAATACGTCAATGAGCGCATTTGAGACAACTAATTTCTATGTTCGGTAGAAATGTATCCTTTGAAGTTATAATTGTTATTAACATACTTTTGTAATTTGTAAGCGATTAAAAAGATTTGTGTATCTATATACAATATCTATATACAACATATTAAGCCTTTGACTATGCTTTCGTTTATTTCTTTAATGTTGTTCGAAAACAGCTGCTGTTAAAACCCGTCAGTTACTTCTTTCAGTGCATACTTCACATTCAAATCGCTTATCATCATCATCAACATCAGTTAACTAGGAGATTCGCATAAAACTCTTAAATGCTCAAGTTTTCAATTGAAAAAATACAAATTAAAGGAAAAACTGCTGTTGCTGCTTCTTGAAACAGATTTTGGAGTGTGCCAAGCACAAGGCACTGCTGTGCATAGCTACCATCATCCGACCTCCATTTGTGCTTCAGCGCATATTTATATAGAGCTTCAACAATTTAAACTAACTGAAGGCATTGCAAGTTAAAATATGCATAGCTAAAAAATGAAAGTATCTCAATTAATGTTGAAGTATGTGCTCTGCTATTGTTGTCAGTTCTCTTCCACAAGATTTGACTCAATTGTTATGGAGCTCTTTAAATGTAGCAAATTTAATTATCACAGCATTTTGTCCTCTAACGAGTAGGTAAGGTACTAGTCAGAATATTGAATTCCCGACCTGCTAAAACTTGCTTTTAATATAACTAGCTGTTTTATAAAAGCAGTGCTAAAACAGCTGAAGTTGATCCGATAAAAATTTAACTTAGCTTTTTAAATCGTTGCTTTCTGAAATTCGATTTGAAACGATGTTCTAGAACTAACATTAGTAAAGCCCAATACTGAGATCCATGAACATTTTTGCTACCGAAATTGTAAATTATTACTGGTATGTCAAACAAACAAAAAAGAGTGTTCTAAAATCAACATGAAATTCTTGAATCAAATATTTATTATGTGAAAAGTCCACAGATATTGTTTTTTCTTTAGTTTTTTCTGACGGAAATGCAAAGGATCAAACTTTTTCCCTCCTTTTTTTTGAGTATATAAAGTATTTTCGGTAGCAAACATTTATGTTGTCTGAGTACTCGATGAAAAACAGTTCGTGTCGAAAATTTTTGATTGTTGTTTGACAGAGTTTTTTGTATGAAGTTTTCTCGGTATCAAAAATTTGCCTAGATCGCAGTATTGAGCTTAATACTGGACTATAATAGGTCTAAAGTAGTACTTTTTCTTGGTGAATCATTCATATTATGTGGCATGTTTTAAAGAAATTTGCCAGCAGTAGCCAATATAATCAGGTAAAGATAAATAATACTTGTCAACAACCAAAAAAAGGTAATAACATATTTTTTTCAGGGTGTTTTTGAGTCGCTGTATCCAGAAATACCCTTAATTTTTTCCAATTGGCTCTTATTAAACGTAAGTTTAAAATTTTACCAATAGTACGTGTTGTAGGCCAGCGAATTCTTCACTACAAATACCTTTGTGTAGAAGAGATTGGGTTATTGGATGTAAATCGATCAATGTTACAATGGAGAAAGTAATATATCTGCAATATATAATTTGTTTCACAGGACCGTAAAAATTATGCAAAAGTGAAAACTAAAAAAAAAAGAAAAAACAAGGAAAAAAAGTTTACTTCGGTAGAACCGAACCACTTGAAGTTTCAAGCTGTGACCCTAAACGTGGAATGTAAGTTTGTTGGAGCTTACCCCTATAATTGGACGTGACACGCCCCTTGATAATTATGCGAAGCGAAGCGTCCATGTCGTCAAATGTTAAGTTGATTTGGCATGAAATGATAAAGTTCTTCATGAAAAGTACAAAAAGTGGGTGGTGAGTTTTTGTGTGGCTCCATATATGAAGCGTTCGTCCATAATAAGCCAATATATTAAATTTTAAGTTGATATTTGCTATAAATAGGAAATTTTCATACAATATCCCAAAAATGGGCTGTCCCTAAAAGTGGACGTGACTCTCCTCTTGATATTTATGTGAAGCGTCCGGCCATAAGAAGCCGTCATGTGAAAATTCAAGTCGATATTGACTGCAATACAAAAAGCCAAAAGTAGGCGGGTGGTTTGTATGGGGGCTACCTCAAAAAGTGGGGTATCGCACCCATTGATATATATGTGAAGAATTCTTTCATAAGAAGCCACCATTGATGAATCTTGTTATGCATTTTGCCAGCAATATAAAAGCCATCAGATAATGTCTTAGCATCATAGATAAAGTTTACGATTGCTTCCAAACGTCTATAAGAGTCTGATGAGCTTTTGAAAAAATTTCTGAAAATGTTGTTATTAAGAACACAAGACAGAAAAGAGTAATGTGCATTGGACAAACATTGAAGTCCACAATAAGGAATACTTCAACTTCATGGATCTTGGAGAGAGATAGTATATCAATCACGAAAATTTTCTTCAAGAATTCTTGACGTTTATGAAACATGGTTTATCGAAAAGTTACAACGATTCATGTGTTGAGTTGAGACGGGTTAGTTTTTACAAAAAAATTTCTGGTTACAAAATTGTTTTGGCAGATCGACAGACTGACAAACGGATATGTCTAGATCGGCTTGTCTCTTCGTGTTGAACACGTGTATATTGTATTTAATATAGAGTCTCTTATTTCTGCTTCGAAGTGAGTACTTTTAACTAGACCAACCTTTCTATTCTTCAAATGAAAAGATAATTTTGTTTGAGTTATATTAGAGCTGATTGGACTCAATCCAAACAATGAATGTTTATTAATATTTAACTAAACCAACTTCCGATTAAATTCTTCGAATACGAATCCAGTAAGTCAAAAACAAGATATAGTAACACAATCGTTTCTCACTGTTCTAGAAATGGGGCCGTTGAACTATTATGTAACCCATTTTTTTTAATTTTTTCATCCCCTCTTCCGTGTTAAATCTTTGTCTCAAATATGTATAACTGAGTGGATCCAGCCATGTCCGTTCGTCCTTCGTATATTTAAACAACGAGATCTCGGAAACTATAAAAGATAGAACCTCCAAACTTAGATTCCTGTGGTTCTCGCGCAGGTCAAATGCATTAAAATATTAGATGAAACACCCACAATGTGCTCACAATAAGGCTCAATCCGAGAAATTAAAAATAAAATAGAAAAAACCAAAAGAATTCACGAAGTGAGGTAATACGAACTGTCAAAAGGCGTGCGAAAAAGAGAAGATACAGGGTGTCTCAAAAGACAGTTCACATTTGATTTGCTGATTGCGTGAACGGAACTATTCCGAGGGGCGCGGGAGGTATGTCAATCGGTAGCCTAGCTTTTGGGAATTTAGTCGCTCGGGAGCGGACCGTTCAATGTGCGTACGTGAGTTTTACAAAAACGGTAATTCAGTGACTGTAGCGCGTAGAAAATTGTGCAGTATTCGACATGTTCGTCATTTATATGATGCGACAATCCCTCGACTCATTGGAAAATGGTTCGAGAAGTTTGAAGAGACCGGTTTAACGCTGGAAAAATCAAAATTCGGGCGTCCAAGGTCTTCGAGAACGATCGAAAACGTAGACAGTGCTACTCAGTCTGTTCGTGACAACCCGGTCCTTTCGATTCGGAAGCGTGCTGTTGCTTTAAACGTGCATAGATCATCATTGTTCCGTATTTTACACAAAGATTTAAAGCTGCACCCCTACAAAATTCAGTTGGTGCAAGAATTAAAGCCTCAGGATTCATAAACCAGATTGATCTTCAGGAGATTTGACATAAATTGGCCTCCACGAAGCTCCGATTTAACCCCTATGGACTTTTTCCTGCGGGGTTACATCAAATCTAAAGTTTACGGCAACAAACCGACTTCCCTGACACAATTAAAAGAAAATTTCGCTCACGAAATGGCAGCCATCACTGAGAATACCTGCCGAGCCTTCATATGCCAATTCGTGCTCGATTAAATGAATGCCGTGAACGCAACGGTTTACATTTGGACAATATCATTTTTCAGAAATAAATTCCCAAAGTGTGTATTTTAATATGTAGTAAACATTTTTCCATTAAACTACTTAATTTGTTTGTATCAATTTTTGAAATGTGAACTTTCTTTTGAGACACTCCGTATTTGGCGGCTTAAGAGCGGTGCAATTACTCTACTATTTTGTTTGGCAATCTATCCCTGTCTCGTTCTAAAGCTCTCGTATGAAATTATGTAAATATAGGAACATAAAAGAGAGCAGCCAAGCGAATAGCGGCACCTGTTGTTACATATTTGTTTACGAGTATAAGCCAGTCGGTACCCACGGTGTTCTCAAAAACAGAAAAACCATGCAAACTAATAACAATGGTATAAATTAGCCACATTAAGTTCAATTTAAAATGCATATGAATATATAAATATATAAATTCGAAACGCTTATAAGACGCAAAATTGTATAAATATGTAGATATGACTGTAAAAACTTCGTACTCATCTGTAGCGCTTTCTGATCATTTGATGTTAATAATATTTGGAAGAATGTTGAACAATCACACACTTATTATGTGTACTGAATTTCAAAACCATGACAAACGTGCGGCAGGGTATTTCGAAGTCGTGAATTGACCACTGCTGCATTTTTTCTTGTTTTTAATATCATATGCTTTGAAATATGTATTTATTTTATATTGATCACTATTTAAATAACTTGAGAAAAGTTGCATAACAAACTGCATCAAAACCCAGCCCCTCCCCTCATTGTAACACTTGGTAGCAAGTCGAGAACCTCCACACACCTCTTCGCGTTACGTAATACTAAAACGGCACAAATTCACCTTTTCCAATTTCAAAACTGTTTTTCACAACTACAAATAAATGGAGAGTCATAAAGCAATACTATCTTCAGGCTCGAAATTTGGAGACAAAAAAAAAAAAAAATAACACTAGTCACCATGTTTTTTATTTATGTTCTCAAAGTTTTCATTGCATTCATATATATATATAAGTATATAAGTGTATGTTGTGTGTAATTAATGTAACTTAAGCATAAAAGTATCTCAATTAATGACGAAGTACGCGCTCTATTATTATTGTTGTACTTGCTGAGACTTCTGTTGTTAATGATGATGACGATTATAACGTTAAGTCGAGCAGTCGTTCCGTCGAGCAGGCAATTGGAAAGCTGCCACACTGCCTCAAAATGGCAAACAAGATACTCTGCTCTGCATTTGGCTCAACTGAACTGAGCGGAATTGTGCTCGATTTCAAGTTTTGCTCAGCATTTAGCAACATTTAATTTATGTTTGCTTGCTTTATTTTATTTTATTTTTATTTATTTATTTTTCTTTTTTTTTTTTGGCTATGTGGCAAAAAAGTTGGGAGAAAAAGTAAAACCCAAAATGCAAAATGCTAAATTAAATGGTATAAGTTGTACTTGCTGTTGATGTGAAATTTTAATGACTTTTTAAATGTAATGAAAGTAATTTTCGAAATGTGAATGAGCTGGCGCAACTGAAACAAGAGCAGCCAGAGCACTAATACAATATATTTATATAGTATATATAGTTTGTAGTTGATGTTGTTGTTGTTGTTGTGGTTGCTTACATAATATATTTTACTATAGAAAAAACAAGCGAAAACTTTAATTTTGGTAGAATCGAAGCTTCAATACACTTCTTATGAAATTACAATTTGGACTGCTGTTCACTCTGGACGCTGGTTTATGTAAAATTATGCATGGAAATACACAAATATACCGTTACCTAGGTGAATGGACCAAGTAAAAAAAAAAATCAATCCTCTTCAATTCACTCTGATGCCAAAAAGTATTAATGAAAGTTTTAGTGTCTTATGATTATGTGAGTTTCACCTAATATCTATGTACTTATATCTACAAGAAAGATCTCGCTTACAACATATTATTTTATCATAAAGATAAGGTAATATATCCATAATAAAGGCCCTACACACACACAATGTGTTTATATTTAATGGTCCATATAAGATCTGCATCTTCATATAAGGAATAGTTGGTACATCTGGTCCAATATTAATAAACATTATACTCACTTAATTCGAACTTAATAGTTTGTATAATAAAGAAGCTGTCTGCAACAGGATCCGTAAATATAGCGAACGATAATACTATGTGCTATACGATCATATCTGTCAATGTTTGCTATTCTATGGGAGTTAATGTTAGAAGTATTCATACCAAATTTTATTTTCTGTACTAGGTACTTATCTCGTATATATATTTTTATGGTGGTTACAAGGTATTGATCTGATATGCTCAAAGCTTCAGTAATAAAACAAAAAAGAACGCGTTGCAGCTGAGTGTGCTCGACTTCGGAATACCCTGTATCTTGTTTAAGGTTCCTTATGTGAACCAAAGTTTATATTCTCTTCTGGTGCGAGCTGGGCATATGCACGATATTATATTAGAATTGATGACAAATTTGAATTAATGCAAATTAAAAACAATAAATGTATATACAAAACCTCAAAAATGTAGGGTGGAAAACGAAATAATTAAAGGACAACATAAAAGTACGTTGAATAGCTATTCCTAGCATTTCTATTTTGTGAATGGTGCCTTCGAAAACTTTTACCCACACTCCAATTAGATTTAACTATTTATTTATTTTGGGTTTTTATGTATTTTATCTTACTCTACGTCTACCTCTACCTCTCGCTCTCGGTCTATCTCTCTCTTTATTTTATATCCTAAGGATTATTGTAGCATTTAATTTGTGAGAGTCGCAAGCTGACAACTCGGGCAAATTCAATGACTGTCTGTCTGTCTGTCTGCCTGTCTGTCTGTCTGTCTGTCTGTCTGTTTGCCTGCTTGGCCTCGACGTGCGCTTGAAAAGGATTAATTAAAGTGGCTCACTGTCGACAGTGGGCGTTCGGTGGCGTATCTCATCACACTTACAATACACACTTAGTTCAACCATTTCAACATCATCATCATCATCATCATCTCTGCGTCTTGTCTCACATTGCACTTCAATTGGCTTTGAAGTTTGAGTTGCGCATAATTAGTTTAATGAGCTTTTGAACTAACTACACTGTGCGAAATTCATTGTGCCTGCTTTTTAACTTTAACTTTAACTTTGCCTTGCCTTATTGCTATTTTATGTTAATTAAATTTGTGTGTTTAGAAAATTATTGCGTTGCAAATATGTATATTCATAGCGCATAGCATTGCGTAATTGTCTGCCTGCTGTGAGCGTCATGGCAACCATTGGCAAAATATTTAAACAAATAATAATAATAATAATAATAATTATGAGTACTCTGCATGTATGTATGTACTTGTACTATCGTATATTGCAAAAGTTTTGTTTATTTCGTTTATGCGTCTGCTTTACTCGCTAAATAAAATTAATTAAGTGAAATAACAACATCGTATATATAGTATGTATGTCCCTGTATATGTAAGGTAATGGCAACTGCAACTTTGAACTTTCATAATGGCGTCGCTTCCGTTGTCGTTTTGAGTTGTTTCCTGTTGCGGCGGACGCCGCTCTTCAAACTATTTTGCATTTCATTTCATTTTACTCTTCACTCAGAGTGTGTGAATAGTATTTTAATTTAGTCACAATATTTGCAACGTCTTGAAGGAAGCGTCGCAGACTCCATAAAGTATATATAGTACATGTATATGTAGCCTTGTCTGTCCGTTTGTCTGACTGCGCATTTGTAAGCGTCTTATTTCCTCAACTTTTGAAATATTGGATTGAAAGTTGTAATGGAGAATTTTTATAACCCTAAGCAACGCAAGTATCAAAATGACATTGATTTAACAAATGACATCGATTTTACACTTAAAACTTAGTACCACTTGTAATTCACAAATAGCTTTTACATATTCTTTGTTAAGTGAACGAGAGTATAGATATATGGCATATTGTATATAAAGTCTATTTTTTGTAGTAGTGTAGAACTTTGATTTGCATTAAAATATTGAGATTACATAATTTCATACCGGCTGGCTCGGATATGTGGCGCATTGTGGAAGTTCAACTTTCAACCAATTTATCTCGGCAATGCAGAAATCGATGTCGTCACGTAGCCCTAGATAAGCTAAAGCCGTTAAATCGCACGATATCGGTGACCAATTGATTGGTTCATTTCGAGAAATAACGCGATCGCCAAATATTTCGTGCAGTAAGTCGATTGTTTGACGCGCTGTATGGCATGTGGCACCTCCAGTGCGAAAAGTGTGTCATCTTTACCATTCAATTGGGGCACGATATAGTCGCTAATCATGGCTTTATAGCTCTCACCGTTTACGGTAACGTTTTCGACGGTCTCATTTTTAAAGAAGTAAGTACCCAATGATTTCAACTGCCCATAAAGCGCACGAAACAGTGATTTTTTGTGTACGTCCTTTTTGTGCCTCGAGAAACTCTTGTGGTTTTTGTTCACTTCAACTGCGGCAATTTTGCTTCTTAACATGCCCTTTGCAGCAAAAATGAACCTCATTACTATACAGAATATTGCGATAAAAAGTGGGTTGACTTCCAATTGATTTTCAGCCCATTGGCTGAACGATGGTCATTCTTTAAGTTTTACACCAGCTGCTTGTTATAAGATCGTAGACTCAAATCTTTATCTAAAATTTTCCATAAAGTGGATGCACACAGCTCCAATTGCTGCGCACTATGGCGGATCTAATCCTCAATAATACGCTCTACAGCAATAATTGTTTCTTCGATACGCACTGTACGGCGTCTTTGTGGATGCGTATTACTATTTAGAGTCGTGCGAAAACGATCCATGGATAATGGAATTAGACACTCGGATGGACGATTCGACCGATAAAATGAATGTAGTGCATGATAACTTTCCCGAGCTGAACCAATATTTCCGGAAAATGAAATCTCTAATATAACACTCTGCATATATTTAAAAAGAAAGTAGTTAATTCCACCGAGCAATGGCAAATGTGAAGAGAATTAAAACATAGGTTCCACCGAAGCTCCATTTTTTTCTTGTTTTTCGTTTACTTTTGCGCCATTTTGCGTATCCTTGACTCGAATACAAACAGACAACTCATATTTATTTACAGTTAGTCATTTATAGTATGTACATACATAGATGTGTGTGTGTGTGTGTGTGTGTTTGTGTGTGTGTGTATATTTGAGTGGGTGTAAATAAATTTGGAAGCATGTACGATATGTAAGCATATAAATTTTGAAGCAATTAAGAGCATATAAAATATGCGCGTATTCCAAGGAGTGAGAACACAGAAGAAGTAAATGAGGACACTGTGCAACATTCGCAGCCATTTGAAATAACTTTATGCGGGTTGTTTGTGCGTTTGTCTACTATTTGTTTTAATTATGTACGAACTTATATGATTTTGTTTTTTTATTTATTTTGGTTTTTACTTAATATGGTACATTTTTGGAATATATTTCCTAGCTGCTCAATTTAAGGTGAAATGTTTGCCGTGTTGTAAACGGAAATGGAATTCGCGGAACTGATGATTAAATATTCGCGTGAAATTGAAATATTGCATAAGTTATTTGAGCCAAAGTTTTAGTAGTGCTAAAGAAAAATTTATTTATGTAGTTTATATCCGCAAAGATTGATTTAAAATAGTTGCAATCTGTATGAATGGCATTTGTATTGAGACGTTATAGAATAGAAATAATGCCTTGCTTCGTTGCTCTAGCTTAAATTAAAACATAATACTCCACAGAACGCTCTGCAGAACAAAAAAATTTGTGGTGTAAATGTTTAATTAAATATACAAGTAAATAAGGAATATTTATGGTTTTTAGAGAGAGAGAGAGAGAGAGAGAGAGAGATAGTTTTACAATCACTCTCTTATGGTTATTAGCGAATTCGGTTGAAAAATAACCCTCTATCGATTTTTTAGGGCAGTGTTGAAAAACGAGCGAAAAATATAGGATGTCGAAATGTAACTGTACCTGTATAGTATTGTAAACAAAGTTTAAAGTCTCTAGCTACGACGGTGTATGCGGTAGAGTTGCTAAAGATCTTGCGGAAATGTGAGTAACATTCTTAGTGCTGCTTTTCAATGTCATGGCTCTCTGTCATGATTTCCTTCTCAATGGAACTACAATGGAACTACACTGTGGTTGTGATAGTTAGGATATCTGGCAAACCAGAGAATCTTGCTTACAGAACAATAAGTTTGCTTTCTCCAAGACATTTGAAAGAATTTTTATTGGTAGAATCTTGGCAGTTCCAGGTGCGCAGAGTGCCATTTCAGACCATCAGTTCGGCTTTAGGCAACATCATTGTACTCCAGAACAGTTTTATTGAGTGGCTTAGCATGTACAGGTGTGTTTTGAAAATGAGCAATACAGCTCTGATGTTTGCAAAGGCAGCAGAACTCTCGCAGGATGGCTACAGCAGGTGGGCCAATCGTTGGAAAGTAGCCGTTAATGGCAGCAAGTCGCAGTTCTGCTATTTTGTGCTCTGCGGGAGAAACTGCTCTGATGTCACGCTTTACGGATTGGTGGTACATCAGGTAAATTATGTTTTCTATCTGGGTATATACCTGAAACGGTTGCTCACATGGCGCATCCACATAAGAACTGGCTACTGAGACCATCAACAAAATACAAACAAGTACAGTAAAAAACAACATTGCCGCAGCATTGAAATTAAGTTTCTAATATGAACATATATAAAAATTGGCATGCCACGCCAACTGGAAGATATACCCCATACAAACCCTTCGCCCACTTTTCGGTTTTTGTATGCAAATTGGAATTGCTACATACTAGAGAACATATGAGAAGCGATTTGAAAATATTACTAACACAATGATAAAAAACACACACACACGTACAAGAATTTACACTCTTACACTTTTTTTAAGCTTTGAGTGCAACGATTGTTAAAAACGTGAGAAAAAGAAAAAAACAACCAACAAGGAAACACGCTCTAATCAAAATATTACACCAGCAAAACATAAAGCTTCCATTCTGCTTTGTCTATTAATTTTACTTTTGCCTAATTTTGTTCAAATGCTTTACTGAGTAGAGAAGAAAATGTAATTGCATAAAAGTTTTAATTAAAAAAAATATTCTGTGATATATTGTGTAGACCGCTGAAGATGCTTGTAGACCCGATTTGTGGTTTTTTGGTTGTATGTTGAGCTATCCACTTAGAAGGAAGGTTTCAAATAATCACAATAGCATTTAATGACTTACTAGCAATTCTTTAGATGTATGAGAAGAGCATTAAATCGTTGGTTCTACCGAAGTTAACGGTTTCTTTTGTCATACAACAACTTCAGCGTAGAGATCAGAGGAAGAGTCACGCTAGCAAAATTTGAAGTAGAGCCCTCACTCGAAGTACGAAGATAAAAAACTATTGGGTCAGGCTTAGGACCCGTATGAATGACGCGCTGTGTAATGAGTTACAAAAAAATTCCAGCAGCTGCACTAGGCTGTTTACCTCATACGGATAAGCCCCGAACCTCCAAAGTATACGCCGTAAACCTGAACTTGATTGGTGGAGGGCGTCAAAAAGGACGTCCGAGCTTAAGATGGCATGATCAGGTCTATGATGGCCTGAAGAATTTTCGGATTTCCATTAACCGGCCAGGTCCGCCAGGCCCGCACTAAGCCACATTTAATGGTGCGGCCTTGACAGATAGATGGTTGTAGGGCCACATAAGTACGTAAGTAATTTTTATAGTCTGCAGTCAAGCTGATATATATGTATGTACGTGTGCAAATACGTAATTTTTCCTGAATTATTTCTAAGCTTATTTATAAGTGTGGATTACTCATAAGCCATACTGTATTGAGTTGCAGTTGGACATCATAAACCAGCAATTAGACAGCGATGCGCATAAAATGCAGCAACAGTTCAAAGTATTTTTAAAGTATCACCCAAACAACAACAACAAGAACAATACGCACAGGATCAGCGGATGAGTTGGGAAACATCGGAGCAGAAAAGCCGCATAAATACTGCAGCATGTTTGTTAGCCACGCGCTGAATGGGAAAATGAAAATGCTAATAAGAGCACGCGTCAATGCACCAAAAACAGGCAACACATTTGCCGAAAGGATTATGCGACGAAGTCCCTGTCCGTCGATGTCCTGTCCTGCTGCCTACTTTCGCAGTCGATGATGCGCATGCATTTCAGTGAAGTTTAATTAAACAATTCATTTGCAATGAACTGTGAATGGTTTTTATTTCACTGAAAAATGAAATGCATCACGCTTGAATTGCAAACGCAAAATTCAAACAAAAAAATTGAGTCGCATTGAGGGAAAACGCATTTTTTATATGAATTTAATCAATAATTTATTCTGCATACTACATATTTACATATAGTACGCGTATTTATGTAGATTTCACAATTCAATTGGAATCGTTTTCCAAATTGTTTTTTAATGTATTCAATGGAAAAGTAAATACAAAAATGCTTAAAATTGTATGCGAATTATCATGAAACAAACAGAGTCATCAACAAATTACAGCGTGTTTTTAGAGGCATACAATTTTAGAATGAAATTTGTAAATCATTTTCGACATTTGAGAAATCTGGAAGTCCAATTTTCGAGCAGTTACGACAGTATATCTCTAAAAACACGGTGAATGATGGCTGCCAACTGCTCTGTTTTATTGGTGAAGATTAATGACTTTACTAGGGTTTGCAAAATAGGTTAACAGGCCTATTTTATGTTCGCCGTTTACAGGTTATTTTACCTGAATTTTACCGTTTATCGGTAATTTAAAAAAAAAATATAATATTTACGTACAAAAAAATGCAAGAATCGACTTTTTAGTGCCCGTTCACACTTTGCACAAATAAGTACATTAAATAACAGTTCGAAAAGTAACAGTAACAGTTTGAAAAGTAAATGCGTACCATTACACGTTGTGATCTAAAAATAATCGAACTTTTTAGTTATAAGATAGATCAAGCAATCAAGTATTTTGTTTCAAAGCCAATATTTATTCAAAATACGATCCATTTAACTCAATACAACGTTTGGAACGCTCAACCAATTTATCCATAGACTTTTTTTGGATGTTCTTTAGCACCTGTGTCACGGCTGCTTGTTATGCAGGAATGTAATCGTAAAAAGCTCCTTTCATTGCAGTTTTCATTTTTGGGAAGAGAGCGATATATTGATCATCATTTAACTGATGTGGAACAAAACGTAATCTGTGAAACGATTAGCACGAACTTTGCTGCTTTCGAAAGAAGAAAAATGTACCTTTCTAACACTGCCAACATTTAATAAATGGCGCGTTGTATGATTTAAATTAAAAGTTCGGTTATTTTTAGATCAAACCTTGTATGCATTGATTTCATGTATTGTTATGGAGTTAAGTTAAGCAAATCTAATTGAAAAATTGCCAAGTTACAAGATACTGTACAAAAATCGTAGATCGATTTTAAAGCGCCTCTATCGTTTTCAGCTGATGATGCCTTGCATTTGGAGAACATTTTTAAAAAACTTACCCCCGGTTAAGGCTGCCGTTGTAGTCATCGATGCACGCGATGCTTCGTTGCTCACTACGGACTTGACTACTGCATAAAATAGAAGAACTTGCATAAACGAATGAGAGAGGTCCTAACAAAACGACGGAGTACAGTAAAACCTGTCGGTGGCAAAGGCGTTTCAGCTGTCGATCAACTGTAAAAAACTCTCCGAGATAATGCTCGTTCTTCAAGTGAGTTAGATAAAGTACCTGAGTTTGATTGTATTTAAATTGATATTCATTTGAAAACGCCATTCAACGTACATTAATTAAATAGAGCTCTAACTCGAAAATGTACAATTAAAACATTGATCTGTTTGAATAAGGTGGTGATACCGTGATAAATAGTTCGGCTAACAATATCACCAAGTAGCATTTAGGCAGAGAGATAGTTCTCACAGAAACTTTGAATCGCTGAGTTTTAGTGTATCATCAGATCGGTTCCAGATCTCAATTTCGGGGAAGTGAATTCGAAAAAATGGTAAATTTATCACGTATGGAACGATTTCGCGATTTGAAATCACTTATCAATGAATCATGTTACTCAAGGCAAGTGAGTTCAAATCCCAAAATTAAATTTACCAATCCATTTATAATAATCTGCTAATCCTGGTCTCTTTTGTACCCTGTACAAAAAATATTTGTAACAGGGAAACCCATTCTTCAGCTGTCAATATGTATGTAACATAGCGAATGAAGCATTGGAAACCCTATAAAATATACGTATATATTCGAGAACAGCACGAAAAGACGAGTCGATATATACAATACATGTCCATCCGTGCGTCCGTATGTCTGTCTGAGAGAAAAGTTATTCGTATAGAGAAGATTTGGGCAAACGAAACTCAGGGTATATACTCCCTAGGTACCGCACTGCTACAAGAGTATTTCTTATCACAGTTGCATGCTACAAAAAGACACCCTATCATAGCATAATTTATCAAAACTTGGACTTTTTTGCGGTTGGTATATAAGACCATGCCCCATATCTGTAAGCCATAGCTGAACTCAATCAGGCGCTTAAACGCCGAACCCGGCAAAGTCAGAAAACTAATGCTTCACTGATGCTGAGCGGCTATGTCCTTAAGCAAGAGGATGAGACAACGTATCTCGGAATTATCCTTATCAGGAAATTGTCACTCGAAAGTATTACTTCTTCAAAAATTAAGAAAATGTAACAGTCGCCGTCAATTGCGCCCGGTAACGAGCCATGTTGAACGATTGTTTGTTTCCAAAAGTACGCGTACGTGGTCTGGAAGGCCTTTGGTTTTAACAGGACGGCGCCACAAGCCATAATTCTGGAGCTCCCATCGACCTTTTGAGGGAACGTAATCTTCAGAAACGGACAAATTGCCTAGCTCACAATAGAGTATGATCGAACACCGTTGGATACATTCTGTTGGCATACTTGAGCATTATTTTCAGCGTTGGAAGCCAACACCGAGCGCAGTTTCCGTGAGATACAGCCTCAAATGATTGAAAAAGTGGTGGCAAATTGATCCTCCACGATGCAGTTCGCCAGACGTTCCCATGCCGGCCATATGCCCGAAATCAGTTTCCAACATTAATGCCATAAAATTATCTTTCGAACAAAATAAACAGACTCACTCCATTTACTTCTTTGTGTTTAGTTCAATTTAAAGTCCAATACCTCTTAAAGAAAAGCACTATACCTAGCAGTTATTAAACAAGTAACTTGGAATGCTCATAATAATTTATTTAAAACTGTATTAAACGAACGTTAAACAATGTAAGTATTTGGAATTTGAAATAGATGCGCTCGTGTAAGAATTACTCAGTTGTTGTGCAGCTCAACTTCGACATCAGCTCCTCTAGGCCCTGCTTATTGTAAGCTCTCGAAATGGCGGTATCAATGCGATCCTCCATAAGTTTTGAGTGTTTCTTCGCCAATTGCTGCAGCGATTCTTCGACGACTGCCTTAAGGCGCTTTTCAGGACCCTCGTAGTGCAGCAGTAGCATATCAATGGCACGGGTGATGAATGCTGTCCAAGCATCGTGCTCGGGACCTCCACCCTCGGCTTCGTTTTCGAATAAAGGTTGGAGCTTTGGCAGAGCGACTATGGCTGTTGCACGTATGCTGGAAGATGGATCGTCCAGACGCTGTAGCGTTGCGTAGGCAAGCGGTTTTAGCATTTCGAGACTGAGTGGCGGAAAGTTTACCACTGCCTTAATAGCATAGTTGCGTGTGCTCGAATTGCGATCTTCTAACAACGACGGCATATACTTGGCTAGTGCGGGCAACACCTGTTGAGCCTCTTCATTGGCACCCTGTGCAATGCAGCACACTGTTGCGGTCGCCATGGAACGCATAGATTCGGCAGCGGAACCTGCAGCCCACTGCAGGTGCGGTTCAATAATTTCGCTGATAAATTCCTGTAATACCACTGTGCTCTCGGCAGCCTCCACACCAATACAAACGCCCCATTCCAGCATCGATACGGATAGCGTGCTGAATATCTTTACTTTTGCATTGTCGGCACAGTGTTTCCATACCAGTTTGATCTTCTCCTGCAACTGTGGCATGTAGCTGGCACGGAACCCGGACAGCGCAATTAGACCATGCAACAGTAGTATCGGTTCGCTGTTCTCCTCAAGCTGGGCGTCCAGATTCTCAACATATTCCAGCGCTAAGCCAAAGCATTTTTCATGAAGCGTACCAACTGTAATAGTACGCCTAAGTGCAATCTGATTCAGTATGATTTTTGCTATTTGCATCTGTTCAGTGGGATCGCCTGCGCTGCTGCGTGTCAATGCGGACACTTTGACAGCACCAATGTAAGCAGATTCCTCGATTGCCTTAAGTAAAGAACTCTTCGACAATTTTTCGGCCTTTCGTAAAACCGCTTCCAATAGTTTGACGACATATTTTTGCTGTTCGGAGCGCAATGTCTGCGAGAATTCTGGAGTCTGCATTAGTTGAGCAATGCGCAGCAGTTCTTCATCTGTACTACCCAGGGATGCATTGAACATGTAATAGAAACACTTTAGATAGCCCTCGCGTGGGTTCTTTTCCAATCCTTCCAAGCCATGTTCGATCCAGTCCTTATAGCTGAACAAACAGCCCATGAGATGGGCCACCTTACAGGCCTCATGCTCCACTGCTGATTCTTTGTCATTGCAAGCACGTGCAACTTCTGGATATATTTCAAAGAACTTCGCAGTCATTGCCGCCTCGGCGTGCAGTACGAACTGATAGAGCAGCTTCAATGAATGTACGCGCACATTGTCCTTCCAATCGCTTGATTCGCGTGTTATTAGCTTCAAAAGACGCAGCGAACGCTGTACCAGACCACGACAACCAATGGTAGGACGATCAACGCCACTGGGATAGTTGGGCATCATAATATCGGCCAGCTCCTGTTTGCTCAATTCTGTCTCATTTTCGTCAAAGTATAACTTACCGCATTTTATCCATAATGGGCGTATATGATTCTCTACCTCCCACGACTCGTCCTTCAAACAGCACAGCACCAGTGGTATGATGCGCTCAAAATACGAATAGCGATCCTTCAGCTCCAGCAGCAACAGTACGCCCATCTGACCACATTCGCGACGCACCAGCGGCACGGAGTCCATCAGTAGCGGCGACACCTCCATAATGAGACGCGGCAATGCCTCACCGCTGGCATTCATGTGGAGCGCAATACGCGACAAGGCAGCAATGGCCAAAATGCGCGTTTGCGAGTGTTTGTGATTGAGTACGGTGTACAATGCAACGGCCAACTGCTCCGTATACGGCTGAAATGTATAAGAATCGGCGGAAAGTGCCAACTGTGTTACACACAAGCAGGCGTCTCGCTGCACCGATGGATATGCATCTCGTATGGCCTTATTCAATATACGCACAATATTTTCATAGCATCCCACCAACGCTGGCACATTACCGGTGTTCACATACTCCGCAATCAGTGTACGCAACTGGTTGATGTACTGCAGACGTATCTCCTCGCTTTGCTCCAGCGTCTCCTGCTGGCCCATGCGTTCCGACAGCGTAGAGACTACATTGAGCAGATGGAAGTCATTCGGCGGTAAACGCAGCACAAATGCAGTAACAGTCTCCACCGCCTGATCGCGCACATTTTCAAAACGATCCGAGTAGCATTTAAGCAGATGCAGATAGGTGCTGTCAAAGATGCTCATAACCGACGCTGTCTTCAGATCCTTGTCATTGCAGACGCCCCGCAGCGAGGTGAGTGCATCGAGTTTAGCGCGTCGGTCCTTCGACTGTAGTTGCTCGCAGAATTTCTCGAAGTCGAAAACCATTTTATAACTTAAAGCGCGCGATTTATAGAATTTTCTATAGATTTATATTTCTTGTTTAGAATCTCGTTTTTGTCGTCACGGAGTGTCTACGGTTTATACAATATTTCGAATAGTGTCGGGATAAATTGTTCCGGCGACGCTTGCTACGAGAAAAATAAAAATAATCAAAACCAAAACGAAAACGAAATAAACATCGGTTACTAAGCAACACTTCTTAATTTTTTGTTAATTCGGTTGCTGTTGGCAACGAAAAATAAAAATTGTTTATATTGTTTACTTAAAGAATAATAACTCTCTCTCCGGCGATTTCAGCACTTTTGCAACTCGCGAAGCGAAGACGTCGCACAGTGGTCCAAAATCAAAAAAATTTGGGCAAAAATTCAAACTGTCATGGTTTTTTTTTAAGTCACGGATTACGCTGATTTCTAATAACAAAACTACCAAAAACAATATGGCGTACCTATTTTTTTTTTTAAGTTACTGTGTCTTTGGTATTTTGAAAGTTATAGAATCGAAACTAAATTTAGTCTACAGGAGGTTTTCAGATCGTTGATTACGAATCTGATATAAAAAATAGAATGGCGGAGCCAAAATAGTGTACATACTTTGAAAAAAAGTCATTGAAACTCTTTGGAATTTCGTATTTAAGAGTTTTTAGGGTCATTGTTTACGATATTCAGATTTTTAAAATTCAAAATGACGCATACATACACAATAATAGTTACTCAGTCATTTTGATTTTATATTTACGGTTGAAGAGTATGAAATTTAATAGTTAAACCTGAGTTCAGTATCGTAACAGCGACTTTAAAAAGACTAAATAATGATTTTCAAACATATTGAATGATTTTTCGAAATTTTATCCATCATTTTGTGTCCGTCTTTTGTTTTCGAAAATTCGTAATAAATTCGTAATAAAAAAACCCCTCAATACTTAATAAATTTCGTTTCGAGCCCATAATTTCGTTTTCGGAAGTTTTGACATCAGATTCGTTAAAAGTGATCCCAAAAACGTATGATCTATTATACATTAGATATTTAGAGTTTTAATCAAGAGTATTTAATTTTGAAGATCAATAAACAATTTTTAAAAATTTCTAAAATCAATTTTGCAAACTAAAACCAGTGAGTTTCTCACAAATTGGTCAAATCAAAGCACGAATTTTACAAGGTATATAATTGAAAATGCTCCCGAAATAACAGCCATAGGGCGGAAAACCAGTTAGAAAAGGGAATCAAACGCCAACAGAGCAACCATCACACCGCAATAATGCAAATATCGTTTAGCTTTAAATCAAGAACGTAATCAAGAAACATAAGCGAATGAAACGCTAAATTATCAAGAATCACGCACTCGACAAGATAGAATCAAAGTAGCTAATTCCAGAGCGACTGAAAAACCCGCGCCTATAAAAATTACGACGCAGAGAAAATGCGAAGAGAGCGTCTGATACGCCCGACCAACATGATCTACGAAAGATCATTTCAGGTCGTTACTCAACTTTATTCAGTGTGTTTTTGTACCGAAAAAAGATTATAAGCTACATATCATCTGGAGAAAAGTGGAAATAACAATAAAAATATCACTTAAAAATTTCGTATACTGTATCATTATCAACTGTGCAAAGCAGGGAATAGAATAGATTTTGGTACGTACCGAAACATGTGTACAAGGTTCGGTTTCAGTACGGTTCTTGGATTTTAGTTTCTTCATATCATGATTTAAAATAATTTATTTTTATATTGATAACTATTTAAATAACTTAAATAACCCATTTTAACACTTCTCAATAAGTTAAGAACAAGAACCACCCTCCCCCACCCCTCTTCGCATTGTAACACTTCTTAATAAGTTAAGAACAAGAACCACCCTTCCCCATCCTCTTCGCATTACGGAATTCTTGAACGGCGGCATATATCAAAGGAATAAGTTATCTAAATTTTTTCAATTAAACTATTTTTTACATTGAAGAGTAAATACAAACATACTTAACACAGATATTGTCACGGAGTTTTTAACGCATTAAACGAAGCATCAGAGTTCACATAAAGTGTATGCATACACTTGCCGTGTCCGTCTGTCCCCTGGCAGTGTGAATCAAAACTAGTCCTTCAGTTTTTAAGATAGCTATCTGAAATTTGTTGTGGATACTTCCTATTTTCCTAGGCCTAGAATTTTGTATGAAATGTTTTTGCGTTCATCAGATTCTTAAGCGGATTTATAATAAATTTGACGCTTGAAAACAAACTCTACGCTTAAGTACTTGCGTTGCTTGCACTGCGAGAGTAACTTTGGACACTTCAAATAGTTCTGGAAAATTTGTGGAATTTTCTAATCATATGTGGTATCCGTTATTTTCTGTTTTCTTTTGAACATAAAGCATAAGTACAGTAAATATGATTCTAAGAAAAAATCTTATTTTGGCTAACCGAAACTGTACCGGTACAAATGTTTTATTTCCGGTACGCTTGTTTTATTTAATTTTACTTCGGTAAAAGTTTCCGGTTTTAATAAATTTGAACATAGGTCTGGTTCCGGTTCCCAGTTTGAATCGCTCAATTTCAGTTAACGCATATGTATATTAAGTACATATGTATATTAAACATAAAAATCAAACAATTTTATAGTATTTGTAGACATTTTTCACTCAAGCTTTTTATTACGATAATTTAAGTGGTAAATTCGACATACAAATAAACGTATGTTGCATTAAGTTTTTGGGGCTATGCTGAGTTATAGAAACATTTTGGCAAAGGAAAATTAGTTGTACGACATTTTCTAAATAAATCTCGTTTAACATAATTCCATTCGTCAACTTTTATTTTTTCGAATGATGACCAGCTTTTTGTTTGAGTTGGAACCAATGTTCGCGAAATCAGCTGAATTGTGGAAGTTGTCTCTCTCGCTCGTACTTGTATAAGTATGTCTGTGTACAGTGTTGCAAACTTTGGCAAATGCGCGAAATACACTTTATTCAGTGTTTAAAATGGCGGTAAGCCGTTAAATTTAAATATCAACTGAGCTAAATAAATAAAATGTTTTTCTTTTTGTTTTCGGATATTTTGACGCCGCAAATAAAACGCAAAAGCTATTTAACTGAAAAGTAAATGAATATTCAGACTACATAAGCGACAAAAAGCCGT
Source organism: Leucophenga montana (assembly GCA_035044765.1). Classification (NCBI taxonomy): domain Eukaryota; kingdom Metazoa; phylum Arthropoda; class Insecta; order Diptera; family Drosophilidae; genus Leucophenga; species Leucophenga montana. Next base: position 528,063 of record JAWNNQ010000418.1, read on the forward strand.
TATTATTGAAATGCATTCGCATGTCAATTGTTATTTTTGTATTTTATTTAAAATTTTCGTTTTTTTATTTGTTTGTTTTTGCATATTTTATTTGACACTCCAGAGTAAGGAAGAAAAAGTAAATTACGTGTATAAAAATTGTACACCGTGCCACCACTTTATCAACATTTCCTTCGCTACTCTCCCCGCTCAAATTCAATTTCCCGCATAGCGTTTATTTATTTTTTCGATTTTACCTTTCTGTCAAAATTTTAGTCATTTTTATTGGACATATGCGAATATACTACGCCACTTTGGCTGACTGTGCGCTGCGTTTTATATTTATTTATTGAGAATGTTGTTATCGTTGTTGTTGTTGTTGTTACTGCCGAGTTTTTTACATTTTATTTTTTATGATTTTTGCGCTGCGCACGCTCCAAAGCAATTAAGCGAATGAATCAGGTTCGTTCAACGAATGCGGGCCAATTTTGTCCGTCCGTCCGTCTGTCCGTGCTGTCTTTTTTTTTCTCATTTCTCGCGCTTTTTGGAGTGCCACATCTGTGTGTTGGAAATTGTGTTAGTATGTGCGTATTTTTATAGTATGTCGTATTAATAAAAAGGCACAATAAACTTAATTGATATGAAATGAAGTTATTTAGCCAGAAATCACAGAGTATGGCGTAACGAACGCGACGCAACGGCACGGAGCAGTAGAAGTATTTTGGACTAAATGAACATTTGAGTAGCTGAAGCACACACTCATCATTCGATTTTTGACTTAATATTTGATGTGCAAATGTACTTCATTTGCCTTATTGATATTTAAATCGAAAATGTAATACATTCGAACTTCCATAACTCGAATCACCATAAAGCACAAAAATAGTTCCACTTATGGAGACTTCGAGTTATAGAATTGTTCATTAAAACTAGAGATTTTGGCGAAAAGCCGTACATACAAGGTTTGAATTACACACATTATTTACTCCATATCAAGTACTCTCGTTACAGTAAGTTTAAATATTTAGTAATTTGTGTTTGAACACATATCTATTTTTTTTCCTTTAATATTCCTTCTTATATGTGCATGTTGTGGTTTCTAAAAAAAAATATTTTTTCATTTTTTTTTTGGTGCATCCAAAAGAAACATCGGATTCCGTTCCCGCCGGTACACGGTATATTACAGCCATGTCATTTTTCCTTGATCAACTTTCAATTTATTTTATTAGTTTGAAATATTCTTCAATCATCAAAACATTTAAATACTTTTTTATAATAAATTGTCTGTTATTTTACTATCACATGTATTTATGTACATAGATCTCATTAACTAATTAGCGTGACATTATTCACACAAATCTGTAACATCACAAAGAATAAATGAAGCATTCGTTTTACAAATAGGGGCTTCCCTGAACAATAGATAAACTCAAAACAAAAATCAGTTCTACAAGTTTGAGCAAGACAGCAGTACAGCACACACAAAGAATGTTCTTCCTAATCTGGGATTTCCCCAAAAATTCCACTTAAGAACGAACGTGCTAATTCTTCTGTTCGAGTTACCGATATTGGAGTTATGGAAGAGAAATTTTTTTTTCGCTACTGCAAACTTTAACTGTACATATCTTAATATTCACATTCTGGGTTGAAAGTTGACATGTAAACCAGACAACAAGCTTCGGAACGGCGCCTTCCAACTAAGCCGAAACCAAAGAATCCATCTCAAAGTCGAAGCAAATCCTGGAACTTTTTTGACATAATGTAAGTGGCTTCGTAATAGCGTCCTGCATGCATAATTTGATTTCAGCTGTTCTACGAATTTTCATTCATTCACATTCACTGCAGACTGAATTCCACTTTGCTAGCATTCACTTTGAATGAATGAATGCAATATCAATTCATTTACCTATGGATGCACGAATATTCGGAAAATTTATGCAAATGTTTCCAACGTTCGATGTCGGTGGTTTGCGGTATCAACACGAAGACATTGTGTAGCCGAACTGATGTTCGGATGCTATCTAGCGGTAGGTAGCCTGTGGGACAAATAAAAGAAAAGATACGCTGATATAAGGCAAGAGTTAGCTACATAGTTGCTAACGAAAACGTATAAGCAGATGAAAGCGATATTGAGAGGAACATATGTAGATATTTTTCCTTTGAAAACAGAGCTGCGCAAAAATGAAGTAAATAGGCATTTCGTAGTTCCGAATTTAATGTACATAAAGCTAATATGTAAAAAAGTAGAGTTGAAAAATAAGTGGGCACCGGAAAAAGAAATTCATAGAAAGGTAACAAGGCGAATTGATGCGAATTGACAGCAAAATTGGCGGCCTGAGTGCTCAAGTCGAATTGTCAGTCATTGCTTTATCGTCAATAGATTTACATATGTATGTAAAGGGCACCGGTATGAACAATTTATTGGAAAAATAAACTGTAAACCCGCTCCATATAATAGAAAAACAAGAGAGGGGTGTAGCAGCGCACGCCGGGTACGCTATGTTTCGATTTACTCTTTTTTGTCTTTATCTACTATTATGAAAAATATGTAAATGTTTAAACCAGCTGTAGTTAGCGTTATTGATTACGTAAATTCGGAAATTGGTACGATGAATATTTTTATGAAAGCAATATCAGCTATAATGCTTAACAACAAACACAACAACAACAATGAGTACAAAGTTAAATTAATCACGGCAAATGTCCGACAAAAAAAAATAAAAAATGAATAAAGAATGCCTTGTACAAATAAAAAGCACAAACATTTTATTTAAAACAAAATTCGATATACATTAAACTCAAGTAACAAAATATATTAAAAACAAGAAAAAGCGTTAACTTCGGTGGAACCGAAGCTTTTATATTCTTCACACTTGCACCCATTTTTGCTCGGAAATACTTGGATATTTTTTTTTTAGTTTTTAAATTTTTGAATGGATTAAAATATTTTTAATATACAATTTAAAATTTATTCAAGTTTTTTCCAAGGTGAGGAATGCTAAATGGTGTGATCTAAAAATAACCGCACTTTCTAGTTATAAAATAAAACAAGCGCAGTAAGTAATATACTCCATTGACAGTTTGATCTTCTGGAACAAATTCCTTGTGAACAGTACCCTTGGAATCATAGAAAGTTATCAACATTGTCTGGTTTCTTGACTTCTGAAAACGATTTCTTTTACGTTTTGGCTAGTCTTTTGACATCCATTTTACAGATTGCCGTTTAGTTTCAGGATCATGTTTAAAACACCATGTTTCATCACCAGACATGATCGAATTAAAATCTGGATCGTTTTCAGCTGTTGAAACGATGTCTTTGCAATACTCTACACGAGAGATTTTTTGCGCATCATTTAACTGATGTGGAACAAAACGTGCACACACCTTTCTTTTACCCAAATCTTCAGTTAAAATTTTGTAGATTGTACAGAAAGATGAATTTAATTCTTCTGCCAACATTCTCACAATGAAATTTGCATCGATAGCGATTATTTCACTTACTTTTTCCACTAACTCAGCACGATTAGATACTTTGGGTCGTCCAGATCTTGGATCATCATTTAAATCATCATGATCGTTTTTAAATCACGTATAAACCATTCTATTGAGTCCTCAAATGTATACTGATACAAATTCAAATCATTGGATTCACCTTTTGAGCGTAGTTGACAAATTTAAACACAATTATTATTTTAACATTAATAGTTGCTTCAAATCAAAAGTTCGATACTACAAAATAAATACGAAGTGTCTTTGTATGTGAACTATACCTGCTACCGCATAAATCGCGGTAATTTTTTAACCATTATTTCTGGTTATATAAAGCCTCCATACCAACTGTCAAACCAGTTTTTCAAAGGAACGCACAAACTAACAGACGTACATGGCTAGATCGACTCGTCTTGTCATGCTGTTCACGAATATTGTTTGTGAGGTCTCCGATGCTTCCTATAAGACGTTGCAAACATTGTGACAAATGAATGAATGAAGAGTATAAATAAAATTCTGCAACGACACTGCATTAAATTAGCACAAGCGCCGCCGACCAAAGAACGATAACAATGCAAAGTAATTACAATAATAAGTACATCAGCAAAATACAATGTACAAAAACTATAAGTATTTATTAATACACTCGTATGACTATAGTAGATGAGTCATGCAATTAAACCCACCCGATTCAACGACCCATCGAACGTCAGTCGTCGCGCTACTTTAAACTAATTTAAATAGTATACTGCACAAAGTAGTAGCTGAAAGCTCGACGTGCCATTAGCGAGTTTTCTAATCAAATAAATTCCAATGCAATCCGTTCAACTTAACTCAACTCAGTTGCAACGCAACGCAACTCAATCCAATCCAATTCAAATCAGCTTAGCTCACAGTTCACAGCTCAGCGCGATGGTATTTGGATTCAATCATTCATACACATTCATTACGAAGGCAAAACACATTTAGCGCATTGAAAAATGAAACTAATTAGCGCAATGGACTGATGGACCGTTGGACGGACGGACAGACGGATAGACGGACGGTCGGCTTGAAATAGCCGCTGCTGATTACAGCTTTAAATGCAAATGTATATATAGATACATAGTTACTGATACATATAAGTATGCATGCATAGATACTCTTACTAATGCACAAATTGCATTCAATCAATTGCTAAATTTACATTTGCAACTGTAACAAGTCTATTAGCTGCTTACGTGCCACTTAAGTGCCACATTACATTGCAGAAAATGTTCAGATACGATGACTGCCGCCGCGACCATTCTTTCGCACTGCCGCTCTCACGTCTCCATACACTGCGGCTGTTTTAAGCTGTTTTCAATTTAAGCCGTCCGTTCGCTCGTTGGCATGTCTATGCAAATGCTGCAGCGGCAAGTCTATAATTTCAGACAAATTAGAGCGCAGCATGACAGCGCAATGCATCCAGACAACAACAACAACAACAACAACAGCAACAGCAGCAGCCATCGACAGAGACGACAGCGGCAGCGACGACAGCATTCTAAATCTGGTAGATACATTTGCAACTTAGACTGCGAGAAATTAAAAAAATTCAAAATTACGCTAGCATTGATGCATGTGTGCGTGTAATTAAACTGTGAGTATCTAAGCGAGTAATAAACTTCTGTGCTCAGATCTGGTCTGGTCTGGTCTGGTGCCGCCTGGGCTACTGTGCTTATAATTAATAATGATTATTATTTTTATTATCATTATTATTATATATTACAGATTTACACTCAACGCAATCGTTTACTGTAAGCCCACTGCATGCTTTAAATTAAACGAGTTTTAATGTCTCAAAGTGCAAAAGTGCGAAAGCTCAAATTGTATCTGAAGTAAATTGTATCTGAAGCAAATTGTATCGAGAGTGTTTGTTTTAAAGAGTTGTTGGTTGTTCACTCAGTTCAAGTGTTCAAGTGTTATTGTAAATTGCAAATGCTGTCAAACAGCTTCCGCACTTTGCTGATCGCTTTGATTTGATTTGATTTATTTAGCTACTTATTTATTTATTTATTTATTTGAGTTTTTGCTTAGCTTGCTGGAGCAATTAGTTTTGAGCAAACGTTTGAGTTTAGTTTTTTTTTTTTTTTAATGTATTTGCAATTATGCAAATCGAATTGGTTTTATTTAAAACGTAATAAAATTATAATATTTCCTCTGATAAACATTTTAATATGTAGCTATTTATAGGTACAACTTTTAGAACAAGTTGGTCTAATAGAAAAAGTTATTGGACTATTATACTTAGCTTGGCTAGAGCTCGAGTAGATTGTATCTCGTACACTTTCATTCAAAGTGGATACTCGTATAGAATGCACTAAGGTGCTTAGCATAATTATACAATACCTCGAAGATTCGTCTGTCGGAGATTAAATGGCTCCCTGGTTAGCCAATTCAAGAATATTCGTCTACGCACAGATTATTTCGTATGCGAACGATGTTGCCATACAAATAAGCAGCATGTTTGCGCAGACTCTCTGCGATTTAATGAAGAAAGTTCTCTAAAAACTCTGCAGGCGAGCAAACTCCTGTGAGTGAACCTTAATAAAACAGTGCTTGTGCTCTTCATAAGAAAGTATCAGTTACCGAACATGGTATCTCTGAACTGAACCGTATAAATATGAAATTTAGGGTGACAACATACATGATAGACAACATACTTGATAGGAAACGTCTGTGGAACCAAAGCTCAGCAGAAAGCGTAAGAAAAGCCGCAATCGTAAGCAAAAATGAATTAGTTAGTAAGACCCATATTTATGTACAGCCCTAGAGGAGGCCACAATCATAAAACCGACTTAACAAGGCGCAAAGAAGTTCGGAATTGTGCATTACGTACTACACCAACGGAAGAACTAAACACAATTCTAATGCTTCTTCCAATAGAGCTAGTAGGGAAGGTTGACACTACAAAACAGAGAAAACAACTGATGGACAAACGCTAGAGTAGGCCGGTTAACAATCCTAAACTACTATAGATATCTACAACAACACACTGACCATTGTGTTTGGAAACTAGTTGTAATACTATGTATATCAAAATAATACCTAGACCTGAATGACATAGCCAATAACATGGGTTACATGACTTCATAAGTATAAACACAATTATACAATTAACAATCAAGTCGGTGGGGGTCATATACGTATGTCGGAATATCAAAATATTTTCAGAAATCTGTTTTTTTTTTCACCCTGATTTAAAAATGTGTGTAATAATTGCTAGACCGACTCGTCTGGTCGAGCTGATGAAGAATATGTATCAAGAATGTACACAAACTTAATATAGCCCTTTACCCTATGAGTACATTGTATAGCTTATCTAAAACAGAGTTAGAAACAATCAGGAATTTTTAATTAACAATATGTCTTGTAGTGGATTTTTGTGAGAATATATTTTGTTGTCATGAACATAGCCAGTCACCAGTGAGTGATAATGAATAAGCTAACTCGTCGAATTCCCCGGTTTTTTTTTCTTATTTTAATGGCGTCATTCGAACGGCTATTCACTTATTTACATTTCATACTTATTTAATGATCACTTCTTGTCTGACAAATAATATTTTGGCTATTATTGCAATTCACATAATGATAGGTGTGTATATACTCGAAAATGTATGGTGTCCGTCCCAACATAAGTGCACGATTCAACATTTTTTTTTTTGAGGTAACTCTGAAATTCGAAAGCTGGCATTTACGATTTTTCCGATTACTAAAAATAGGGCGCTATATAAATGAACAACGTGTTATCATCGCAACAAATAATCTTCACCGATTTTCTGAGATCCAAATTTAATAATTTTGTTTGTTGACGAACCCATTCAGTTGAAAATGTATTTGGATCTCAGAACATTGCAACGAGAAACTATCTGGTGCGGATTTTGGTTAGTGCCTTACTTCTTTGAAAATGAGGCCGCAAATGCGGTTACTGTGACCATGTTAACAGAGTTCTTGTCATGTGGTTTCAGCAGGACGGCGCACCACACATGAAACAAACGATTTCCAAACCGAATTAAATCACTCATAAAGCACTGTTGTTAAGACACCCTATATATACAATCAAGACAAATCAAGTCCGTATGTCTGACCGCTTCTATGTCTGTCTGTTTGTTTTTTTGTATACTGATTGATAGACTTAAGCCCACTACAGGGAGGCGCTGCGTTCCAATTTAAGATTTATATGTGCATATCCACAGCATTTGTTAAGTAAGATCAGATTCCAAACAAGACGACAATCCAATTAGACTCACCGTGTATAGAAAAGCGCTTCTTAAATGGCGAAAATTAATTTTTTTTTGATTGGTATTTATATACTAAAGCTTCGGTTCCACTGAAGTTAAAAATGCTATATGGCAACCATGATTGGAGTCAATAAACGTGAAAGTAACTGAACACATGTTGTGAAAATTTTTATTTTGTAAAATTGCTTTTAGGCTAACTCGATCGATCGTATAATAAACCAATACAATTCGAAGATGGATCCAATTGAAGCAAATTAAATTATAAAGTGTTTGGATGTCAATCCTGTTAAAATTTCATATACAATATATTGAATACAAAGGTCCTTTAAACAACATAATTCAATTACCTATAATATTAGTTTAGTAATTATGGACTCAATTCGAGAGCTGGTTGCCATATAGCATTTTTAACTTCAGTGGAACCGAAGCTTTAATTTTCGCCATTTAAGAAGCGCTTTTTTATACACGGTGAATCTAATTGGATTGTCGTCTTGTTTGGAATCTGACCTTACTTAACAAATGCTGTGGATATGCACATAAAAATCTTAAATTGGAACGCAGCGCCTCCCTGTAGTGGGCTTAAGTCTATCAATCAGTATAAAAAACAAGAAAAAACGTTAATTTCGGTTGAACCGAAGCTCTAATACCATCCACACGAAAATTTAAATAATATTGTAATACATATAAGTGGGGGTTTAAATAGTGGGTGGTACACGCTCACTAGTAGATGTGTATGAAGCGATGTAGTAGATGTGTCAGGAGCCGCCATATCGAATTTCAAGTTGATATTGACGTTTTCCATAGAAATGCATAAAAGTGAACTGTGGGTTTGTATGGGACTACCTCAAAAAGTGGGCGGGACACGCCCCTTTGTATATGTATATGAAGCGGTTGTCCATTAAAATCCACAAAATTAAATTGCAAGCTAATATTGATCTAAATGAAGGATTTTTTCATAAAAAAACACAAAATTGCACGGTGGGTTTGTATGGGAGCTAGCCCAAATAATCGGCGTGCCAGGCCAATCTTGATACTCTATTAAACTGCAATAAAAAGAAGTATATGAGCAAAATTTCAACTGGATAGCATAAAAATTGGCAAAAAATTTGCAACAACATACAGACGGACAGACAGACAGACGGACATGGCTAGATCGATTCGTCTCGTCGAGCTGATCAAGAATATATATACTTTATGGGGTCAGACAAACTGATAATACCATTTCACACTATGTGTGAATGGTATAAAAAGTAAATAGTTGGCGTTTTTGGCATCCATAGCCCAAAATATCGTACATTGAAAAAAGGCTATGAGAAATAAGCTCTCGAGTCGCGTCACAACTAAACTATTATCTGCTAAATTTAAAGCGAATTTGTTATTGTGATTCAACAGTCTATCTATATATCTTTTGCTAAAGACTCCTATTTCATCTTTTGTGAAAGGTGTCTTAAGATGTTTATGAATTTTCGCATTTGTCACAAACCAGGGAGCATGAACAATGATTCTAAGAGTTTCATTTTGTTAACGCTGAAGAATTTCGATGTTTCGATGTACTTGCCGTATTCCAAACTTGTATAGCGTAAGTCGAAACAGGTTTCAGTATAGTTTTGATATGCAGCGCTTCCAAGTTAGGCAGCGCTAGGGATGAATTCCAAGATATTTTACCGATTCGCTTTGCAGATTTTCTAAACCATTCAACAAAAAAGGTGGGCAGTTTCCACTGCTCAACGTAAATGTTGTTTATACCGATTTTTGTGAGTTTCCTTTAATTTTCCAATAATTTAACCATTTCTCTAATAAGCACAGCACAGCCTGTAGATGTTGAGAAGCTTCTGCTGGGCAACTGCTAGTTGCAATAATGACTTTATAATCGGCATATATTGCCTCAAAAACTTCACTTGAGGCGGGCATAACAGTTGTATGTGTGGTGTACAGCACCGAACCCAAAACACTCCCTTGTGGAACACCTACGTTTATAGATAGAAATGCTGATACTTCATCTTGCTGCTGAACATGAAAGACACTATTCCGTAAATAGGACTTAATTAATAAAAAAGTATACCTGGATGCCATACCCGGTCAAATGCTTGCTTAGTCGAACTGGTTATTTAAAATTTTAATTTTATTACAATCGAAGTTTTAACTAATGCCTTCGACATTATTATATTCACACAGCAGTTTATGCTTCTCTATACCATAAATATCTCATAGTGTTGCAGAATTTAGGTATTTATCGTAACTCTTGCAAATAGTCTCATTTAAAGTATATATTTTTCATGTGTAAAGGTTACATTTTAAGGTTTCCACGCATTCAATTGAGTATCTACTTACAGAAAATCGATTAATAAGTTTATCTATTTGTATTGTATCTATTCGGTTTTCTATATCCATTTACCCTGTTAGATACTATTTTCCCTAAACTGCCATGTCAATCACAGTTGAAACAATTTAATTAATTACGCTACGTAATTTGAGCCGGTTTAGATACATATCTACTCGTTTGTATCGCACTATTGTATATACATATGTATCTATCGTTATGCTGGCAGGCGATCAAGCAACCAAGTCGTTTACATTAGCTATTAACGTATATCATTCGTAACGTTTGCGCTCTCGTTTAACATTATCGTTTTATTTTATTTTAATTTTATTTTTTTGAGCTTCTTTGAGTGCGGCACACAAACATACTTGTAGATACTTAATTATTCATAGATACTTGTTACACTATTAGAAGCACTCAAGGTTTGATTTATATGTAAGGTATAGCGCAAAAATTGCTGATTGAAAGCATTTAAAAAATTAAATTGGAACAGGCATGCAATCAGTCAGTGGCAGAACTAGACATAGATACACACACACACACACACACACACACGCACTCATGTGTATCTGTGTTACTTTTTAAGTCAATTGCTCGACGTTAGTGTAGCTGTTGTCGTTGTTTTTGTTGTAACCAAACACCAGGTGCAGTTAGCTGCAGCGATAACAGCGCGATTGCACTTCTTACAACAGCGATATGCAATCTATTGGCGTACGTATTTGTATCTATGCGCTCGCATGCTTTGTGCAGTATGTGGGGAATGTATCTACTACATACTTGTTTGTGTGTGCAATATATATATTTGTGTATCTGCGTTGCGTTCCTACGGTATTTGCTCGTTTTGTGTTCTATGACACTTTATAAATGCCGTTTTGACGGCAGCGTCGGCGGCACTCAAATTGACAAAGGCTATATGATTTATGCGCGTGTGTGTGTGTGTGTGTGTGTGTGTGTGTGTGTTTGTACATATATGCTTTGTTTATGTATTGAGGTTTCTATATTATCATGTTGCGCTTTTGCATTTTTCACTCTGCATTTGTATCTGTTTGTATCTACAATATATGTATATATTGTATTTGTATTTGAGATACTCTTCAAAGCGTTTGATAATTATTACAGTTGCTTTTGCTTTTTATTGCTGCTGCTGTTGTTGTTGTTGTTGTTATTGTTTCTGTTGCTGTTTTTAATAGTATCTGCTTTTTATTGCTTGTTTGCATTGCGAATAGTTGAAAATCTTGCCCATTGCCCGCCCCTTTTCCATCCCATTCTGTCATTTACATTCTATTGCAATTATTAAAAAACACAAGAATTGATCGAGCTTTTACAATATACATTACATAGTATGTTGTGTTCCAATCAGCACAAAATTAAAATTGATTATAGAATGTCAATCGAATCGTCAAACGAGTATTAATATTCATTAGTCAAAGTGTATTTTGTTCTATCTTCCGCTTGTACATATGTTTATAGTTGATTGATTAAATCACTTTGAGCTTGTTTGTGTCCCGCAGCTCAAACATCTTCGTTGGCATGGAATTCCCAGAATTGATTAGCGCAATGCAATCCAAGCAAATAAACAAATAACATTCCAGGAATTTAAGCCCGTTTTAGCTCTTATCAGCGGTCACAGCTCAGTGCCTTGTTTATTTTAATTTATTTTTTTATATTAGTACTTTACAACGTGGGTTGCGGTATACGTGCTGAGGCGCATTTATTTAATTTATAAAGGGAAATCACCCAACTTAGCTGGATTCAAATATGAAAATTGAAACTATTTTGGAGAAAATTAATTAAAAATTTGAAGCCATTTTTTTTGAACATCTATATCAATATATGTACGTCATCAAGTTAGCACACCCTCTTTCGTTTGTAGTTTTGGCTCAATTCCATTCAAGTATTGCCGTCGAGACTCATAAACTTTACGCCATACGTTTTCTATCATATTGATGTTTTCTATCATATTGATGTCGGTTGAGTAAGATAGCCAATGCAATAATTTAACATTCCATCACACCCCCCACACGACTATGAAGACGATACAACTGGTGTTCCTTCTTCCTTAGATCCAGGATTGTATCCGTCGGGTCGTTCTAAATTAAAATTTTTTTTCGTCCGAAAAGACAACGTGGTGCCAATCAGAATTGGCACATGACATGTGCTTTCGTTCAAAATTGAAGCGTGTTACCTTTCGAGCATCACTAAAAGGAGGTTTTTTCTTCAATTTCAGTCGTTATAAATGTGGAGCACTCCATATTACTCTCTGAATTGTAGATAAGCTCGCTTTAACATCAACATTTGCCCTAAACTTTGCCGTCGAGTCAAGAGAGTTTAACGCTTCTCTCAAAATTTCTCTATCAGCATTGGAAAGTGCTTTATTATTACCGTGTTTATTGTTTTTACCATATACCGGCATATTGCGGAGAAATGTAGATATAACTTTACGACTTCTATCGATATTTTATTGACATTTCACTAATTGAAAGCTTCAACTCCTCGTAAGCTTCAACTTTTGGCTTTCTCTTAGAATTAAAATTTGGTTGTCATATGTGTTCAAATGCCGAAGATAAATAAAATGAATAAATGATATTAAGCTAATAGAGGGTGTACTTATCACCGTGGACGGTAGTCAATGCAATTGAAGGTAGCCTACCTGAGTGTGGTTGTTGTATTTTACGCGCATTAACGACGTGCTCTAAACCATTAATAGGTTGTGAAATGCTATCATACAAAACATACAAAATCAGATTACACCAGTCCGAAAAATGGGTGATTAAAAATACAAACTGCCAAAGAGTTACGAGCCCCTCGTGGGGGACCTATAAACCTAATTATATTTTTTATAGATATTTGTCACCGAGACAAGTCCAACAACCTTTAAAAGCTCAATATATTTTTTATATAGTATTGCAGAACACAAAAAACTAAGACAATTTTTATTCTACAACTTTTTTCAAAATGACAGAATTCGAAAAAGATCCGGCTTCATATTTTTCAACATGCGTTATGTCGTTCGAAAAGTCTACCAAACTCCTTTCAAACGAATGCTTAGTTGCCTAAATATAATCTTTGCCTAAAGAGATAATGGTTTAAGAGTTATATTTTGGCGAATTGCCGAAAATTGAGACCAAAATGTCGTACTCATATTTCGAGTGATATTACTTTGTGATATTGGGCAAATTTTGATATACAGGGTACAGCAGAAAATAGTAGTAATACTATATTTTGAATGTTTTGTATTGATTAAACCGAAGATTTAATTTCACACGAAATTTTAGATCATGAGTAGTTATATATTTCAACCATGGAATAAAAAAATAATAATTAGTAGAACCTAAAAACTTTAAAGTTAATGTTGCGTTTGTATGTGGTTATTTCTACTGAGAGGATATGTGAAGTATCCTTTCATAAGAAGCCACCATATCAAGTACCTAAAGCAACGTGTTGAATTTCTCCATTTCCCAACAAATTGTCTCAGACGAATGAAAGGTAGCAAGGAATGCAGTGAAGCTGAACTTGCGTCCTCTTATAGAAACAGCACATTCTTTCACCAATTGCGAAAGTTTTTGAATCATTATTATTACCATCGAACGTAGAACATTACCTACTAGAGGACCATCAGCATAGTTTCAGAAAAGGTCGCGGTACGACTTCAGCATTAAGCGAAATCACCACTTTAATCGCTGATGGACTCTACAAGCCGAGACAATGCGAACGTACGGCGGTGTTGGCTCTTAACTTGAACAAGGCTTGTTTCAAGACCTGGACTCCACCTCTCTACCAAGTGTCGAACACCACCTTATTTCCTCCAATATCAATTATGACGAAAGATTTATATTTTCATTTGTATTGTTGGGATTGAATGTAACATTTAATTGAGCGTTCGCCATAAGGAAATGTAGAGTTGTATTGTAGTTTCGAGAAGAAGCTTTAAATTAGGAAGGGAAATTGATGTAATATAAAAATAAATTTAATTAATTCGTAGTATTTTTTTTTTTCAGAAGCCACTTTATCCTATCTTTATAGCAGCATATCGTTCTTCAATAATCGGCGCAACGCATCAATTGTTGTTGGAAGCGATAACCGTGATGGTTTCACAGTGTTGATTAGCTTATAGTGAACTAAACCCAGCTGACCCCACCAAATACATAGGCTAGTCCATGGAGCCGCTGATATTGATGGATGGCCGGGATTAATTCATAACATTTTGCGTAGCCGATTCACTTTTGATAGCCAGTCACAATTCGATGTAAGAATTCCTTTCTTTCATTCATGTTAAATTAATGATGTAGTACTCCCCACAAGTACACTTTACTCGGAAAAAAGTTAAACATATTGAATGAAACTAATTGGGGAATTCAGATGGGGGCGAACTGGGATCTGCCCCCTAACATCATTTTTCATAAAATAATAGGCTTTTTTTTATTGTTTTCAGACGTCAACTTTATTATAAATCCGTTTAGGAATCGGTTGGACGCTAAAAAATGCATAAAAAAATCGAAAAGTGGGCGGTGGGTGTGTATGGTGGCTAACTCTAAAAGTGGTCGTGGCTTGCTAGTTGTGACATATGTTCAGACTAGGAAGGAAGGATGTGTTCATACCCGATTTCAGATCCATATCTTAAAAACTTAGGTACTAGCAGTTTTGGTTCATACAGAGAGGGGATAGACAGACGGACATGACTAGTTCTATTCGTCTCAGTTCTATTCGTCTTGAGCTGATCAAGTATATGTATTTTTTATGGGATCTCCGATGCTTCGTTTAATGCGAAATGACAAATTTATAATACTATTCATACTATGTGTGAAGAGTATACTAGTGTAAGTATGTTTGTATATAGCTACCTTTGAATAAAGAATAATTTATTTAAAAAAAATTTAAATAACATGTTAATATATTTGATATATGGTCTTTGGAACGTTGGCAATGGTAATTAGTTATTTTCAAGAATTTAATATTTACCGGTACCAGTAGCGCACCGGTGTACCGAAATTAAAATCCTAGAACCGTACTGAAACTGAATTAAAATGGAACCGGTACAGAACCTTATACCGAAAAACACATTTCGGTACGTACCAAGTTGGAGGCAAACCGAAATACATTCCGGTTTTATGCCTTGATTACAAACAATCCCAACAATACAAATGTAAAAAACAAATATTTCGTACAAAGAGATGTTAAAAGTTTTTTGGAGTTACAAGTAGACTTACGTCACTTGGTTTTTACCTCCTCAAGAAGGTTTTTATTTGATTATTGTATTTATACGAGTATATAAGTAGATATGTATATTTAATTATACTTTTTTTTTCAATTATTGACATATGTGTGTACGTTATATGTATATATATGAATATCTGTCTGTATATATATATGTATGTTTAATATATATGTATAATATATATATGTATATACATTAATAAGTAATTAACATTAAATACTAATTACTATAAAAGTATTTCAAAGCTTACCTCAATGCTTAATTTGGTAGATAGTTGAAACGAAAGTCAAACGCTGTGAAATCCAATTAAATTTCGTTTTATTTATAGCAAAACGCGAATTGCACTCTTTCTCCCTCTTTCTTTGTTGGTTTGTTTCGATTTTTCTTTTGTGTTCTCTCTCTCTCTCTCTCTCTCTCTCTCTCTCTCTCTCTCTCTATCTCTCTCTCACATATATTTAAGTAATGCGAGTCAAATGTATTTCAAAGGTCACGTGTTACTTTTCAAGTAATAGTTTTTGTTGTTGTTGTTATTTTTGTTTTTAACATTAAATGCAATTGCATTTTAACTTACAGTCCGTCTCTCTTTCTCTCTCTCTTTATATATATGTAATATCTTTTAATTTTCACAGTTGTTTTTTTCTTTTGCCGTTATTTTATTTGATGTTTTTGTTGTTGCACTTTTTATTTATTCACTGCGCTATGTGGAAATTCTTATTAGAAAATGATGTCGCACTTGCGCAAAATGTCCGCACACATCACACACACACTCTGCTTATTACTCTCTTTCTCTCTATCTCTCTCTCTATCTTTCTCTCTCACTCTCGCGTTATTTTCTTTTGCATTTTTAGTATCTGTGGTTGGGTCTGTGATACTGTGTCTGCATACTTTTGCGCGTGGGTTTCAGCAATGTCAACGTAGTTGCTGTTGTTTGTTGCTGCCGCTGCTGCTGCCGTAGTTGATTATAATCCTTAATTAGTCTAACGAGTTGCAAATTAATCCACTTTGCTTAATTAAATTGATGCACAACAAAGACACATCACAATCCGCCATGAAATACACTCAACCACACACACACACACACACACACACACACACGCTCACGCACACGCACGCACGCAGAAAAATAATGAAGTGAATAAAAAATATTATAATTAAAAAACCAATAAAACAAAAATCAAATTAAAAACGAGAACATTTTAATTTTGTTTGAAACGCAACTTTTATACCCTACACTCGCAATTAATTAATTAGCACGTTCGTATAAGAATTAAAAGTATTCACAGTGCACTGTGAACTCAATTTCAGGACTGCATTGTGCTCAAAAAATTACTTTCTTTTATTAGTTTAAATTTCTTAAGCTAGGATTGTTGAGTTTCCTGTTCCTTTCAGTAGAAAATTGTTAAGTTTCAAAGTGAGTTTCAAAGATAACGTGATAAATTATGCGTATATGACTGTGGATTTAATTCTGATTTCATTATGCCGTTTTAATAAATAACAAACTGAAAGTACTCTGCTCTCTTTTAGAACACACATCATAGTAATTTTAAAACACACATCATAGTAATTTTTTTAGCAATGCACTTGAGGTATAAACGTAGTAAGTTGCTATTAATCGTAAAATCAGCAAGCACGTTGGTGAAGTGAGACTTGTCATGCATTGCATACGGGTAAACAGTGAGCATAAAAAGGAAGTACTGTAAAAGTGTGATTTATTTTTGATTCAAACCGAAAGCGATCATAATTTTTGGGTAAGTTAGCTGAGTATGAGCTTATTGATCAAAAAAGGGTTAATATTGAAGATCCAGTAGATTATCATTAGAAGAAGAATAATGTCCGCAGCATAATTTTCTGTTAAGGAAATATTTCACAATTGTCCAAGAGTTTTGAATGTTTAAAGGTTTATATTATCGTACAGTCAAACCTGTCTCAAGGCAAAAATAAGGTCTAGACGCAAACTTGAAATTGCTGAAAACGAGTTCAATAGCCATGTCCTGGCATATCTTGCGAACAATATGCTGCCAGTATGAATTGGTGAATCAAATTCTTTTAAAAATTTTATTAAATTTGATAAACCCAAATTAAAGCTTATGACACAAAATTTTGAGTCATGATATTTGGTCAACCAAACAATCTAGCTTCAGTGGATAGGCATGACAACTTTTTTAATGGATGAAAGTGCATCTCGGAACTACATCTTATTACTTAATTAAAAACTTTTGCAATTCAATTTGTCATTCATGAATAATGATTAAAAATGTTATAATTTATTACAAAATTAAATGAATGATTCTTTTACAGCTCTGGTATAGACTATGCAGCAGTTCGTGACTTCAAAATATTTTGGGTTGGACTATTCGTCTCGTCGAACAGATAAATTAGGAATGGCTTCAATGCATCCAAAACAAAGAATATGAGATCTTGAGTGACAACGAAAAAATGCAACTTTTAGGGGTGTGATAGTTTGTGAGAGAATTCGAACGAAAGATACAAGTTCGAATCCAATGTTTGGATCAGTGTTTTCCAATAAAATTGGCGGTACATTTTGATTTGTTTCTTGTCAAGTGTAGCAGAGATGCCAACTAAAAACACACAAACACAAATTTTCACGAAATTGAAACTCATCAACCTAAAATGCTTATTAGCTGAAACTAATTGCGTATATTAAGACGATCTCTAACGATTATTGTTAAAAATTTCAAGCAGAAAATTTAAGTTTTAAACACATTAAGGTATCCTTCTCATCGTGCATCAAAGGTGTTCGAATTTTTGGGTATTTCGAATTGCAACAGTTTTCAATTCTGAAAACTTTGTTTAAAACGAAAGTAAGTTTGTTGTAATTCATTGCTTGATTAAGCAAAGTGAAGAAAATGTTGCATAAATTAATTGTAATTGATTACTAAGTAATTGGCATAAGCTAAGTGCTTTGTATAAACCCAAACTCATTTCAATGTGTTACAAACTATGCGACAAACTCCTTAAATACTTTTCAATGCTACATGCAAAGGGTATAAAGATATAAAAAAAATGCAAAATATCAAATGAAGTGAAATGTAATTAATTCATTAGTCGACGCTGCTGCGCACATGTTGACAATTATTG
The DNA here is from genome assembly GCA_035044765.1 of Leucophenga montana. Taxonomy (NCBI): domain Eukaryota; kingdom Metazoa; phylum Arthropoda; class Insecta; order Diptera; family Drosophilidae; genus Leucophenga; species Leucophenga montana. Next base: position 546,427 of record JAWNNQ010000418.1, read on the forward strand.
ATTACAATATAATATTTTCATAGATATTTTTAATTTCGTTCGTTGTATTTGCAAATTAATTTTAATGCATTTCTCATTTTGAGCTTTTTTTTCACTTGCTGCTTTTAGTATTCTTTGCATTTGTTGTTGTTGTTGTTGTTGCACAATTTCATTTCAGCACAGATTTATTTCGCATTTCACGATATTATTTCACGTGCACTTTCAGATACATTTTGTATCTGAGTATCTACAATATCTTTCACTCTATTTTTTCCCCCCCATTTTATACGAATGTTTTTTTTTATCTGCGTATTTTGTTTGTGCGCGCGCGAATTTTTATTATTTTCATTTTCAATTATTATTTTTAAATGTGTTCTGGTTTATAATTGGCAGCCTATTGTGTTTTTGTGTGTAATATGTTTTTGATTTAATTAAATATGAAATTTTTTGTTTTTTTGTTGCTTTTGTTGCTTTTGTTTTTAATTAATTTAAAGAGCACATTTCGATTTGAATGTCAGTGAATAAGCTTTTAATTAGATTTAGCGGAAGCCTTTCATACGCTGCAAGAATAAATATTTAATGAAGCAATACGAAGTTGTTTGCGCTGCTCTGCTCAGCCATTTTAGCCTATTAATTGGAATTCCAAATTTGTTTTTATTTATGCATTTATTTCATTATATAACTCTTAACAATTTGATAGTTCCATATATTCGCTTTTGCAAAGCACATCCTTAGGCATTATTTATAACTTATATTTTCATTGTAATTAGTATTACTTTCGTTTGGATAGCACAAATATTACTATTTAGCTGTTCACTATATTTTGTTTTAAACATTTGAGAGGCACAATTGATTTGAATAATTAAAATTTAAAAGCCCATAGTCCAGATACACAAATGAAACTGTACTTACTCGATTTATCTGTCAGGTTTCTTTACTATCGTCCACATTGAACATTTAGGAATCGAAAGTTAAGTTATTTTATATTTATTTTATATTTAAACATATGTATGTAAATATATCAAACACTTTGCTTGTATTTGCTTGAGCCTATCACTGGAATATAGCTGTAAAAGTTTTTCATTTGGATATTGTATTACAGTGTGGGCGATCGAGATACATTTTTTGATCAAGGCTTATCAAAATAAAAATGGTAGGAACTGTTCTGGGCAAAATTGAAATGGTTGAAAGTGGCCATTTGAAACTTTCTGAAAACGTTTTTATTTTCGTGCAATTTTTTTCATTTTTTTTCATTTGTAAGGGAAATTGTAGAAGCGAATGAGCGAGTAATCGTGTATGTAGCAAATTTCGATTTAAATTTGTATAAGCATTAGCTTTGGTGAAACCGAACATTGATCACTCATCACACTTCTCATTGTGTTAAATTTTTATATTGCATACTGAAACTACTAAAAGTTACAATGAAATTATAATGACCTGGTTTATATCGTGCCTCTCTTTTTATACCTTTAATAGTTTTCTGGCAAAAGTCTTGGAATTTGGAGTACATATAAATATTAAATGCAGATGTAACAAAAAAGTACACTGCAGTCGATTGTGCATGACTACAAGATAACCTGTAAACAATCTAAGGGTTTTTATTCGGACTATACGAGTATTCCATAGAGGCTCGATCTGGACCTATGTGAGTTATTTTTATAAGATTGACGTGAGGTTGACATATTTATTTCGTTCACTCTGTTCGATGAGCGGGAAGGAAGATCTAAATATCTTAGTTTAGTTTCTCTATCATACAGACTGACATACAGACGGACATGGTTATATTGGCTCAACTTTTGAGACTGATCAAGAATATATGCAATACTTTATTAGAATATGTACTTTATTACTTCAACTTTGGCTGTTACATACATACATTTGCATAAGTCGGGTTCATCTCCATCATTTTGACTTTTTTAAGCTATTCATACGCATAACTTTTTGACATACGAACGCTATTTGAGTTGTTTACAGTGACATGATATATTTACTTTGGTCGAAAAAATGGATTCTACAATTTTTTTACAATTTTCGATGTGATACTCCACAAACAACAAAAGTACATCGATGAATTAAAATATTTATATGATGATCATGTATCAATTGCGGCCATAGTTGACTGAATATCGAATTTTGTGAGGAACAGCCAAAGTACTGATCTTATGAGATCGTCATTGAGACTTAATGTGAGTTTGCTATGCGCCTCCGTTCGTTCTACACTACGAGAGAGAGGGAGAGAGAGCGAGAGACCAACAAAATAAACAAGAAACAAGAAAGGTCGCTGCAGTGTGCTCGATATACTCAGTACTTTGTCGAAGGTTCCTTATATGAGGCAGATAATTATATGGTGCTATATTATTTAGATCTGGACATATACGGAATATTTTATTAGGACCAAATTTGGCATTTCTAGCTTAATTAAAAAAAAAAAAAAAATCAAAAAAATACTTAACAATGAGAGTAGTTTTGAAAAAGGAGAGAGTCTAAATTTGCGCACTATGAAATCTCTATCTTTTATTGTTTCCAAGATTTCGTTGTTCAAATAGACGGACATATATGTCTAAATCGACTCGACTTTTGTTGATACTCAAGAGTATATACATATATGTGTACTTTATGAGGTCTGTCACACTTTCGTCTGCCTGTTACATACATTTACACAAACTTAATATTCCATTTTACATTATGGGCGCAGGCTATAGAAACGTTAAGTTTGATAAAACCGAAGCTATAGTACTTATCGCGCATTTCAAGTTAATTTAGACTGTAATATAAAGTAATTGGTACAAAATGTGTGATCTGCGTTCGTACGGGGCTACCCCTACCCTGGCATATAGACTTGGGAATTCTGCACGGTTCCATAGAGTCTCCAAAAGCGGCTTTTAATAAGAATATATTTAAAAGTTACGGACTAATTCGCGTAGTCACAAAAAGACAGCCAGATGAACATTATGGGGTCTTTTATTTTGGGTGTTATAAACCTCATGACCAAATTCATACCATTCATACTATTTGTTAAAAATATAAAAAGCGTATGCATGGAGTACACAGAAAACTATAGAGATTTCTTGTTCCGTTGGTTTGCAAATTGGTCTTAAAAACGCTTGGCGCCACAGAATTTTGAGAGATATCATTTTTCGTTCAAACTAATGAACGAGTAGGCAGTATTATTGCCTTCAAAGAGCGGTGTTGGCACACTCGAAAATAATATTGTGTATTATTTATTCTCATCTCAATTTTAATTTTTGTTAAACAAATTAGAAAATTAAATTCGACGTAAAATAATTGTTTATCTGGAATTCTACTTTTAATGTTACAAATGTTATAAAACATTGGCATTTCTTCGGAAAAGACAATTGGAGGAGGGAAAAATTCAACGGCAGCGCCTTAAAGCGTAACCGATCCTTTATCATATTCAGAAGCCAAGAGACCTAATTCGAGTTGTTAATTTTATAAATATCAAAACTATTCTTCTTCTTCAATTAGATATTCACTGCATTCAAACGCCGAGTTCCCAATTTACAGCACTCTTAACTATGCCTCAGATTTATGAAGCGCAATTATTTGGTATGTCACAGAAATCAGTAGAGCTTTTTGCTTTGATTGGTTTGAATATCGCTCGAAATAAACGGTAGCTTTCACAAAAGTTCGAGAGATCAATTTACGAACTTCTAATTTCGAACCAACTTCGATAAGTAAGACGGCCAACAGTTTGTTAGCTGGGCATTAGGGCTGTCAGCACACAAAAATAGTTTTGCTAACTATTCAATCGCTTTTTAATTATATTTTTGATAAACAAACTTAAAAAGTTCAAATGTTATAAAATTGCATGTTAAATAAATATATTCATGGACTTGTGCTTTAAATCTTATAAGACAAGAAATTTTGAAATTTAAGAATTGGCGTTACAATTCTATTGTGCGCACCATTTATCGACCGTCTTTAATTGTCGAATATCAGCTGTTTGTTTGCTTACAACAAACCTGCCAACTTACAGCAGTCGTATTTTGGCTCATACTTATACAAGTTATAAGTTATAATAGATTATAAATAATCAAATGAGATTAAAAGTTATGACAACGCTTTTAGTATTTTTAGCTTTAATATGAAATAAAATGTAATAAACTATGCAATTATATTAGAATATCGATTATTTACAAAGTAAATTTTAAGCAAGTTGGCATCTCTATTGTTTGGTTGTTTTGGGCTGCTGATAAAAAACTGCATTCATTTTCAAGAGATTTGTTAAAAAATGCAAAATTAATAGACTATTAAACAAATTAAATGTTACAAAACTTTGTGCAAATTACTCGGAAAAATATTTTTATCTACATTAGTAAAATAGATTGTATATTAAAATAATTTCTTAGTGTTATAGTATTTAACCAAAATCTCTTGAAAAAAAAGAACAATAAAAAACGTTAACTTCGGTTGTACCGAAGCTCTAATACCATTCACATGAAACTTTAAATAGTATTGTAATACATAAAAGAGGGGGTTTAAATAGGGGGTGGTGCACGCTCACTAGTAGATGTGTATGAAGCGATGTAGTAGATGTGTAAGATGCCGCCATATCGAATTTCAAGTTGATATTGACAAATGCATAAAAGTGAACTGTGGGTTTATATGGGACTACCTCAAAAAGTGGGCAGGACACGCCCCTTTGCATATGTATATGAAGCGGTTGTCCATTAAAATCCACAAAATCAAATTGCAAGCTAATATTGATCTAAATGAAGGATTTTTTCATAAAAAACACAAAATTGCAGGTTGGGTTTGCATGGGGGCTACCTCAAAAAGCGGGCGGCAGTCTCTTAAAAGGCACCACATCTCTTAAAAAGCTCTTAAAAGGCACCATATCAAATGTCAATCTAATATTGACTTCAATAAAAAAGTTTTTCTTACAAAAAGTCAAAAGTGGACCATAGGCTTGTATGGGAGCTACCCCAAATAGTGGGAGGGCCACGCCCGTTAGTCTATGTATATTAAGCGGCTGACCATAAAAAGGCACCACATTGCATTTCAACCTAACATAGACTTTAATAAAGAAGTTTTCTTACACAAAGTCAAAAGTGGACAGTAGGTTTGTATGTGAGCTACCCCAAATAGTGGGCATGACAGGTCAATCTTGATACTCTATTAAACTACAATAAAAAGAAGTATATGTGCAAAATTTCAACTGGATAGCATAAAAATTGGTCCCCAAAAAATGCGCAACAACATACAGACGGACAGACAGACGGACAGACAGACGGACATACATACGGACAGACAGACAGACGTCGTCGAGCTGATCAAGAATATATATATACTTTATGGGGTCTACGATGGCTCCTTTAATGCATTACAAATTATCAGACAAACTGATAATACCATTTCACACTGTGTGAATGGTATAAAAACGAGAGATTTGAAAGTAGCCCAAAGATATTTCTGTGACAACGAGAATTGGCATTCGGTTGGATGAGATTTTTGTGAGAATAAATATGAGATAAAAAAATCTGACTGTGTTTTTTTATTTTTGTTACAGTTATATTAAATATAAAGCAATGAACTATTAAAAATGCAAAAAACTCCGAATAATTTCGAACTCAATTTGAGGCAAGTTTGCAGCTTCATTAATCGGCTAGTTTTGATTGCGGATATTATTATTTTTCTGGAGTTCTTATAATATGCAAAATATCGATAATTTATTCAAATGGAAGGTTGAAAAAACGTGGCTACAGATTATTTAGTAGTAATTTAGTAAACAATTATAAGTGTGATTTTATTAAAAAAGTACAATTTAGATAAAGTAGATATTTGAAACCAACCCAAAAGAGATTTCTGTGAATTTGAATTGGATTGCAAATCGATTAAAGAGATATACATATCACTCCTGATAAAGAATTAGACAAGTGGAAGGAAATCATAACATGAACGATACATAACAAATCGTCCTCTGATCGGCTTCTTCTAATAGATACATTTGCATAATATGGAATGTGTGGTAAAAACAAGTTTACTGTTTTTGAAGCTAACTAAATGGATGTATTGTATTTACATATATATAATGGAACATATATTTTTTTCCTCTAGACTTTACTGACTAAAGCTTTACAAAATTTTAATATAGTAAATGCGTCGCTAATTTTTTACACACAACGAAATAATTATATGTTCAAATATGCTCAAATGTTTGTTATATATATATCTAATTTCAGCATGATTCACATTACCATTGGTCAAAGTTTAAGCTACACGTAACACGTAACTTTACCTTTCCTTAATTAGTTTGTGTGAAATATCCATTCGTATATGAATATCTGAATATCCATTTACAATTTACGTTGTGACTCATAATTAATAAAACAATATTTATTTAATTATTTTATACACAAATTGTATGCTTCACTGAATAATAATCTACAAATAGCATCACGTTTAAATATTGAAATATCGAGTATTGACAAATATGTATTTAGAGTGTCGTTACATTCATTCGTTCATAATTTTTTCATATATAACTCGATTTTCATTTTCATTTCATTTCATTTCACTTTATTTATTTATTTATTTATTTAAACGTTTTAATTTCACCGACGGCATTTGACTTAACGGATTTGTAAATTACACACAAACAGACATGCTCGGATACAATATTTGTTTTATTAATATTTATTGCAACTAATAACATTTTGTATGTAAACAAATTTTAATATATTTAACACATTTTGTCCACAATTAATTGTTAATCTTTCTGCGCTAAGTGCCTTTTTAATTTCTGTTTAATTTTCGTTGGTTTTTTGTATTGTAAAACATATTTAAGCACATAAATGGGCACAGCACAATAGATCAAGTATCTTTTTTGTTATATTTTTTGTACACTTTTTAGAATTGAGTAATTGAGATACATTTTTATAACACGTTTGCTGTATAATACTGTACGTAGTTTGCCTATTTGTTGGTTTTGTTGCATGCTTTGTAAGAGTGTCGTTCATTTATGGCAATGCTTAAATTGTAACACAAATAAAATCAATTAAGTTGCAGCAACAGATACGCGCAGTGCCGCTTGAAAAAGATATACCTATAGTTGTATATACACAGTGATATTGTTGAGATACATTGCTCCAAACACGCATTTTTCATTTTATTTCATGCGACGGCAACGATTGCGACGACATAGTCATAGACAAATCAACACGTTAAGTGACAAATTGGCGAGCTAGCGTGTGATTGAGTGAACCATACGAGTATGAGTATGAGCGTGCGAACCGAACAGATACACAAATACTTAGATACTTAGATATATAGCACTTATTGCGACTGATTGAGTCAACAGATCGTTGTTTAAGTGACGGCGCAATCCAGATACAGCAGCCAACAAAATTAGCAACAACAACAACAACAACAATAGATCAAGAGCACTTGAACAGCACAACAAACACTTGAAGAAGTTACAGATACTTTTTTTGTTTTGTTTGTATTGTGGTTGCTGCGCACGACTTGAACTCACGAATATGACAAAGCAGCGCTAATTGTCTGCAAATTGCCGAAAAAAGTATGAAACACACACACACACACACACACACACAGAAACACACTGAATAAAACCAAATAACAAAAACACATTCGTCGTCAGTGCCAGTCGACAGAAAACAAAAAAAAAAAAAAAAAAAAATAAACAAATTAATGAAAATTCCAAAGTAATAAAAAAGTATCTCATAAATACTTTGCGCTTGCTTTCTTTAGAGAACGAGCGCGCAGAAATCACTTTGCAAATGAACGAGTTAGCAAAGTGCGAGCGAACCGAGGCAGGCAGCAGGCGACAATAACAAACAGCAAAATGCTAATTAGTTTCATGTGTGACTAATGGATACAAACAACACTCACACACACACACACACACATACACACACACACGCACATATTGATACTCATGCACACAGCTATTCTCACAGAGCAATGTTTGTAAGCTGAGCAACAAACGACAAACGAACGAATGAACGAGCGAAAGACCATTAGATACATTCGCATTCGAATTCGTACAGCACAAATAACACACTTAATTAAAATAGTTCTTGTTTTTGTTGTTGTTGTTGTTGTTGTTGTTGTTGTCGGCAACGGCTTCGGCAGTCTTTGAATGTACGCTATTTCCATTATTATTACTATTATAACAAGTTGAATAAAGATACCGCCGCCGCTGCCACCTTCGACAATGTTGTTGTTGTCGGTTGTCGGTTGTCGATTTTGCGCGCCAAATTTAAAAAAACGAAAAAGGCAATTCAAAATCTATCTAACGGATACGTGTTGATGAAGACGATGTTGCACATACAATAATTGCTGTTGCACTTCTTGAACGATTTTAAAATGCACGAATACTGTAGAACGAGCAAACTAACTAACTCACTCACGAATAAACGTGCGCCGAGCAACAACGAGATGTACGACGTTTAAATGAAGAACGCATTCGTATAAATTATTGTATCTCAGACGCAAAGCACGCGTTAGCAGCTTTCGTAAACGCTCTGAATTGTACTGCGCCGTGCAACTATTTAACGACGACTGAATGTGGCAATTATGTATCTAGATACATTTGACTCAAACTGTCGCAGTTAGCGACGTCGCAGCGCTGGCGTTGCTGTTGCTGCTTCTGCTCTCATTTATGTTTGTGCGCTCGCGCCCCCTGCCAATAACAACAACAACAACAACAGCAACAACAACAACAACGGCAACAAGAATAAACGATATGAAATGTATCGCACCCATACAAATACAAAATATACAAAACCATGAAGATGATGATGATGATGAAGATGTGTGGGAGCAGCAACGTTGGAGAGGCTGAGGGTGGGACGGCATGCGCGCCACCATCATAAAACATATTACGCTATAATTACAATTATGCGGCAGCACCCCGATTATTATTATTGCTGTTGTTGTTGTTGTTGTTGGACGCAGATACAGACACACACACACACGCACACACACAGATACATACAATAGATACAGATACATTGGCGCAGACAATCGCATATTTCACGACAATAAAATACACAAATATTCAAGCGCATTCAAAGCGCTTAATTGTTTTTTTTTTCATTGTTGTTGTTGTTGACTTTGTTGTTTTTTTTTTGCTGGCATTTATTGTGCGCATAAATTGCCATTGCAACAAATGTTGCTGCAGCATGTTGCAATCGTTTGTATTTACTTTTCATTCAACAGCTCAACTCGATTTTAACTCGTTTGTATAAGTTGCGTTGCTTGTTTATTGTTATTGTTGTTGTTGTTGCTGTTGTTGTTGTTGTTGTTGCTGACGTATGCATTATGAATTATGCGAGTAGAATTTTATTACTCGAGTAATCCGATTAAATTTGAATTTTATTTTTATTTTTGGAAATAAATTTTTATTTTTAGAAGCGTTTCCTTTTGGGGTTTAGCAAAATTATAAGAAATAACAGGGTTATAACAGGTTGGGTCTACCTACAATATATTATATGCTGCACAGTAGTCTGTGTTGAACAAAATTCAACTTAATTAAAAGTTTATAGTTCATGAGTAAACTGACGGATCTTGCAATAAAGATAATAAACTGTCTTAATCCAATTATCATACTCTAATACAGGGTGTTTTTTTTTGTGTCACCCGAAGTTTAGGTTAGACTAATCAGGCCGCTCAACGCAGGTCTAGTTAATCCAGAGCCCAACCGACTCTGTTGTCTTGGGTTTTTTTATTTGGCGGAAGCTATCTCAGTTGGTTTGTTTTGACGCGCTGAGTCTTTACAAGCAAGAGCCTCCAGTGGCAGGTTTGCAAGAGTTTTCACGTCTTCAAACAATAGTTTTCAGGTGATCTAAAAATAACCGAACTTTAAATTTGAATCATAGAACACGTAGCGCCATCTATTAAATGTTGACAGATGGCGCTACGACATGTTAGAAAGGTACATTTTTCTTCTTTCGAAAGCAGCTAAGTTCATGCTAATCGTTTGACGGGTTACAGAATGACACACATTTTAATAACAGCAGTTTTTGTAGTTACGCCGTTAAAACATAGTGGAACAAAGAGCAAATACTCGTATTCAATTTTGTTTTAAACTCGGTACAAACTCGACTGAGTCTTACGAATTGTTAAAAAAAGTTTATGATGATGATTGTGTGAGTCGTAATCATGTTTACACGTGGTTTACACGTGAATTTAAAAACGATCGTGATGATTTAAATGATGATCCAAGACCTGGAGAACCCGAAGCATCTAATCGTTGTGAGCTAGTGGAAAAAGTATGTGAAATAATCGCTATCGATGCAAATTTCATTGTGAGAATGTTGGCAGAAGAATTAAATTCATCTTACTGTACAATCTACAAAATATCAACTGAAGTTTTGGGTAAAAAAAAGGTGTGTGCACGTTTTGTTCAACACATCAGTTAAATGATGACCAAATTTCCAGATTTTCATGATTCGATCATTGCTGGTGCTGAAACATGGTGTTTTAAATATGATTCTGAAACTAAGCGACAATCTGCAGAATGGAAGTAAAAAAATTGCGTTTTCAGAAGTTAAGAATCAAGACAATGTTAATAACTTTGTATGATTCCAAGGGTATTGTTCACAAGGAATTTTTTCCAGAAGGTCAAATTGTCAATGGAGAATATTATTTACAAGTTTAACATCGTTTTGGGTCGAGAGTTCTATGTGTTGGGCCTGAATATACCAAAGGAAAGCAGCTGTTTTTATAGCATGATAATGCATCACCTAACAAGACCAAAAAAGTCAATGAATTTTTGATGAAGAAAACAGATTTGTCTCATCGACCGCCCTCCGTATTCGCCTGATCTATTACCGTGCGATTGTTTTCTCTTCCAAAAAATTAAAACTGCAATGAAAGGAGCATACAAGCAGCCGTGACACAGATGATAAAGAACAGCGCAAAAAGCGAGTTTAAATAGTATATGAATAAATTGGTTGATCGTTCCAAACATTGTATTGAGTTAAATAGATCGTATTTTGTTAAAATATTAGCTTTGAAACATAGTACCTTTTTTTATTTTATAACTAAAAAGTTCGGTTCTTTTTAGATCACGTGATGAATACTTTTCATCTCCTTTGCAACACCACAGTTACGACTGCAACGCTGATAGGGGATATGTATACGTTGTGCCATTTGACCAATGGTACAGTGCCTTGTTAGCTCTACAGTCAATATTCTGATGCTGTCCTTGTTATGGGGCTCAGATGTTCGCTTCGGCTAATATTCAGGCCAAAGTGCTTTTGAGACATAAAAATCCGGCGAAGTCGCTCCGCTTTTACTCGCTGATTTCCTGTTGGTTCTAGATTCAATATGGCATCTTAAGCCGTTTGGTGGGGGTTGGAGAGTGGATCGACTTATGCCCATGCAGGCTGCTCTTTGAACTTTGTGGATTTTGAGTAGGTGAAATTTGATATCAGCCATTTTCTCCAGTTCAAAACATTATTGGTTAATATAGGCCTGACGACTGTGTATAAAAGTAATGTGTAATGTACGGTTGCAAACCCAATATCCTTCTCCAGGATAATTTTGTGTCCAGAATTACACCAGGGTACTTGACTTCTTTAGACTTTAGATTTAGATTGTTTGAGCAGAGTCCACCCCAGGGATGGGAGTCTGAGGCTCGGAATCTATTTTTTTCTCGTGAAGAGCACCAGTTTGGTATTTTGTGGGTTGGCCCCAAGACCGTTCGTTTGTTCCCCATACCCAATGTTAATTTCTAATAAAATGACAATCAGCTGTCACATCCGCTTGTGACAGCGCGCAGTGGCAACTTTAAATCCGTAAAATTTTTACACACTAAAAGAAATAGCTCAAATCGTAAAACTTTACAAAAAAAAAAAAAAAAATAAATTTATAAATGCGGAAAAACTTCGAAAAAATAGTTAATTTATGTGTGGCAGAAGTCAAGAAGATACTAAACAAATTGTAAATTCTCACAATAAAATAAACGAAATATAAAGATTGATTTTAATTCAAATAATTTCGGGTAGCACAAAAAGCAACACCCTTTATAAATTAAATAAGAGGACTTTCACTTCAAAACCTGATGAAGTGTCATAGGGTGTCTCGAAACAACGTTGTCGTCTTTTGTAACAACCATAAAGTATATATATTCTTGATCAGCATTATAAGTCAAGTCAATATAGCTATGTCCGTCTGTCTGTCTTTCGCTTGTTTGAACACCAATATCTCGGATGCTACTTATTAAAGATAGATCCACCAAACTTGGATAAATACGTAGATTATATAAAACTCACATTTGAATTTTTAAATTTTTAATTGTTTTGAAATTGGTCCTTTACATACAAAAGGTTAATCGAATTAAATTTCATATTAAGATTTATTTATAATATTGTAGACGATATTGTATATATTGTATACATATATGAGGAAAAGTTTAAGGCATTGATAGCTCAACTGCCTAGCGCGCTGCAAATGAATTTTGATTTAATTACCAATTTTTTTATAAATATTTCATGCGCAAAAGGTGAAATTCATGACAAATACATATGCGAATAAATTGTATTACATATATTCAAAATTATTGAATTGATCCAAGTTCAAAGTTTTCATTAAAAAAAAAAAAAAAAAATGGTTCACGTAGCTGGCATCAATTCAATGGAATGGGTCGTCTAATGGCGGAGAAAGAGTTCATACACAGTTCTAAAACCTCTAAAAAGTCAAATTGCCGACAATAGAAATAGACGCGGAAGATGTTGCGACTTCTCCAACGTAGTTTGACGGTGCTTAAACTAATTTTTAGCCCTAAATTTTAAAGACTTGAAACTCCACTGCAGTGAGAACGGCAACGAATAACGATGAAAGAGCTGCGGCCCATAGCCGAGTAACTAGAGTCATGGAGCGGTACTACGAGTATATATAATACCATACATATTTTCATGGACCGGCTATGCTGAAATTCTCAAAACACTTTTCACAAATTGAAACTCATAAGAAACTTTTCTTGTGGATCTTATTTCAACCAAATTTCATCCATCAACGTCAAACAGTTGCGGGATATAACGAATTCGGTTTTTCTATTTTATATTTTGGGGACGGCGCACCATCTACTTTTCGAGTGGATCCCATTTCTCCCGGTGAATTCAGTTAGTCATTTATATAAGGGCATGGCACCGCCCATATTTACACCGTCTGTATGTTTTTGCGCATTTTTTGGCGACCAATTTTTATGCTATCCAGTTGAAATTTTGCACATATACTTGTTTTTATTGTAGTTTAATAGAGTATCAAGATTGACCTGCCACGCCCACTATTTGGGGTAGCTCCCATACAAACCTACTGCCCACTTTTGCCTTTTTGTAAGAAAAACTTTTTTATTAAAGTCAATATTAGGTTGAAATGCGATATGGTGGCTTTTAAGAGACAGCCGCTAAACATACATAGACAATTGAGCGTGGCCCGCCCACTTTTTGAGGTAGCCACCGTGCAATTTTGCGTTTTTTATGAAAAAATCCTTCATTTAGATCAATATTAGCTTGCAATTTGATTTTGTTTGATTTTAATGGACAACCGCTTCATATACATATACAAAGGGTCGTGTCCCGCCCACTTTTTGAGGTAGTCCCATATAAACCCACAGTTTACTTTTATGCATTTGTATGGAAAACGTCAATATCAACTTGAAATTCGATATGGCGGCATCTTACACATCTACTACATCGCTTCATACGCATCTACTAGTGAGCATGTACTACCCCCTATTTAAATCCTCACTTTTATGTATTACAATACTATTTAAAGTTTCGTGTGAATGGTATTAGAGTTTCGGTTCAACCGAAGTTAACGTTTTTTCTTGTTTCAGTATATTTTATGTTTACCGGTACTTTTTAGCAGATATCATCAACATGCATTGTAGAGTTTGTGAGATGCAACGAATTTTATTTTTCTATTATACCAACGCCTATTTTTCCAGTGTTGCCCTTTACATACAGATGTATGTACCAAATCTCATTCATCGGCGTCAAAAAGTCGCTAAGGTATTACAAATTTTGGTTTTCTCTTATAAAGCGGGCATGGTACCGCCTAATATGTACTTGTATATAACTTTACCAAACTTTTCTCGGGAACCTGGCTATCTATTTGTGAGATTCGAGGCAACGCACAGACATGAAAGAGCTACGACTTCAAATTATATATGTAAAGCTTGAAATAATAATATTTCCTTTAACTCAGAATTAAAAATTTCGAAGGTGCATACTGACTTATGTCTGAACAGATAGTGCGCACATCAATTCATATTTTTTCTTTTGCTGCAAGGCAACACTGAGCTGTGTGAAATCACGAGGCTATTTAAGCGTAAAACTTACAGTGTAAATTTACGAGCTACGTGGAAACTCTGCCCCATACAAGTTTTGACAGTTCTTTCACGAGGCTTGTAATTTCACAAGTTTACATGGTTTTTTTTGTGGCAGTTTGAAGTTTGGAGAAATATACTCTAATTGAAATTTTTATACTCGAGTAAATGTTTAAACTCGATTGAAAAATCGACACGGGTAAAAAAATATTCTACTCGTTTAAAAACTCGAATCGTAAACTTATTCGAGTAAAAAATATTACGCATTGTTGTTGTTGCTGTTGTTTTGTAACAATTTCTGCTGTGAGCGTAATTTTCAGTTGAATGATTTTAAATGACTTAGCAGCACATTCAGAGTACAGTGAGCAATATAAATAAGTTAGTGCAGGGATGGGCTTGGGGGTGAGGAGCGTAAGCATGAGTATGGGATAAATATTATGAGTATCTGTGGCGCTTGCTGCTGATGTTGATTATTATTAAATGCGGGATTTATTGTGCGCACCCCTGACAGCTTCTGCGGCCTTTTTTCGTTTTCGTTTTCTATTTGTTTTGAATGTTCTGTGCTTTTTGCTATCTTTGTATCTCAGCGTATCTCTGTGTGATGTATCTGTATCTGTATCTGTTTGCAGTTTGTGTGCGTGCGTATTTTCTTCAATTGTATCTCATAGTAGTTGTAGCTGTTTGTGCTGAGTTGAGTTGAGTTTGGCCTGCGTTTGTTTTTAATTCTTTATAATTGAGTTATACTTTAACAAGTTTTGTTGTTCTTGTTTTTGTTGTGGTTGCTGCTGCTGCTGATGCTGCTTTTACTTTTTGTCCAGCGGGATTTCTGTTAGCGTCTTTGGATTTTTTGTTTTGATTCTTGTTGTTGTTGTTGTGGTTTTTGCTGCTGCTAATTAATTTTGAACTACTGGCTTTTGTTTTTGTAATTATTGTGCTAATTATTGTACTCTGTTTCTTATTGTTATTGTCTATAGTATGTATATAGATACATATGTATCTATGTATATATATATATATATATATATATATATATATATATATATATATATATATACTTTTACGTTTTACTTCGGATAAACTTACTTTGCATGATTTATTTGATGATTAATTGTTGGTAATTTATTTTATTTTAATTGTTTTTGCTATTGCTTACATTGTTGTTGTTTTTGTTGTTGTACTTTTCGATAAATTTATTCTTAAATTGATTTTGCATTAATTGTAGCATTTATTTATTTAAGTTTGACTTTACTTTCAAATATTTAGCACTGTGGATGATATTCCTCGCGAGTGACGAAAGCCCATCTTAGTGTGGCTGCAGCACAAGCAATAACGACGTTTTTACTGATGTGTTATGTACCATTAAAAAGATCTTGAAACGTACATTTAGATAATGTTAAAACGCCTAAAATCGAAATCCGAAGTATAGAGAGTTAGATTGGGGCTCGTGGGGACCCCAAATCAAGATCAGGAAAATCAGTCCACCCGTTCAACAGTTTTGATTATTTGAAATTTCTGACGAGCTAATGAAAGAATTTGTTTGTGTCTTAATTTGAATCCTTTTGAAAACATAAATTTTAGATACAGGACGAACGCTCAATTACATATTACAATAATATCTGCAAAGCTAAGATAAGGCACCTTAATTATCAAATAAGAAGTAAAATTAACATTCCAAAAGTTTATGAAAAATAACAAGATTAAAAAAAAAAACACTTTAGTCCAAGCTTCCAACATAACAACAGAACGTATTCTACTCGGCAGGAAAAATCCAATATTCTTGGAGATATATTTCAAGAAAAGCATAAATTTACAGAATCTCCTTTCGAGTGAGCTTAATAACCATCGTTCATTTGATGTGCCATCTGCACCAACTGTTGATATTGAGAATGTTATCCTTTTGCTTAAGTCGAAGCAATCACCAGCTCCAGACAATCTTCCCAATGTGTGCATGAAAAACTTACCACTTAGCGCCATCCATTTTCTTGCCCTCACATTTACACATTGTCTTCAAATTAATTACTTTCCACAATCGTTCCAAACCTGGCAAAACTCTAGATTCGCCTGAGAGCTACCGCCCTATGCGCTTGTTACGCTGTTTTACAAAAATATTTGAAAAAAATTTTAAAGGCGAGACTTAACTTGCATCTTGATACTAATTCAATCATACCTGCAACTCAATTTGGCTTCAGTGCGCACTTAAGTGGCATTAAACCTCTTCTTAAACTCAAAAAATTAATAAAACAGAACATGCAAGTTAAGAAATCAGTTGGTTTGGTTGCCATAGATATACTTGACACAATACGGCATGAAGGTTTAATACATAAATTAATTATTACAAACACACCCATTTACTCAACAAAGATTATACAAAGCTTCGTCACTAATAGACATTTCTGTGTTGAAACAAACGGTATTCCATCGGCTGCTAAAACCATTAGTGCTAGGGTTACCGCAAGGATCCCAATAGTTGCAATGTTTCTATCTTTGCCTATGATACCGCGCTATAGACAACACCCTCCAGTGCTCATGGAGTGACTTAAATTCGTACTATAAAAAATGGAGAATCAATAAGATTAGCGCTTTACAAGGAAAAGAAATAGTATATATATCAACCCAATAGTAATTTCGGTATTAACAATACTGACATCTTTAGGATAAACATCATACGAAACCTGGGATTGCATTTGGATAGCAAACTTACATTTGGTGTACATATCGGGAAAACTATAGATAAAATCAACAAAACTACTATATGCATACTTTATCCGTTCATAAACCGAAAATCCAAACATTCACTGAACAATAAACTTCTTATTTTTAGAACGATATTTAATTCTATTTTGATATATGGTTCACCGGTTTGGGGCGATTGTTCTCTCACAAATATAAAAAAGCTTAAAATGTTATCGAATTTGCCATTTATATATAGTCTGTGATTGGATCTATCAAGTGCCAATTAAGATAGTTTTATAACTATCTTAATTGGCACTTGATAGATCCAATCACAGACTATATATAAATGGCAAATTCGATAACATTTTAAGCTTTTTACTCTACTAATTACTCCTTATTACTCTAAGGTTTTTTCCAATTTTTCCTTAGCATAAAATTGTTTATATAAATAGCTTAATTATTTAAACCATTTTTCAGTAGTAAAGTAGTGATAAACAAAACTAAACTCTGTAAAAGTTAGATGAAGTTTGTACATACAAAATATGATCTAAAAATAACGGAACTTTTAATTTAAATCATAGAACACGTAGTGCCATCTATTAAATGTTGGCAGTGTTGGAAAGAAACAGCAGTTTTTGTAGGTACGTCGTAGAAACAAAGAGCAAATATTAAATTTTGTTTTACACTCGGTAGAAAATTTGCTGATACCAACGAATTGTAAAAAAAACTTTATGATGTTGATTGTATGATTCGTACTCAAGTTTACACGTGGTTTACACGTTTTAAAAAAGGATCCTTATGGTTTAAATGATAATCCAAGACCTGGACGATCCGAAGTATCTAATCAATCTGCAGAATGGAAAAGACGATGCAAAACATAAAAAAATAGCGTTTTCAGAAGTCAAGAATCATGACAATGTTGATAACTTTCTATAATTTCAAAGGTATTGTTCACGAGGAATTTGTTCCAGAAGGTCAAACTGTCAATGGAGAATATTATTTACAAGTTGTACATTGTTTGTGATAGCTAGTTCTACGTGTTATGCCCGAATATCTCAAAAGAACGCAGCTGTTTGTATGGCATGATAATGCACCACCTCACAAGACCAAAAAAGTCAATGAATTTTTGATAAAAAAACCGATTTATCTCATCGACGACCGATTATTTTCTCTTCCCAAAAATGAAAACTTGAATGAAAGGAGCTTTTTACGATGACATACCAGCATATTAATATACATTTTTTTTTTTGGCTTAAATAAATAAATAATTGAATAAATGTTGCAATAAATTCCAACAATACAATTGAACAAATACAGAAGTTCTGTGATTTGCAAGAAAGCCTTCGTCACTTGGTTTTTACCTCATCAAGATGTTTCTTTTTTATTTGATTTGTAAGACTTTTATTTTCCAATTAGTGCTTATTCATTGTTGGAAGGTGATTTTAATATTGTAGTTGTGAGTTATTTATACGAAAGCAATTGTTTTAAAACTTTGTTTAGTATTTTCGTTTAAACTTTTTCTTTAGAATTGTTTACAAGTTATTTACGAATGTAAATTACAAATTCGATTGAAGTGTTTATTTCTTACATTTTTAAGTTACGGACATGTGTACAACTTATATGAATTACGTATTAAAATTAAATTTGTAAGAGTGCATTTTTTGTTATTATTATAATAGCAGCAGCCACTTGAATAAACATTTGTATTTAAATTTTTTAGTTATATTTTGAATTCTTGATTATTTGCTGTCGCATCTTATACTGTAAATATTTGAACCAAATCTAAATTCACTCTAAATTTGCAAAGCAGCCAAGTATATAATTTAAGTAATTAAAAATCTCGAATTTGAGGTGAAACACATATTTATTTTATGTTTAAAGCAGACTTTACACCTTCACGAGTTCTCATCTGATTTACTGCGATAAGAATTTTTCCTGTTTATGGTTTTCCCTTCTTATAGTGTTCAATGCGAATACTGATAAAAAAAGGATTTCCGTATTTGAATTAAACCATAGCGGTATCAGTATGGTGAGTATGGATTTTCTTGAACCAAGTACATATTCTTCATTCAAGACGGGCGCTGAACTTCTTAAATTTAGCCCTTCTTCAGGAAGGAGCTCAATATAAATTTTTTTTATTAATTTTGTTTTTGTTTGTTGATTTTTTAGAAAATTTTAATTTAATTTTGTTATATTTACACGGTTTATTAGAATATTTGAATAGTTTAGTTTGTTGCACTTACGCACAATCGTCTTAACTACCTCAGCTAATGGGCATCCGACACATGGAATTGCCGAATTACAACCCATTTACTGTCGGTGCGTAACAATTGGACCACCTGAGAGAGTAAATTTGATTTGCTCTCAGTTATTTTTCTCCTTTCAAAGATTGCTTTGAGAATTTTCTACTTACTTCATGTCAAAAAGCACTTATTTTATATTCTGAGACTTTTGTAATTGACTTGAGTGCAGAATTGTTTTCCGAAATAGATTTTTATACTTATTTCAAGAATTTCAACACTTATTCTAAGAATTTCTTCGCTCTATTTAAAAATCGGTCCGTTTTCTACTTGATTCAAGAAAATTAAATACGAATCGTATTTAAAAATTTCAAGTACGCCACAAAACTTTCACCATAAGCTAGTTGGCCGACAGTCCATTTTTGGTCTTCTACGGCGCCGATCTGTTAAATTCGGTGTTTAGACTGTTTCATGTTCTCTAGTGTGTTTTGATGGATTGAAGTTTTGCCTAAACTGCGGTTGTTAATCGATCCTTCAGTATATTTATTACTTAAGGATATTGTATCTCGTTATAAGTTTGAACTTTAAAGTGATGCACTCACTCAAAAAAGATAGCAGCTTTGCAAAATATGCTACATTATTAAATTATTCGACCGTTAAGCTGTATAGCACAATGAATATAAGGAAATGCACAGTTCAGATTCGGCTTTTTCATTGTGTGTACACAGCGGTGACAAACTAAAACAACGCATTTTCACATTATTAGTATGTTGTCGCTCACTTTGTCTTTGTTGTTATTTTTGTAGTAAATTAAGAGAGCTGAGAGAGAGAGAGAGAGAACGGGCTTAGGTCTGTGTGATTGGCCGAGGGTATTATCTGGTTTTTACCAACCTTAAAAACAAAGAAATTTAAATTTATTGCCCGCTAAACTAAAAAGTTTAGGCGGTAACTCTAGCAGCTGTGTGCCACTTTTACGGTGGTACGTGAATGGCAACACAATACTTAAACAAACGAATCGCTGTGAATTACAATCAGTAAGTGACCAATTGTTTCGTTAAATGCACACTAAAGGTTATAATAATTGCTATTAAAATTAATATTTTGTAGCTTTGACTTAACACAAACAGCAGCATTATATCTACATTAAATCTAAGCTCGAAATTCTTATTATAAAAAATGGCAGCAGTAAAATGCAGCAGACTTTTGCTTTCAGCAGTGAATGGCAAATTCAACAAGCGATTTACTAGATGTTGTTGTAAAATGCAATATAATTAATTAAAACATAAGAAATGATTATTTTGATGTAGAATATTAATAAAAGCTACACCCTGTCTGCAACACTAGATTTTTATACCATCCACACAGTGTGAAATGGTATTATCAGTTTGTCTGAAAGCTGATCAGCTCGACGAGATGAGTCGATCTAGCCATGTCCGTCTGTCTGTCAGTTTGTATGTTGTTGCGCATTTTTTGGGGACCAATTTTTATGCTATCCAGTTGAAATTTTGCACATACACTTCTTTTTATTGCAGTTTAATAGAGTATTAAGATTGATTCGCCACGCCCACTTTTTGGGGTAGCCCCCGTACAAACCTACTGCTTTGTTTTGTGTTTTTGTATGAAAAACTTCTTCATTAAAGTCATTATTATGTTGAAATGCACTGTGGTGCCTTTTTATGGTAAGGTGATTAACATACAGATAATAATGGGCATGGCCCGCCCACCTTTTGAGGTAGCCCTAATACAAACCTACAGTGCACTTTTTTGTTTTTTTTTTATGAAAAAATACTTGTAAAAATTTAGATTACGGCCCGATA
Organism: Leucophenga montana; assembly: GCA_035044765.1. Lineage (NCBI taxonomy): Eukaryota > Metazoa > Arthropoda > Insecta > Diptera > Drosophilidae > Leucophenga > Leucophenga montana. Next base: position 567,456 of record JAWNNQ010000418.1, read on the forward strand.
TCTGGCATGATACATGTACATGATTTAAGTCTTATAAAAGAATCGGTATTAGCAAAGATAACATTTTATTTGTTGTATCTAAATTTCACGTAATCACGTTACTCATAGTGATTTGTTTTTTTCCTTGTAAAGTCAATTTAAACAACGCTAAGATAAGCACCACTTTAAACAAATAAAAACGACAACTAAATTTTGAGATAAAAAAAAAAAAAAAAAAATTTGTTTATGATAAACTTGAATTAATCACGAATTACTTTTGTAAATAATTTCTGTTGTAGATATTTTAGTTGGATAAAAATTATTGAAGCTCCATACTATTTGCAATTAATTGAATTCCCTTCTATTTTTGTATGTGGTTTGAGTTTTCACACTTCACAAAACATATTTCATTAATGAATAATGCACAATTTGTACTTTGCCATCATGGAACGTTCGTCAAATGCCATAATCAAAGAGCAAAACACAGATACAAAAACGTAGATACATTCATACAAACAAATGCAAAGTGCGCGAAATATAAACGCTAAAAGAAAAAAAAAAATAGTTAAAAATATAACTTCAACAGATACTTCACAATTACGTTGCGTTTGATTATTAATGATGTTGCACGATGAACTCGTTGCCCTTTTTCAGCATATAATGCCACAAAATGTAGCAACACCACCAACAACAACAACAACGTAAATATGAGCAATAATAACATGAAATATCTTGGAAAGAAAACATCATTAGCTATAATAAAAGTAGCAACAGCAACAACAACAACAACTACAAATATAATCATCTACATAATTATTTGTTAGCAGCAAATAAACGTGCCACATTTACTCATTCGCTTACTCACTCACTCATTCATTCGAAATTTCAGTGCAACCTCTTCAAGCGCTCGAAATGAAATGAATGAATCGCAAGGAAACTAAAATATAAATTGGGAAGGAACGAGAACGGAGTTAACTCAACTCTCTGCGTCTGTCGCTGCCACCGTGTCTGCGTTTGTATCTGCATCTGTGGCAGGAGGCAAGGCATCAGGCAATGAACTAAAAATAACAAGCAAATATGAATTTGATGATGAGCTACGCAGCATATGAAGATGAAGCAATTTAGATACACTTGAACACGCATATAAATGCACATACACACAGACACACACACACATACACACGCCTTAAAGGTATGATATAAAAGTTCAGAAGAAGATAGTAACTGCATTTTTATAACTATCAATTAACAGAATATGGTTGAGATATATTTTACATAGTTTCTATTATACACAATTTTGTACATTTTGCAACACCAATCGTGTTAGAAACATTTAAGAAACGGATTTAAGATAACTTTTCTTGACATAATACATGGTGCAACCGATGAAGATTGAGATTTACGCTTGAAGAGAAGTGCGCACCATTGCTACTAACATTCCATACAACTTTTACGACTTAACACAGTATGCTTGTGCTCCAATACACAAAAAGGCACAAGCGATAACTTTTAATCGTCACTTTTCGAAAACTTTCATTTGCCGTGACTCCGTACTATTAAAAAATTGCGTTTTTTACATTTTGTTATCTTGTCTGTTAAGTAGGCTTAAGAAAGCGTCAATATTACAGTTCGGCAACCCAAAAAAGAAGTTCCTGTTATAACGAAGTTTGCGCAAATGTTGGAAAAGTGTGAGGCAACCATATATGACTATTGTAGATGAGATAATTTGAAGATCACTGTCAACATTTTTCGGCACGAACTGTTTTTCATCGAGTACTCAGATAACAAAAATGTTTGCAAGCAAACATACTTCATATACTCAAAAAACACTTGGCAAAGAGTGTGTGTGTTGGGAACACTGTTTTTTGTTTGTTTGACATAGTAATATTAAATTACAATTTCGGTAGCAAAAATTTGCCATCGATCTCAGTAATGGGCTTTAAATTACAAATAAAAAACAAATCTAAAAAAAGAGAACAAAATATAATAAACATTTTTTTGTTGGCTGGTTTACCTTGAAATAAACATGTTTTTAAGGATATAGTGCCGTATTATGGACGTTGTGGTCGTTGCATATAAAACTTATTCTACACTTGATCTGCGTACATATCAGGAGAATATAAAAGTAATAGTTTGAAGGCTCTACCTTTTATAGTCTTCGAGATCTCATTGTTCAGACATTCAGACGGACAGACGGATATGGCTAGATCGACTTAGCTTTCGAAGCTGATCAAGAATATATATACTTTATATACTTTATTGGGTATGTCACGCCTTCTTCTGCTAGTTACATACATTTGTACATACGCTGTCTTGGTGTTCGGGGCAGTGTATAAAAATTGAGTTAAACACTTTTTAATATCAAAGAAAATCATCCTGCAATTACTTGAACATTTTTTTCATTTCGCAACTTATCACACATAGTATATTAATTTTGTCACACAGTTTGTAACGCATAAAATTAGGTAACAAAGACGCCACCACCATCGGTATACCATGCCCATTTTTATTAGCTTTCATACGAACTGGGACTAATGACTTTTTATAAGAGTCAGTATTTATTTAAATGAGGCTTGCATGGACTTATTGACAACATTTGGTTAAATGGGCGTGCCAAGTTTACCATACTAGGAGAACTCATCCCAATTATCAGATTTGTGTATGGGAAGCAATTTTATTGGAAGCAATACAACTTGAAACCCGATATGTTGCCTTCTTAAAAATGAACGCTTTACATGTTTTAGAGAACGTGTTCTGCAAACTTTTAGGGGTAGTCCGCTTACAAAACCACCAGTCACTTTGTGAATTTTCTAACCATTAAAAACACGGAATGAAATATTTGGAAGACTGTGAATAGTATGCTGGCCTTGCTTCTACCAATGCTAAAGTTTTCTCTTGTTTTAATAATTATTCATATATGAATAGTAGCATTTTACATATAGCTATATAGCCGGCTGACGTGCATCAATAGCTACGGGTCCGAATACCAAATTAAGTGTTTGGCTAGTATCATGTGTGCTTAAAGTATGTATAGAACTTTATCATAAACTTACATACTCGTACACACACAGGTTGAATTTATTTTTAAACATTGAATAAAAAAATTAATATTATTTTTATAAGGTGAAAATAATTAGATTGAAGAGCAAATACCTGATCAAATTTATAAGATGAATGGCATGTTCATGTGTCTATCCACCGCAAATTATGTATTTTCATTCCAAAAAATTTATATTTTGTTATATTTATTTATTCAAAGCAAGGGATGCGCCAATACAAACATTTACTCTACGCTTATCGATACTTTTGTGTAATAAGTGAGTACATTTTCGATCGATGATCAACCCCGATAAATATCGATACTTTAATTTGATACATTAAAGTATGCATTTCACAGCTGTGGATATGCAGTAATCGGTTGAAGTTTGGCGTGCGAATATGGTAAGCCGTTAAGAGGCCACTGAAGTATTACGTAACACAATGATTTGGCCTTTTTTGTTTCTCCTCCCTCCTTGTAACACTTTACCCCTTATTTTTGTAACCTCTTAATCAAAGCCCACCTTCCCCACGTGGTAACGCCACACAAAATACTTTTTACGTTTGCAGAAATATGGAACACAAATATTACAATACTCTTATCACTAAATTTTTTTAACCCTAGATGTCGCTTATTGTATCTTTCTACTCTTGAAGACATTGCAGATTTGATTTTAGTAAGTGATAGTTTTGGGTACCATTGATTGTATTTCTCTTGTTCAGCTTAATGCTCCAAATAGAGATTTTCAAAATTTCTTGCCATGTGCTACGGATTTTCATACAAGGTTTGGCTCCGTGTGACTTTTATCTATTTGGAAAACTTCATTTGCCGATGAAAGGACACCGCTATGAGGACATTGAGGGAGGATTATGAGGAAGATTCATTTTTCGACCGATGCCCAAAAGATAATGTCACTTTTAGCGCTGTAACTTCGCTTGTAGTGGTCCGATTGTCATAAAATTTTTACAAGATATCAATGAAGGTTGTACCTTTCCAACGCATGTATTTACTAATAGGTCAGAAAAAGTGTTTTTCTTTTGCGACACACCTTGTAGAACTGTTTACGCAACAGCCGAGCCTACTAATTGAATAATATATAATAATTTACCTCGAAATTTACGATTTTATTTCTGCTCCTATAGGTTTTGTAGTAAAAACTTATTAAAATCGTATTATTTACTTGAGCACTAATAAAATTTATTCTATTTAGTTATATTAGTTAAGTTAGGTTAAGTGTCTTTAAGAACTATTCTGTTCATAGACGAATAAATAAATAAGAAATAATAAGAATTAAAATTTTCCATGTAAAATCAATTCATTCTATTCCCTATTGGTCATTTCTTGAGAATTGTTTCGAATCCACCCCCATTTACAAATTGTATTTAGTATTTTTATTTTGAATTAAACACATCTTGTACTTGGGATTCTACAAAATTGTCTTAAAAATAAACTGTGTAGGGTATAACATAGCAGAGTACATCGTTTTTACAAGCTTTCCATTAAAAGTACTCATACTTACTCATATGAGTACAAATATCGATGCCATCAGGTATCAGCGCATTTCTATTCATATCTATTCTGTGCTGTTAAAAACTTTTGCTATTAAAATCAAATAGTGCATGTCAATAGATATATTATTTACTTTATTAGTAAATCACATTAGTATTCTGAGCCATATAGAAATATTATAGTATCATTTAACTTCTCGATCAGACCTTGAAATATCGCGCACTAAATAATCAAATTCATACACAGACAAAGTCAAACGATGAGGCACACGGCGAGCGCGGAGATAAAATTCGCAGAATTGTTGCAAGAATTATGAAAATAGCTTAACGGCTGCTGTTGCTGTTGCTGCTGCTGCTGCTGCCGTTGTTGTTGCAAGAACGCGAAGCGACGCGCGCGCTAGTTCGCAAATCGCAATTCGAATACGATAAAAATCGTTTGGCAATGGGGAATTCCAATAAGAAGTGTATTTAGATGATATTATTCGTAAGAACACAAAACGAAAGACGAAGTTTAAATGAAATCCCGTGAAACGAGCTCAAGACACGTCAATTTACAACTGTGCGAATGCGAATGTGAATCCCAAAATGCCAAACGATGCCAACAAAGCCAACATAAAGCGAAGTAGTCAATTGAAATGCGAATGTGGCACGAACGATAAACGATGAATGTGCCGAGCAGACGGACGGACATAAAGACGAACGGGCAGACAGACTGACGGACTGACGGACGGAAGTGCGAGGCACACTGCATGTTGCTGGCAGGATGGCTTGCAACATTTCAAGTTATTAAGTATCTCTGATTGTGTCGAATTCGTTTTGCGGCTGCGGAAATGGATGTTAAATAAAATGTTGCTCACATTGTTGTTGTTGTTGTTCTTGATTTTGCAGAGCTTTTAAATTGAATGAGAATTGAAGTTGGCAAAATAGCTCAAGCAACACACACACACACACACACACACACACACGCATAGATACTTTTTTATACAAGTATATTACTGCATAGAATATGTTGCAACATTTTAATGCGCACAACAACAATGAAACTTCATCAGCAACAACAACAAAAATATCTTCTATATCTGCAGCATCTACAGCCCGTTCTCCTGTGGCGTGCATCTTTAGCAGAAAGTAAATAAACTTATTAGATATATTTCCACTTAAGCAACATGCTGCACTGTGGGGGCATTCAAAATGTATGCGCAATCTCATTCGCTCTCTGTCTATCTTTTGCGCTCTCGTGTCTGCAGAAGCACTCTCGCACTTCACACACACACACACACACACACACGCTTACACATTTAGAGTTCCGCCAGACGTCAAATATTCAAAGCATTAAATGATGACAACAACATGCGCCTTAATGGACTCCCAGAGTCGCACAATTCAAAGTGCATTTTATCAGATACAAACACACAGATACACACTACACACATACACACACATAACATTCGTTCGACTCGTTTCGTTTCGTTTCGTTCGTTTGCACACACATCGTCTCTTACGTTTTTGTATATCGTACAAATAATTATAATATAGTTTATCATTTTGTTGTTTTATTGGCTCAGCAACATGTTGCCAATCTTTATTTATTTGTTTATGCTCGGCTCGGTATGTTGAGATATCAAGTGCTTGTGCAACATGTTGCACATGCTATAAATACTGCAAGTGTTTTCAATTAGCTTACATTCTGTGACTTTAATATTAAATGAGCAACTTGTGCGCGCGTATGTGTGTGTGTGTGTATGTGTATGTGTGTGTGTGTGTGTATGTATTTGTTTGTATCTATGGCTGTTTGTTCTCGTTTGTATAGGTGTAAATTGAGTTTTAGTTTAGTTGTATCGTTCTGCGTGTATGTCTGCATGTGTATCTGTGTGTGTCTATGGGGTCTTTTATGTCGCTTTGGGTGCTTCAAGTTTAAAAGAGTTTTACTTTACTTATATACAATTATAAATTATAGTATTTTTTATTTCATCTTTTTGTGTCAGAAAAAGTGTCAACGTTTTTGTATTTTATTAACTACATAATGTATCTTCACCACCCTCAAGACCTGCTGGACCGGGTCTTGACTTAAATATACTTTTAAATATTTCATTTAATAAATAATATTATATTCTTTCGCAAAAAGTAATGTGTCAGTTTTTAAGTTGATATTGACTGCAATACAAAAAGTTTCCCATAAAACAAGTCAAAAATGGGTTTTGTATGCTACTTTGTAAGCTACTTTAAAAAGTGAGTGTGGTGTGGCAATACCAAAAAAAATTGCGTTTTCAGAAGTCAAGAATCAAGACAATGTTGATAACTTTCTATGATTCCAAGGGTATTGTTCACAAGGAATTTGTTTCAGAAGATCAAACTGTCAATGGAGAATTTTAATTACAAGTTTTACATCGTTTGTGGTCGAGAGTTCTATATGTTAGGCCTGAATATTCCAAAGGAAAGCAGCTGTTTTTATAGCATAATAATGCACCACCTCACAAGACCAAAATAGTCAATGAATTTTTGATGAAAGAACAGATTCATCTCATCGACCATATTCGTATTCGCCTGATCTATCACCGTACGATTATTTTCTCTTCCCAAAAATGAAAATTGCAATGAAAGGAGCTTTTTACGATGGCATTCCAGCCATACAAGCATCCGTGACACAGTTGATAAAGAACATCCCAAAAAGCGAGTTTCAAAAGTCTATGGATAAATTTGTTCAGCGTTCCAAACATTGTATTGAGTTAAATGGATCGTATTTTAAATAAATATTAGCTTTGAAACATAATACCATGCTTGTTTTATTTTATAACTAAAAACATCAGCTGTTCACAACGTGTACATATCTAGATTACACTACTTTGCCTTTTTTAATTCCCATACGCAAACTATAGTTGTCCTTTGTATTCTTAGAGTTAGTACAGGGTGTCTCAAAATAAAATTCACATTTGATTTGCTGATTGCGTGAACGCAACGCGAATTTAGTCGCAATGGAGCATTTCCCGGGCGCAGTATTCGACATGTTCGTCATTTAAATGATGCGCCAAGCGCTCGACTCATTGGAAAATGGGTCGAGAAGTTTGAAGAGACCGGTTCAACGCTGGAAAAATCTAAATTCGAGCGTCCAAGGTCTTCGAGAACGTTCGAAAACGTAGACAGCGTTACTCAGTCTGTTCGTGACAACCCGGACCTTTCGATTCGGAAGCGTGCTGTTGCTTTAAACGTGCATAGATCATCATTGTTCCGCATTTTTAGCAACTTCACACACGTCCAACAGGTCTTTACCACGAGTTCATGAAATTTTTCCTGGCAAATTGATCTCCAGGAGAGGTGACATAAATTGGCCTCCACGAAGTCCCGATTTAACCCCTATGGACGTTTTCCTGTGGGGTTACGTCAAATCTAAAGTTTACGGAAACAAACCGACTTCCCTGGCACAATTAAAGGAAAATATACGTCACGGAGCCATCACCTGCCGAGCCGTCATAGGTCATTCACACATAGTGTGAAATGGTATTATCAGTTTGTCTGAAAGTTTGTAACGCATTAAAGGAGCCATCGTAGACCCCATGAAGTATATATATTCTTGATCAGCTGGACGAGACGGATCGATCTAGCCATGTCCGTCTGTCTGCCTGTCTGTATGTAGTTGCGCATTTTTTGGGGACCAATTTTTATGCTATCCAGTTGAAATTTTGCACATATACTTCTTTTTATTGTAGTTTAATAGAGTATCAAGATTGACCTGCCAAGTCCACTATTTGGGGTAGCTCCCATACAAACCTATGGTCCACTTTTGACTTTTTATAAGAAACACTTTTTTATTAGAGTCAATATTAGAATGAAATGCGATATGGTGCCTTTTAAGAGACAGCCGCCAAACATACATAGACAATTAGGCGTGGCCCGCCCACTTTTTGAGGTAGCCCCCATACAAACCCACCGTGCAATTTTGTGTTTTTTATGAAAAAATCCTTCATTTAGATCAATATTAGCTTGCAATTTAATTTTGTGGATTTTAATGGACAACCGCTTCATATACATATACAAAGGGGCGTCTCCCTCCCACTTTTTGAGGTAGTCCCATATAAATCCTCAGTTCACTTTTATGCATTTGTATGGAAAACGTCAATATCAACTTGAAATTCGATATGGCGGCATCTTACACATCTACTACATCGCTTCATGTGCATCTACTAGTGAGCATGTACCACCGCCTATTTAAACAGCCACTTTTATGTATTACAATACTATTTTCGTGTGAATGGTATTAGAGCTTCGGTTCAACCGAAGTTAACGTTTTGTTCTGTTTTTTATCTATTTTTTAAATGTGAACTTTCTTTTGAGACACCCTGTATTTTGAAGTACTTAATCTCTTTAAAACTAAGCTAATCTCCGGGCCCTGATAATATTCGATATAGTGTACTTAAATTATGTGCCCATTCGTTGTGCGATTCCTTGCTACACTTATTACACTTCCTTCCTGAAATACCATCTTCCCGCCTCAATTCCCAAGATTTTTTTGAGTAATACTTTGGCCATTTTTAGCCAAACCTCTCCAGAAAATGGCACCAATAAGAAGTTATTCTAGTAACTGTCCAATGATTCCGATTATCTCCCACACTATCGAATGATTTTTTGTACCATTTTAAGTCAATACGCACAATAAAAAATGTCACTTAATATCGATTTGGTGGTACATCTGACTTAAAATGGTATAAAAAGCAGAAAAAACGTTAACTTCGGGTGTTAACTTTAATAGGGTGTCAATCTTGACACTCTATTAAACTGCAATAAAAAGAAGTGTGTGTGCAAAATTTCAACTGGATAGCACAAAAATTGGTCCCCAAAAAATGCGCAACAACATACAGACTGTCAGACAGACGGACAGACAAATTGATAATACCATTTGACACTATGTGTGAATGGTATAAAAAACATTCGAGAGTTTGGGAGATAGTCGAAATCTTGGGAATTGAGGCGAGAAAGTTACTTGAAACCGCAATAGTCCACTGAAAGCGTTTTGTTTTGATGTCAGTTTCTAGAGAGGGTTGGATATAAAAAACCCAAGAAAATATCAAAAAGAAACATTTGATTTTTCACTCCAGTGAGAGAAATCAGATGCAAGCAAAAATAAAAGCCAACGAAGCACAAAGATTGAATTTAAGACAAATGCTTAAATAGCTTCATTAAAAATGAATTACTCGCAATTGGCTGTGATATTTGCGAACTATTGTCAATAGGCAACCCTAGCCAAATTGTCAAAATGAATTACACAGTTTTTTTTACGTGATTTCGAAAAACGCCGAGGTTTACAAGATTTACGAGTTTCCGAGTTTAAAGGAATACTCCTAATGTCTTAACTGGTCTACATCGGACCTTTAATTTTTGTCTTATTTATAAATGATCTTCCTGCTGTGTTATCTCATTATCATACATTGCTCTATCTTCTCTTTTCCTTTGGGTCCGTTTCGCTGATGAGGCACCAAATAGAATCGCCCATATTCTTTCATCCCAAAATCTTTTGTGAAATCAAGATTTAAAAATGTCCGAAAAACTTCCTCAGATATCCCCGAAATGAGTGCAATATGAATATATTTTTTTCTGGAACGGATTGGCCTACCGTTTGAAAAATCTAAATTAAAATAGGCAATTTATATAAAATAGGCAACGTATATTTAGGAATTGCAAGACTTTGAAAATACCTACCCGCAAGTGGTATTTCTGCTAGTGGTGCACGAGACGAGTGCAACGAGCGCAAGATCAAGACTTCAAATTCAAAAGTTCTGATTTTGCAACAAATTAATGAAATAGTTTATGTTTTCGGTTGCATCCTTTCGATAACATGAATTGTATACTACAAAAATTAAAAAAAAATTTTAAACCTTTAACAAAGAAAATATTTTAACTTCGATTAAACCGAAGCTCTTAAGCCATTCATAAGAAGTTTCAAATCGTGTGTAAGTGGTGGTACATAATTCTTGTTTATTGTGTGTAGTACCTGTCCATAAGAAGCCACCATGTACCATTTAAACTTGATATCGACTACAATAAAAGAAAAATAAGTCTATTCCCTCTGTTCCGGTTTCCGAATCCGAAAGAATTATTCGGATTCGGTTTGACTAGCTGTTCCGGAGCTTACAAGAAGAAAATCCCAGACTTAGTTGACTTCTTTATACTGCGTAACATGAAAATGGACCATGGGCAACATGAAGTCACAAAGCACCTTAAACATATGTTAAAATAAGACGAAGTGTACAAATTAGAAAATTATCTACAACAACAATGATTGATCACAACGATGGGATCTTGATGTTCTCTGAAGCTTTGCTTGTGAATGGTTTGCCCAGTAGACCCATCAAAGCCATAGCTAGCAATTAATTTTAGCTCCTGCAAGTCCGGATACTCTGCTAGAACATCTTTCTGCAATGTGACTAGCTGTGTGATCTAATAAACATTGCAGTGGTACTTGAGCCACCGTTTCAGTTATTTTTATTCCACTCCAATAATTTCTTGTAGCTTGGGAATATGTTGCAACTTCGGCTTTTGGCTAGCAATCTAGTGTTCATATTTTGCCTTTTTGTCAATGATCACACTGCAGTATGTAGAAGAAGGTCTTTGTCATGTCCATTACGCTTTGCAACTGATGAAGCCAACTTTATTTTCAATTGATCTCCAGCCTCCTTATAGCTAAGGGGAGGACGGCCTCTTTTAGTAGGGGATGGAGTTACAGTTATGGAATTGTCGAGCACTATAATCATATTCTGTGAGAGCCAGTGTGCGTGGACTTCTTTATACCGGCTTATATTCAATATAAAACATTATAATAATTACTTACTATGTCTAATTGACAGGTGTAATAAAAAGGAAGTTAAACCAAAGCTCTAATACCATTTTCACGAAATTTTAAATCGTATTGTAAAACATAAAAGTGGGGGTTTAAATAGGGAATACCCCAAAAAGTGGGCGGTACACGCGCACTAGTAAATGTGTATGAAGCGATGTAGTAGAAGTGTAAAATGCCGCAATATCGAATTTCAAGTTGATATTGACGTTTTCCATACAAATGCATAAAAGTAAACTGCGAGTTTACCTTAAAATGTGGGCAGGACACGCCCATTTGTATATGTATATGAAGCGGTTGTCCACTAAAATCCACCAAATCAAATTTCAAGAAGAATTTGTTCATAAAAAATACAAAATTACACTGTGGGTTTCTATGGAGGTACATCAAAAAGTGGGTGGACCAAGTCCATTAGTCTATGTATGTTAAGCGGCTTTCTATAAAAAGGCACCATATCGCATATCGACCTAATATTGACTTTAGTAACGAAGCTTTTCTTACAAAAAGTCAAAAGTAGACCATAGGTTTGTATGGGAGCTACATCAAATTGTGGGCGGGCCACGCCCGTTAGTCTATGTATATTAAGCGGCTGACCATAAAAAGGCACCACATTGCATCGCTCGTGGAGAGCATTAAAAAGAAAACGATCCAGATTTTCTTGATTGAATCCTAGCTGGTGATGAAACATGTTGTTTTAAATATTATTAGTATTATCAGTTATAGTCTGAAAGTTTGCAATGCATTAAAGGAGGTATCGTAGACCCCATAAAGTATATATATATATAGTATATATAGCCATGTCCGTCTGTCTGCATGTTGTTGCAATCCAGTTGAAATTTTGAAAATACACTTATTTTTAATGCAGTTTAATACGGCATCAAGATTGTCCCGCCACGCCCACTTTTTGGGCAAACCCAATGTGCAATTTTGTGTTTTTTATGAAAAAATTCTTCATTTAAATCAATATTAGCTTCAAATTGAATTTGGTGGATATTAGTGGTCAACCGCTTCATATACATATACAAATGGGCGTGTCCCGCCCACATTTTGAGGTAGTGCCATATGTAAACCCACAGCTCATTTTTATGCATTTTTATGGAAAACGTCAATATCAACTTGAAATTCGATACTGCGGCATCTTACACATCTACTACATCGCTTCATACATATCTACTAGTGGGCTTGTACCGCCCACTTTTTGGGGGTAGACCCTATTTAAATCCACACTTTTATGTTTTATAATACTGTTTAGAATTTCGTGTGAATGATATTAGAGTTTCTGTTCAACCGAATTTAAGGTTTTTTCTTGTTATTGAAGGATAATGTACCATCTCAGAAAACCAAAAAAGTCAATGAATTTTTTATGAAAAACCAATCGACCAACCTCCTTATTCGCCTGATCTATCGCCGTCTGATGAAAAATGAAAACTGCAATGAAAGGAGCTTTTTACGATGACATTTCAGCCAAACAAATATTAGCTTTGAAACATAATACAATACTTGTTTTATGTTATAACTAAAAAGTTCGATTATTTTTAGATCACTGAAGTATGTTTCAGTAAGATAGTTTAATATAACGGACGATCTTAATGATAGAACATTAATGTAATTAAATTTGGTACACCATGAAAAAACACAAATTTCGTAAATGGCCGCGCTATTTCCAGGTGTCGTGTATTACGTCATTATTGTAGTAGGTCTTTGCACAATCATTACGACATATGAAGTTTTCAAATCGCGTTTCAAGTTGATACCGAATACAGTACCTGAATAGTTTTCCGTATATAATATGGCACAGTATATCGATTTCAGATAGTATACAATTCTCAGAAAAAAATAACTTGAAAACTGACAAATATATTTAAATCTACTTGTCTCATCGAGCTGATTAATAATTAACGATGTTTACTTTATGTCGTTTCCAACGTCTTCTTCAAATTGTTTAAAACGATGTAAATAAATTAATGTTTCATTCACTTTGTGGCTGAAGTGCATAAAAATTAAATGCTAATTCTGCCAATTCGCTAAAATTTACGAGAAATTTCCTACGTACTCCAAGTATGTTATATGTTCCACAACAATTTCCTACATAACAATCAATAAACTTCCGTCGAAAGAAGTTGCACGAGCTAAATACATTTTGTCGAAGTATATCTAAGCTGTCAGAGTGCTTAGCTAAGATACTGCAATGTGTTAGTTACTAAATCAAATCTAGTATGAGTCACAATGAATTGAAGCTGAAAGCAATTTCCGCTGCTGTCCGCAATTAAAAAGCAATATCTGAGACGTAAACAGAGAATTCAATTCAATTCGAATTTTTATGTTGTGTTTGTTAAATGCTTTTCATAAATGTCTCTCACTCTGTCTATGTTAAAGCAATTGAGCGAACAAATGTATCTCACATGCGAGACAGTCTATAGACAGAAGCCGGCACAGGAGTGTCTCTGTATCCGCATTCATGTATGTTGTACTTGTATCTACAACACACTGTCACTGTCTGTATGCCAATATTTGTATGTAGATACGAATGTATCTGTATATTTGTGTATCATCGGAGCAGAATTGATGCTCCGAGCAAAATTGCAAAGTCATATGCGCAAATGGCAGCGCCAGCAGAAGAACATCATAAATGTATCTGTATCTGCAAATGCAAATGTTCGAGCGGGTGTGAGTACTAACTGTATCTGTAACTATTTATGCGCAAGGTTTACGAAGGGCGCCATAGACAATGCGGTATATAAATTGTGTTTGAGTGATTGTGTGTGGGTAGGCTGGAGTGCGGTGTTTGACGAGAAGGAGCAGATTTAAACTGCTCGTATTGCTTTAAAGTATTATGTGCATGGAATTTGACGTTGTCGTTGTCATCGTCGCGTTGTCAATTTAATCATGCTACCATCGTTGATTTCTGCACGCTAAAATATTTCAATATGAAATTCTTCGATTTTTCCCATTTAAATATTTTTGTAATAATTTCAGTTTTCCTGTTTGCAAAATATTTATTTATTTTTTTTTTTTTTAACTGCATTGGAAAAAAGTATTTTCAATTAAAAGGCATGCGAAAAAATGTGCATAATTGAAGAAAAAAAAGAGTGGCTATGAATGCGATTGCGATTCGAATTTGTCGCTGCGATTGACCTTAATTGCCTCGGCTGCAGTTACACATTTGGCTGTAAGTGAGTTGACTGTTCGCTTAGTTGTTGTTGTTGTTGTTGTTGCTGTCAAATGAATAAAATTAAGTGTAGCACGTTGTAGTTGTTCTCGTTCTACGATTTGATTGTTGTTGTAGTTGTTGTTGCTGCAACAGTGACAGGATATGTTGTTGCACTAATTGAATGTGGCATGCAACAGCAGCAGCAACAACATCAGCCGCACAGGCAGCAGCACTTCATATCGCTTTATCTTTGTCACTCGTGCTTGCTTTGTATTGTATCTATGCATATTTGTATCTGTATCAGCATCTGTATTTGCTGGAGTCTATCTTCATGTGTTGCATTGCTTGTTGACCGCACACACACACACACACACACATACACACACAGTCATGTTAAGATACTTACGTTCATATACCATACATATGCATGTATCTGTATCTGTATCTATGCGTGTATCTGTGCATCTGTGGCATGCAAGTAGCTTCATTTTGTGCTACAATTCGCTTTTAAGCGAAACACAGATTGCTGTTGACATGGCAATGCAATAAAGTTTTTCCACTCCAGCTTCTATGAGCTGCAGAATTCCAGCTAAAAAAAACACAACAACAACAACTCCAACTCCAACAAGAAAGCATCAGACAGCAAGTGGCAATTGTAGCCATTATTGCACATGAAAATGATTAAAAGTGCGACACCCAGGAGCGTTTCAAGGTACTCAAGTATTTCATTTTATTTAAATTTTGATATTGTACAAATTGGAAGTTATATAAATTGTTGTAAGAAGGCCATTCAGACGAATCTAAAAATCCAAGTTTGGATATTATAGCTTCTATGGTCACCGATGTCTCATGGATGGACCTGGATGGACATAGCTATATCGACTGGACTTTTAATGCTGCTCAAGAATATATATTTACTTTATGGGGTCTTCCACGCCTATTTCTGGCTGTTACATATATTTGCACAAACATAGTATAGCCCTGCAGGGCAGTGCATAATTATAAAATATATTTAAGTCATCTTTTTTTAATGGGATGGAAATGTTCCAGAGGAAGCAATGATTTTTTTTCAGCGAAGAATTGCATGAAAGACCTTTGCATTTACATAAATTCACAGTGTGGTGTACAATTTCCACAGCTGAGATTATTGGACCGTGGTTTTTTGAAGAAAATGAGGTCCCAGTGACAGTGAATTCAGACCGGAATGTGAACATGTTGGAGGAATATTTTTCAGTATATGCCAGTTCGCTAAACACAATTTGCGGCATATGGACTCATATAAGACACTGAGTTGGATGCGGTATTGTACCGAAATTCACGAGCGATTTGAAATCACCTCAAGGTCATGTATACGGTACAAAAACAAGGAAGTTTGGTAACGCATGAACTTAAGCTAAGAGTCCTCTAGTCCGTTTTTTCAAGTGCGAACAACTGCTCAAAAAGCAAAATCGGAAGGGTTTCTTGCATCGAATTGTGTCCGGGACGAAAAGTGTATCCTATATGACAATCTAAAAGCAGACAGTCATGGGTTAAGCGCGACCAAATATCAACGTTAACGGCGAAGCTAAATGCTCATAGATCCAGGCTTATGCTCTGTATTTGGTGTGATCAGCTGGGTGTAGTCCATTATAAGCTAATGAAACCCAATGAAATTTGCTTGCTGAGCCCAAAGTAGCATCGATTAACAAACGTGATTCAAAGAGCACTATCAATCGTTTTACATGCATTCACTGGATCTTATCTTTGGAAAAGACTTGGTGTATAAGCCCTTCCAACTCTTCGCCACCAGTCTTGAGTAACTTAATTGGCACCTCATCGAATCCTGCCGCTTTGTTATTCTTCAGCTCATTAACTACTGAGACCACCGCGTTATAGTCTGGTGGATCTACAGCAGATCCATCACTAACGGGTGGTACTTGAAATACTTCTCTTTGGCGTCATTGTTCTCTTCATCGCCTTCAAGTAGGAACTCCGGGCCTTAAATAGACGGTTGTTCTTTTGATACAATTTTGGAGCTTCATTTATGTCACATAACACCTAAATATACATAGGATCACGTCTTTCTGTCTCCGTTTTATGCGTCTGACATGGCATTTCTCCTTTATCCGTTACTCTCGAAAAACTTCTTTAGTCAATGGCTTAGTCTTATGGATGGCTGCTGGATATACATATACATTTACCCGCGTGTTCGCTCCCTGTTTAGTTTAGCTATACGAACCCACCATCCACGATTTGATCTTTCAATATGATTTGAAATTTCGCGTGAATAATACTTATTCAACCGAAGTTAACGTTTTTTAATACTATTCCCACATAGTGTGAAATGGTAATTTCAGTTTGTCTGGAAGTTTGTAACGTATGAAAGGAGGCATCGTAAACCCCATAAAGTATATATATTCTTTATCAGCTCGACGAGACTAGTCGATCTAGCCAAGTCCGTCTGTCTGGATGTTGTTTCGCATTTTTCGGCACCAATTTTTAAGATACCCGGTTGTAAGTTGGCACTTAGACTTCTTTTTCATGCAGCTTAATAGAGTATCAAAATTGACATGCCACGCCTATATTTTAGTGTAGTCCCCATAGAAACCCACCTCCCCTTTCGGCTTTTTGTATGAAAATTGTTTTTTATTGCTGTCAATATCAACTTTAATATTGGGATGGTGTCTTCTTATGGAAGGATGCTTCACATAAATATCAAGGGGCGTGTCACGCCCACTTTTAGGAGTAACTTGCATAGAAGCTTGCCGATCAATTTTTGAATTTTGAATCGAAACTTTCTAATTACAGTAAACACCAACATACAATTTAATATAGTGGTTTCTTATGGACGAACGCCTCAGATATAGAGAAATAGATGTGATTTCTCCATTTTGGGGCATTCCCATGCAAACACACTTTTGGTATTTTTCACAAAAAATACTATCATTTCGGGCTAAATCAATTGCCTGTTGTATTTTACAAATATCTTACTAAATTCACAGCTTGAAACTTTCTGTGAATGGTATTAAAATTTCGCTACCAACGAAGTTAAACTTTTTTTCTTTTTTTTGTTTGTCTTTATGTTAAATAATTGCTTGTAAAATCTTAATTGGATGTTTTACGCGCAAATGAAGATATTATATATAAAAGATAGACATCATTTAAGAAATTTTAAAGTTACAATATATTAATGAAAAAGGCGAACATGAAACTCCCTCACTTCGCTCCTGAGACCACACAGAGCTAAATGGACAGCATCGTCTGTTCAGCGCAGGCGGACATGGTGACTGATTCGGGCGATTGAACGGATTGCTAGCTGGTTGCATGACTGTCGCAGTGAGTGAGTAAGTGAATGAATGGCTGCAAGGCTGGCAGACGGTCGACCAAGAGGGCAGCGAGTCACCCAGCATAAAACTGAGATTAAAATGTGTTAATGCCTTGCGTTGCTTTCATTGCCAGCTAACTGGTTGTGGATGAACGAAGAAGCAGAAGAAGTGGAAGGAACGAAAATACAAATGTCCAGACAGACGGACGGACACCTGTATTTGCGCTTCATTTCGCTTCACCAGCCGCAATGGCATTTTCGAGTCTTTAGCGAAACAATTTGCAATGCCACAACGAACTCGTCGCCATAATCGTCATCAACATCATCAGAAGAGCAGCATTATGATGATGTTGAGGTTGGATTGAAGGCAATAATGCTGACCGCCAATTGCAATATACTCGAACGAGTATACAAATAAATGCTTGTGCCGAGAACAACAGCAAAAAAACAACATCAATCAACTTACCAGACAATTGAGCAAAAGCTGTTGAGTTCTTGTTGATTATAATCAATTAAAGAATATGTTCTCGAGAGAATGCTATAGTACTCAATCACAAAACAACAAGTTCCAGCTCACAACTCACAGCTCACAATTGACTGAGGAAAGTTCAAAAATAACTTTTGAATTATGCAAATCGAGAATTACTTTTCCAAAGTCAAATTACAAATTTATGGCATGTTTTTTTGTTTTTGTTTTTATTGAATTTTCCAACTTTGGCTTTATCAAAAAATGCGAAATAAGTTGTACAGCTTATGGCTCTGTTCAATTGCCGCAAGAGTTACCGTCGATTGTTGTCTGCTCTGAAGGATTTAACTCAATCGCTCAATAGCTTTCACGTTCGCACTTGTTCGGCTTAAATCAGACCGTCTCACTTAGCTCATATTTATTGCATAAAATGTTTGCTCCTAATATGCAAATCAATTGAACTGAGCACAGAGCTCAGTCAGCCTTCTATCCATGTATTTTCATTTATGTCGACAGCAAAAGCAAAAAAAAAAACTCACTTTGGAAATGTATTTATTTATAGCATAACTCTTCAGATACGTTAAGCAAAAACAGACATACTGACAGATAGTCAGACAGACGGACAGACAGACAGACAGACAAACGGAAAGATAGACAAACGGACAGATACAATTCGCCAAGCCGCTCAAGTCAAGTCAAGCAGGCATTGAAGCATGAAATTTTTGTTATATCAAAAACAATAACAGCAAAAGTATTTATCTGTTTTATATTGAAGTTCAACACTGCTTCGTATAGTCACTGCTCTAACTCTGTCCCTCTCTGTCCATCTGCATCTGTAAAATGATACTTCATTTTTGTGCCCCTGCTTGGCATATTTATTTCACCTAGAATGCGTTTGTTAGCTTTATAAATATCTTTAACTGTCTGTGTTTGGTCGGTTTAACTATCGTGTTTGTCTGTCCGTCTGTCTATATGTCTGTCTGTCTGTATGTCTGTCTGTCTGGCTGTCTGGCTGTCTGTCTGTCTGTCTACACAATTTGTAGAATTTTCCATCAAATTCTTAATGTTAAACGCAATGAAATAAATAAGTTATAAAAATTGTTGGGGAGATAATTTTATTACACTGAAATCGACAAAGTGCAATATTTGATTTTTAGATTAAATTTTTTTAGATTAAACTATATGCTTATATTATAATTAATTCTGTGTGCACAAAGATTTTTCTCTTTTTGTAACGCATTGAGGGATGCATCGAATTGATCAGCTCGACAAATCGAGTCGAACTAGCTTTGTCCGTCTGCCTGTCCGGCTGTTCCCTGCCTTTCTGAATCAAAACTAGTTCCTCAGTTTTAAAGAGATCGATCTGAAATCGGGTATGGAGACTTCCTGTGTTCCAACGCTGAACATATGTCACAATTACCATGCCAGGCCCACTTTCATGGGTAGCTCCCATACAAAATTACCGTCCACTTTTCGGACTTTGTATGAAAACTTTTTCATTATAATTAAAATCAACTTGAAATTCTATATTGTGACCTCTAATGGATGAACTCTTCACATAGTTATGAGCTAACAACCCTAAAAATGGAATGATCACTATTGAAGCTTTGGTTCTAACGAAGTTAACCTTTTTTCTTATTCGTTCATGTTCTCACGACTGTTTTTAAATCGCGCTTACCACTCATAACTCTGCAACGGAATAAACAATCATCAGCATAAACTTGGTTCATAAATTTTGATTAAAGCTTTACCAAGTATAAAAAAGAATTTAATATTTTCTCTTTGTTCGAAGTTAATTCTTTAACCGATGCCACAAACACAGTGTCAAGTTGATCGCGATAACTCCGCTTCAAGTGGATGGAACGCCATGTTAAGTCAAGTTTAGCTTTAAATTAATGAAACGATGAAACTTTCCAATGCACTAGATCATATGTAGGTGGCGTCACTAGAGTGGGAATTTCTGAAGAAGTACCGTTTTCCCTGGAACACACCTTGTAAACTTGTTGTAGCCAGTAGCAACACATTTGTGTGTGAACATGATATGGTGACTATTAAGTTATAACTGTCATACAAATACTAATTCCAACAATTTCCAATATATTTTGTTGTATGTATTTAAAGTTGTATACCCCGCCCCAAAAATATTTGTTCCAAAGTTCTCCTTTTTTTGCTGTCAATTAACTTAAACGAATTATAGACTTAAGCTTCATTGGTTGAATTTTTTATCTTTCAGCAGAATCCCTACATGTAAACCATCAAAAACTCTATTCTTGATTTTGCCATGTGAAAAACTTTCTTATATTCAATTATAATTGTTGAAAATTGGCATCTAAGTCAAACATTTCTTTACTTTTTCAACAGAAGTTTATATGTCTCTCAAGATCCATTTCTTGATTTTCCATTTAGATTTTTCTCGGTGACGTGACTGACGAGCATGGTGAGAGGTTTCACAATAAAGTCCATTAAGCGGAGCTATTACCTTTGTGCAAACTCTCCCCCTCCAAGCGGTGAGTCATGGTTAGCAGTCCATGACAAAAACTTCCCTATCGATTTAAAATTTCAACTAATTGAAATAATCAACCGCTTGGTGGTACTTTTACGCTTCGTATAAAGTGAAAATTCAAAAAATTGAATTTTAGTCCTAAATTTTGAAAATTATACCCATTTACCCTATTCCCAGTCCATGGCATGTTGACATAAACTTTGGACTTCAAGATTCCCAATAGGAAAAAGGCTTGTGGAGCCGTCAAGTCGGGCGATCGCTCTGGCCAGTCTAAATTCGCATTTTTCGAACGCAATAAAGTAATCGTGTCTGAGACACGGTTTTGAGTTGGAACCGAAAGTTGTCCATGCTATTTAATATAAGCCAGAAATGGCATAAAAAGTGTTATCATGGCCCGATAACGATATCCCATGGCAGCGCCGTCATCTTCGAAGTATAACAGGTCAATAAGGCTTTCCGCTCAATATCAGGCTCAAATTGTGAATCGTTGGTCGTGAAGATGTTCCTCGTGAATTTCTTGAGAGTTCGCATTGGCATAAATGCGACAATGTTGGCTGTTTTCGGCTCCGTTTAGAAAAAAGGGACTCATGGCACGTATGTTGAGCTTCTACAATTTAGAAGTTATTTTGAATACAAAGCTGTACACGCGTTGTGGTGGGGTATTCTACTCATGCTTCAAACGGGATCTGTCATAAGCCGATCTAAAAACTGCAGTCAATGTTAGATCCCAAACGTTTAAACGGGTAACCCATTACTTTTGATGCTGATCAAGAATCTATGTACTATATTATGTCTGGTACTTTTCCTTTTGCTGTTACATACATATCTATAAACATAGTATACCCTATTACCCAATGTTTCAGGGTGTACAATCTGTTTTTTTTATATTTTCGTATTAGAAAGTTCTTTTTTGTGTCTAACTTCGTGCTAGTGTTGGGTCGTGCCTTTGCCATAATATAATGGTGCGTGCGCCTGCGTGTTTGTATATTTCAACTTCGTGTTCATGTTGAGCCATTACTAAAAAATTAGGCACACACCCATCTTTAGTTCAAATAGAGACCTTTAGACTAAGTATATGGTATTTCAAAGTTAAGCACGCTCGGATTGGTTCATTTCTTTTGTTTGATAAAGGCCTGCTCTGATATTTTTTTCAATCAAAAAAGGCCATATTATTGTAATAAGCTGCAAAATTCTCTGTTTCTTCACAGTGTACTTTGGATTTTTTTGATATTTGCACTTCAATCGCAGCTTACAGAGAAAGACATTAGCTTGCAACAGATACAATATCTAGATACATACGTACGAGTACAATAAATACGTCGCAACTAGAAAGCTATGAAGCTATTTATAACAACTTGTTTCATATAATGAGGATGCGTTTAACTGATGGGTCTGCTTTTCCAAGTAACAACAGCATTCTATGCACTTCATCTATCTTCAGAAGAAGGAAAGAAAAAGGCTACTGCTGTTCCTGGCTTAACTCGGCTTCCTAAGCCATTCCGTTTGTCAATGTTTTCCGTGCCTCTGCTGCGTATTTGTTGGCCACCCACGCGACTTACTGCGAAAACAAAAAATACATGTTAAATGCTTAGTTTGCCATTTATTGCTCAACGCTTCGATGTCGTTTGCTGCTGTTTCTACTTCAACTTCCAACTGCGACTTCGAGAAACGCTTCATGTTTATGTTGCTCTAAGTAATTTTTTTTTTTTCATTTTTGAACAATTTGCTACACAATGTTTATGAGTGCATGTATGTGTGTGTGTGCGCATGTGTATATTTGCATCTGTGAACTTACCAAGGGTGACTGTATTTGTACTTCAACTTCTTCTGTACATTCTACGCTTTTAATATGAAAGTATTTGTATCTGTATCTGTGTCTGTGTCTGCATGTTCTCGGCTTGCAAAAGTCAAGGTATTTTAGCCGAGTTCACATTGTTCGTAAGTGGAAAAGTTTTGCACACGTTTCTGGCTTTGGGGCCGTGCCATGCATTCTGCTGGGTTAAGCATTTTCTCGGGAAATTGTTACATGTGTGCAAAGTACAAATAAAAAAAAGACGTAAGGCAACAACAAAAACATACATCAATACTCTCGTACATACTCATATTGTATGTATTCTCTATGTACACTCATAGTCATTCTATTAGTGTATCTAAATAATTATGGCGCTTGTGCTTGTTACTCGTAATAAAATTAAAGAAGGTTTCGAATTACATTGAAATTAATTAAGCGCGTCGAGGGAGTCAGCACCCCTCGAAAACATATTAGGAAAATCAAATTGAAATGATGGGGCATTTTATTATTTAAGCAAATACACACAGATACACAAACGGATGCAGATTCAAATGGACTGCTAAATGTTATTGACAAAAGCGATAAGCGTAAAGCAGCTGAAAAAGAAACAGAAGCATAAGCAATGATAAATGAGTCAAAGCAATTACATTACTCAAAAGTGTATATCACGAATCTAAGCCTAGCATTTGCAAATGTTCGATGGGTGTCTAGAAAGTATTGAAATTGATGAAATTTATAGTTTCATAGTTTGCTGAAGTGAACATTGCGTTTCTACCAGGACTAATGTTAAAAATCGGTAGGGAGTTTATAGATTTATTACGACTGCCCAGATTGTACGACCAGATAGTTACTACAAACTTACTTAGGTGGCTCTAAGACCGCACCATTCGGTGAATTTTAGTGCACGCCAGCACCAGGCGCTGGCAATCCGGAGATTCTTCAGATGATCACAGCCATTGCCATCTTAAGCTCGGACGTCCTATCTGATGCCGTTCTCCAATCAAGTTCTTTTTCCCATCGAAAATCTTTAGTGCTGGAGCTTCGGGGTTTAACCGGATGAGGTGACCAGCCGCTGATTGTGGTTTTTGTTTATACGGCTCCTAAATTCGACGCAAACTTGAAATGGATAAAAAAACCTACGAAGATTCTTTCTCTCGACCACTACCAAAGATGCTGTATCCGTTGATGTCATGGTCCATGGCTTTACGCCATAGAGCAGGACCGGGATTATCAGTGCCTTATAGATTTTTATCTTCGTACTTTAAGAGAGCGCTCTACTTCTAATTTGCTTGCTGAGCCCAAAGTAGCATCGATTAGCAAGTGAGATTCTTCGTCTGATCTCTTGGATGACTTATTGCACTGTAGTTCCTTTCTTAAAGATAGAACAAAGAACACTGAGACTCCAATGAATTCATCAGACAATATCTTGCATAAGAGTTGGCACACTATTATTATTATTAATGTAGGCAATATTGAATACTGTAACCTGAAAAGATCTATTGTTTTGTTCTTCTCACTTAGATGTGCTGCTCTAGTCCAACCTGTTGAATTAACTTTATTATTATAATATGATCTAACTTTTACAGTTGTAATTCTTCCCAATATTCGAAATCTACTTTTAACTACTGCTTCACATACTGCAACGATATGAAAAAGAGTCTCTTCCTTATAATCGCCAAATCTGCATTCATGGTCCTTATATAAACCCATCACTACAAGTGTTTCATCAGTCGGCAGTGTCCTCTTAGTATTTCTGACAATGTTCTACATTGGTTACTTCCTAGTTGGAGCATTGTTTTCGCTCTGTTCGGGTCAAATCCCCCTACAAATAGTTCTGGTTGACTTAGTTCTTGGCCAATCGCCCAGTGCTGTTTCTTTGGCCTTTTTGTTTCATCTTCGGCGTTGGCGCTGCCGCTCTTTTCTTGGCAAGCCTATCGGCTAGCTCATTTCCTACTATATTTGTGTGTCTTGGCACCCACAGCAAGTAAACTTTGTTGTCTTCGCCGAGTCTTCATTTTTGACGTTCATTTATCACCTTTTACACACATTTCCTCAGTTTGGAGAAGCTCATATGTACCTCCTGAGAAATGTGGCTCCTGGAGGTAAAGGAGTTATCTGCTCAACGGAGTAAGATATTAGCATCGGTTTGCATCTTGGCCATTGCCCGATCAATTCGAGCGACTGATGCAGTGGATGTTATGCCTTCGCAGAAAGAGCTGTAATTTCTGCGTTTGGCTTTCTTTATCTTTTTTTTTATATAGAGTAAGTTCAGGGGTGTAAGATCCTTTGGTTCCGCAGAAGAGCCTCCTAACTTTTACACTAAGTTTCTGCAGCCGCTGATTCCACCATGGGGCGTCCAATTCGCGCCTGTCCTTAACAATAGGACATGTGCTTTTATATGATCTCATGATACCATGATTAAGGTCCGCTACAGAATGCTCTAATTCAAGAGAGTGATTTGGGAGTTTGACTCTCTTTCCAGCCCACGCAGCAGATAGCTGCGACGCATAATTAACCCAGTTAGTCTTCCTAGGATTTTTTCTCGTTTATATTTAAAACTTAATTAGTCGATGATCGGACATGGAGGGTTCCTGTGACATATGCCAGCTCTTAATACTGTTTTCTAGGAAGTGACTACTGAAAGTTTAGTCTAACAGAGTTGGTGCATTCGTCTTTGATTTGACAATTATTTTATTCCACTAATATTTAACTTTAAGAACAACCCTCGCCGATTACTTCTACGCATTTTTCAAAGATCAAAGCGTGTAAAGTATTCAATCATACTCGAATGTACATTCACTCGTTCACTTACCCATTCTGCGATTTAACGATAGATGTCAGTAAATGTTGAATGTTGCATGCATTGCTAAATTGAATTGCCTTTTTAGTTGCACGACCATCAAACGAGATTGAACAGCAACAACAACAAGAGCAGGGCAGCGAATTTTTAAAAGTAAACTCAAAATAAAACGATAGACTCAGCGCAGATCCAGAACGACAAGTCGGAGCGGGAACGTCGTTTGACGTTTGGCGATGGCAGCATTTTCGAAATTAATCAACCCTTGCGGCATTTGCTGCATGGCTTGTGCAACCAATACTCAAGCACGGTGACACTGCATGGTATATACATACATCGAAATATATATCCAAAGACCTCAATACTTTTACTCGATGTGCAGTGTGGTGTAGTGTATGCGTGTGTCTGCTTTTAATGACGACGTCGTCGACGTTTATGATTTTCAATTGGTTTGTCCGTCCGTCTGTCCGTCTGTCTCTCCGCAGATGTCAGCTGCGTCTGTGACGACATTATTGACATTCTATAATTACACTTTGAATGCTATCAGATTTATTGCAAAAGGAAATCGACAGCATTTGAAACAATTCGACAAATAATGTGTATAAAAAAATTTACATCGAATGAAATCATTTGCAGCAATAGCAGCATCGATCGACTTCACCTCAAATGCACCGCAAATGCATTGCAAATCAATTCAATTCAATTAGGAAAGCAACAGCGGCAGCAGCAGCAGCAGCAGCAGCGGCACCAACAACAATCGGCAGCAGATAGGAACATTGTTTCATGCGCTTTATGTGTGGCAATTACATTACTCCCACAACGCTCTCCCTACCCGTGCAGCAACTAAATACTGACTGCAGTGAAAAGCTCTGCCTGCCGCATGCAGCAAAATACGTGCAGCATAAAATTCAGAGTTTGTCAGTAGAAGCGTGGGGCAACTATTGGTTGGCTGGCTGGCTGGCTGGCTGTCTGTCGGCAATTTGTCGTTGTAACTATCTGTGATGTATCTATGAACTTGCAACATTTGTGTGCAACAGTAGGAATGAGTTTGCAGCAGCAGTTTGGGCCAACATATGTGCCTCAAACTGCATGTAGCTATGTATGTGGGGGTCAATTGGGTGCCGGATATGAGTTTTGCGGTTACTCTCTGTCTATGTGGTGGGCGTAATGCAGCATCAAAGGAAGACGTAGCGCTCTGTATGTCCGTCCGAATATAAGTCTGCCGCTGTTGCTGCAATAATGGTGGCAATTTGCTGCTGGCCAGTTCGGTTTAAAATCTCTCTTTTTGGGTGGCATAAGGCTAGCCTGTCTGCCAGCTGTCGCATGCAGTTCACATTCGATGTTCGATGACTTTCAATTTTGTTTCATTTACAAAATTAAATGCATTTTGTACCTTCTTGATTATATGTGCGACTATGCAATTCGCTTCGATTCGATTCGAATCGAATCGATCACTCATTCTCGATTTGTCTGCTTTATCTGCGTGCCACGCCCACATTTTATAAGCCTTTTGGCCACATTCTGTGGCTTGGATTGCAATTATCTTGTGCATTTTGTGTTTATTTGCTACACTTTTGCCAATTGTTCGCTTCCGATTAAATGTTGTCAGTCGACTCCTTCTCAAACTACAATTTCTGGCATTATCTGTACTTTCCTCAATCAGTCCCATCCCAGTACACAGATTTCCATTGTCTGCCGACATTTTCATTGTCTATTTTCATTGGACTCGGCTCGAATCCAACAAATCAATTGGGCAAACAATCGTCTGTGAAAATATTGCATTTGAAAATTGAATTTTCATGCAATGATTTTGTTAATTGTCAATTTCAAAGTAATTTCTATTACTATTGACGGAGTTGTAAAAAGTTGTATTGCATTTTGTGGTTTTAATGAATGTATATAACAAACAATACTCGTACGCACACATGAAGTACATAAAAATTTCATTTGGGTTCTAAAGTTGAACATACTTTAGATGAAGTGATTTATTAAACTTATTTTTGGCAGAAAACTTCTATGACTTCATATTAAAATTATAATTGCTTTCATTTAAATATTTTAAATTTGTGTAATTTTAATAATAAAAAACGTTTAGCTTTGATTGGAACCAAATCGTAAAAACTTTTCACACTTATGACGAAAGTATTCCAATCAATGCCGTAGCCAGGATTTTGTCTGGGGTTTCTAGTAAATTTATTTATTTATGTCTTTTTTTGGTACTTAAAATCTATGGCTATTACACATGACTTGGAGTATAGACGTAAGTAGTAGTGAGTAGTATTATTTATGGCCGAATCACTATCCCAACGTAACCTGTTTTCTGTCTAAGGAGTGACATATTGAATTTTATATATATATTAACTTTAGCAGGCTTAAGCTCATATTTTTCCACCATGCGAAGAGAGACTAATAACAACAATATTTTGCTACACAGAAAAATGTTTTAGCCAAATGGACACCTGTTTTGAACTCAGCTAAGAAACTTCTCATTAGTCAGCTGACCGCAGATTACATATTTTTGCGATACTCTTTCACTCTCTGTGTATTGTTGTTACATTATCCCTTTTATGTGTACCACTGAGCAAAGCCGCTGCTTTGTTTTGATAGCATGCTTCCAAATGTAAACGTGTTTATAGTTAGATATAGAAATTCACAGCGTGATTTTTCTGAGATGCTTGATCTAAGTAGCAAAAATATGTAATGTGCGACCGGCATACTGATGAGAATTTTCGTAGCTGAGTTCGAAACACGTGTTTATTTGGCTAAAACACTTTTTTATGCAACAAAAAGAATATTACTCTCTCTTCGTATTGAGAAAAGATATGTGAAAAATATTTATTAATGTAAATTGACCTTGACTCAGCTAAAATTCATACATACATTATATAAGTCGCTAATCAAAATTTATATATTGAATTTTTTTTTCAGTAACTTTGTTCACTCCACCCGACTACAGATTAGCCAGCACTTTTAGAGAGTAAATTAAGTTTCTTAGAGTCTGTTTCTACTCTCTTAAACGGATTACAAAATTCTTGGTTCAAGAACTTATGTTTCAAACTCGAAATTTAGTCATCTGCAAGCTCTACTGAACTTGATTTAAGAAAAATTTGGATTGAATTGAATACAAGCAGATGAAAGACTAAATTGTATCTTCCTCTCAGGTTTCAAAAATTTGTAACGCCAGCAAATTTTAAAGTTATTGGTGCAAAACTGTTTTTTTTTTTGTCCTTTACCACTGTGGATAATGTCCACGCAAGTGACGAAAGCCCACCTCAATGTGGCTGCTGCACGAGCACTATATTATACGCGCAATATCAAAGCTTTTACTGGTAAGTCCGATCGAAACGTGTTACATACCATTAAAATGGTCTTGAAGCATACTTTCAGAAAATGTTAAAACATATAATATCGGATCACCCCAATCCGAAGTATAGGGGGTTGAAAAATACCCACCCTTAGCGGTATTGGATCTCGTGGGGGGGCTACAGCCTCAATCTTATTTTTCAAGATCACAAAAATCGGTCAACCCACTCAAAAGTTATTAATTTTGGAAATTGTTGACTTGTTAATGAAATAGTTTGTGTGTTTGTTTGCTTGAATCCTTTAGATAACCAAAATTTTATGTATACAGGATTTTAGTACACAAAAAAACTAAGAAACTTCTTTCAAAATGGCGGATTTTAGCCGGAAAGGCTCAAACAATGCTTTAATTTCAATTGGTTACTGTGGTCAAACGGCTTTTTTTCAACGTGTAATAGCTCGTTGGAGAGGTCTTTTGAATACCTTCAAATGAATGCTAGCATGGTGCTGTACAAGATCTACTTATAAAAATATAGGTCAAAATAAATATTGAAAAGTACATTTTGCGATTTTGCCGAAAATTTAAACTAATTTTGCTGCTCATATTTAGAGTAGTAAAACTTCGCGAGATTGCTCAAATTTTGATATATTATACTTTTCTGTGAAAATTCCGCGAGCCGAGATATATCATCGCAAATATCAGAGTGTGCGAAATTAGTTATTTTTCTTAATGCGTAATACTAATGGCTGTTACTGTTAAGCTGCTGTTACTGTTAAGATGCTGTTACTGTTACGCAGCGTTAACATAAATCTGTTATACTCTTATACACTTTTATGTTTGGAAACACTTTTATTTATGAAGAAATAACATATATATGTATGTATAAGTACAAATCGCCAATAAAAAAAATTGGTTATTTAATCTCGCACATTTAATGCCATAAATTGATATGTATTTGTTATACAAAAACAAAATTTCTATTTTTTATACCCGGTACCATAAGGTAAAAGGGAATATTAATTATGTGGAAATCTATTTAACTGACAGAATGAGAAGTGGTAGATCCCATTATGTATATACATATATTCTTTATCAGCATGCGAAGACAAGTTTATTCAGTCCTGACCGTCTGTCCGTCCGACAGTCTCCTTGAACGAAAATATCTTGTAGACTATAAGAGATAAAGACTTCAAGTATGAATATTTAGACTCTCCTTTTCAATCTACAGATAAAGTGTATTAAAAAAACATTTTAAGGGGCAGCCGCTTTACAAATATGGCCCCACTTTTAAGTTTTGAAATAAAAATTTAACGTTTTTTTTTTTTTGAAATGAATTTATTGTAATTTTTTTTTCAATTCAATTGAAATGTCCCACATATGCTCAGAAGGGACAACTTAAAAATGGTTTAGTTAGGTTTAATATAAAGTTTTATCCAAGCATTTTATTTATCTTCTCTATTAAAATGACTGATATCAAATAAAAAAACCTCTTGACGAGGTAAAAATCATGTGACGAAAGCATACTTGCAACACACAAAACTACTGATATAATTTTTGTAACGATATATTTATATTTTTCATTTGTATGGTTGAAATCGATTGTAATACGTAATTGAGCGTTCGCCACTAGGACATCCTAGGACATACTAGGATATCAATTTATTTCTCTACTCAAGAATATTCTTGGAAATTCACAACTACTTCGCAACATGACGATCGATGAAAATTTCATCGAGTACTCGGATAACAAAAACGTTTGCTACCGAAAACACTTTATATACTCAAAAAGCAGGTGACAAACAGTGTGACCTTTTGCATCTCCGTCAGAAAAACAAAAAGAAAAATCAAAATGTGTGGATGTTTCACCTAATAAATATCTGATTTTAGTATTTCATGTTGATTTGGGAACACTGTTTTTCGTTTGTTTGACATATCAGTAATAATTAACAATTTCGGCATCAAAAATGTTCATCGATCTCAGTATTGGGTTTAATAATTTTGTTTTCTGTCATATGTTCCTTCTTATTTTTGCATTTCAAATCGTTTAGCATACCAACGAAATTGAGGAAAAACATTTCATTCAATTTAGATAAAAAATTTAACAAGTCACAAAGTTAACTTCGGTAAAACCAAAGCTGTGAACTTAGCAGTAAGAAAAAAATATTTGTAAAATCTAACAACCCTACAGTGGGTAGTAAGTTTGTATGGTAAGTAGGCGTGATACGCCCGTTAATAAGTATAACAAATCTCAAGTTGATTTTCCCAGAAATGAAAAAGTTTTTCACTTAAAATTCCAAAAGTGTGTGGTGGGTTTGTATGGGGTCTACCCTTAAAAAGAGGGGATCACACCTATTTATGTATATGTGAAGCGTTGGTCCATAAGAAGCCACTATATCAAATTTCAACTTGATATTGGCTATTTTCCATACAAAATCCCAAAAGTGGACGATAGGTTTGTGTGCGAAATACCCATAAAAGTGGGCGGGGTATGCCCCTTGATATTTATGGGAAGCGTCAATACATTAGAAAGCGTCATGTCAAATTCCAAGTCGATATTGACTACAATAAAAAAGTTTTTTATACGAAAACATTAAAGTGGGCAAGTAGTTTGTATGCGGGCTACTCCAAAACTTGGGGGATCGCAAACATTAATATATGTGAGGGGATTTTTCATAACAGAAATTTAAAAAAAAAAAGGTTATACGAAAACTCAAAAGTGGAGTGGTAGTTTGTGTAAAAATCTATGCAAAAGCCTGTGTGCCAGGTTTCAGCCAGATATTTTAAAAATTGATACAAAATAAGTGGTCAACAACATTCAGACAGATGGCCATACTTAAATCGACTCGTCTCGTCGAGCTAATACAACAAAATTTCTATATATTAATAGGCAACTTTGGCAAAAAAATATACCATTTAAATTTTTTTCATTTTCACATCATTATGCACAATCTATTTATTATCAAAATCGGTTGACTAATTTGGGCGTAAAAGGCTTAAACAATCGCCACTCGCACAACGAATCAAACACAGATAGGCTTTAAATAAAATGCAAACATAACTATTAAATGATAGCATGCCAGTAGCACGAGAGAGATGTGAGATTACGTATTATAGGTTGAATGCGATTCACTATTATTTTAATGACTGTATTTCTGTTTGTAGTTGTAACAACAAACACATAACCGCACTAATATATAAAATATTTCTACATAGATTGCGGTAGATTTAGTCAACAGCAGACCGTACAACCTAGTATAGTTCCCCCATACAAACTTTCAGACAAACTGATAACATTATTTCACACTATATGTGAATGATATAAAAACGTTAACTTTGGTAGAACTGACGCTCTGATACCATTCATACGAAGTTTCAGGTCGTATACCAGATAAATAGTGTCAGGTGGGGACTATCTCTAATAGTGGGCGGGATACATCATTTGATATTTATGTAAAGCATCTGTTCATAAGTACTAGTGCCGAAAAAAGGCGGTTGAATCTTGCAGAACTTTTTAACGAATTATGCTGAACAGCAGAGGACCGAAACAAAGATGCAGATTGCTAGTGCAAGGCGAAACGAGACGAAATCTATTGTGCTCTGTGTTCTACTTTGGGCAAATGATATGGAAGGAAATAGCTATAGACATGGATGCTTCAGACTGTACTTGCACAGATTCCCCCACGACAATGCTCCAGTGTACACGTTATGCGAAGACTTCGCGGTAGAAGATGCAGAGCACATTTTGTTCAACTGTACCAGATTAGTTGAAGAAAGGCAAAGAGTGAGAGAGGTCTTCATTGAACAACTGTTAGCCTGCTAAATATTCGGTACCAGTCCAAAGATGAAGTGCTTCATGGCGGATCCGTAGGAAACTTGTTGAA